>CM071860.1:52208355-52300807 GCA_036759665.1 Gynandropsis gynandra | reverse complement strand
TTGGAGCCGGTAGAAAGTCATCCGCCTCCAATTGGAGACGGCTGCAACCCGTCTCCAATTGGGAACGGCTCATCCGTTCCCAATTGGGGTCGGTGATTGATCGGGCCGATAGACTGAGGCCGGGATCGGGACGATTGACCGGGACCGGGACGATTGACCGGGGACTGAGCCCGAGACGATAGAACGGGATCGGAACGATAAAACGAGATCGGGACGATAGATCGAGATCGGGACTATAATCATCAAAAAACGTATTGAGAAACAATTCGTAAACATATAATCATTAAGAAAATAGAAACAATCATTAAAAAGGATATAAAAAACAATTCGTAAACGTTTTAACATATAATCATTGAGAAAATAGAAACAATCATTAAAAAGGATATAAAAAACAATTCGTAAACGTTTTAACATGATTCATCATCAGAGTCACACAATTGTTCCGTCGAATCTTCACATTTAAATTTTAGTATTATATAAAATTGTAACTTAATGTTTTATATTCAAAGGATGGAAAGAGAACTGTCTCTTCTTTAGTTGATTGTAGAAACCGACGCCAAGAAGAAATCCATCGTCGGGAAGAGAGCGATGAACCTAAACTTGTCGACCCTCGGGCGGAACGGACCGTGAATTTTATTAATTGTTTCAGCTTGCATCGCTATTTGTTGGTTGTCGGTTTTATCGATCTATTTACTATTTGGAAGTATCTTCATTGCAACTAGTAAACTTCCGAAAGATCGTCTAGTATGAAGATGTGCAATGTAACATATTTGATCTGCTTGTGATGTACGAATAAAATGCTCATCCTTCACTTATCTTCAAGTGTTGAGTTAACTTCCATTATACATAACTTTTTATTCTTGTTCCTCGATCAATATCTTCTCCAAATCAATCACATCGAAATAACATCACTTTTAACATTAAAGTATTATTAGTGTATTTAACAAATATTCACACTACATATTAATATAAAATCAAATACCTGTAACATTAAAGTATTATTAGTGTATTATTAGTGTATTTAACAAATACCTGTAACATTAAAGTATTATTAGTGTATTTAACATTAAAGTAACATTAAATACCTGTAACATTAAAGTATTATTAGTGTATTTAACAAATATTCACACTACATATTAATATAAAATCAAAACTGGAGGAGGAGATTTCCGCACAACTACATTCCTTTTAAAATTTCTCTTGTTGCGCCGTAATGCATCATCAACAGGAAGAAAACGACGATGACAATCAAACCAACTCGTCCTTCTTCCATGTTTCAACTGAAAAGCATCTGTTTCCTCCATGCAATATGGACAAGCCAATCGACCATGCGTTGTCCATCCAGATAACATACTATAAGCTGGAAAATCACTTACTGTCCACATGAGAGCACCTCGTAACATAAAATTTTGTTTCCTCGAGACATCGTACGCTTGAACTCCATTCCATAATTCTTTTAATTCTTCAATAAGTGGCTGAAGAAATATATCCAAACTTCTTTTCGGATGATTAGGCCCGGGAATCATTATTGTTAAAAACAAAAATTCCCGTTTCCTGCACATATCCGGTGGTAAGTTGTAAGGTGTCTCCAAATTTGGAGACGGATGGTCTGCCGTGTCTAATCAGTCTGCATTTAGAAACGGATTAGGCACGACTCTTCTGTACCCAAATTTGGGGACGGATTAGTGACGAATTTCATTTTTCGTCCCTAATCCGTGTATAATCCGTTTCTAAATTTAGAGACGGAAATGTCGGTTCCCAAATTCCGTCCCTAATTTTCAATTTTCTAGTAGTGTCAATACTAGAGGCTAAAGACAATCAAAACCCATAGATCACAAAAATGGTAAACCGTAGTTGTGAACGACCGCTTTGTGAGGCCTGTATGACTCGGTATAATGAGTCGGTGGGCACATGCATATATATATATATATATATATATATATTAGAATATTAGGATATGTGATTAAAAAAGAGAGAGAAACAGAAGCAGCGGCGAGAGAAAGAGAAGAAGAAGAGAAAAGAGAAGAAGAAAAAAAGAAAAGGGAAGAAGAGAGAAGAAGAAAAAAAAGGAGGAAGAAGAAATTGGAGAAGGATATTCAATTTTTCATCGCGTTCTTCATGGGTGGATTCTAATCGAGATTGTGGTAAATCTCTAAATAATTTGTTATGATTATTCCCTTAATTCGAAGATTTATATTATGGAAATTGATTAATTGAATGGATCTCTGATAGGAAAAAATTGATTGGTGTTGTTGTTAGCGATATTATCCAAAATTGTCAAATCATCGGAGAAGCTAAGGTGATGATTTTCTCCACCATAATTTCGGATTTGTTGTTGATTTATGGAATATATTATACTTTTAAAGCGAGGCATGATCATGATAGAATTTATAGGATCATAATGGGAAAATTGAGACGTTACAAGTGAAATTGGATTAAACCCTAGATTTGTCATATGAGCACTGATGACAAGTATATGAGTTGTATAAGTGAGTAGAGATGATCTAGAGAATTGACGTGTGATCAAGTGTTGAGGTCGGAGAACGTCGATACTTGGGTTCGGTGTCAAAGCCGAGTGAACATCTTGTTAGTGTGCTCGATCGAGTTATTTTACACTCGAACCTTCGGAAGAAGGCGTGCGCGAGCGCATCGGTGAGAGTTTTCATGTGAGGAGTATCGGGTCTATGACGTTAGTATTCCGACACTTGGATCTGGGCCAAAATTATATCGTGCTGGGGTTGTGGTAACCTTTTGAGCGATCCTGGTGGGGGGGTGGCTCCTCCGTTGTGGATAAACGGGAAACTCCGAGAAAGTACTCCTGCTAGCACTGAGTGTCTTCGCTACATGATCAACAATTCAATGAGTTTGGGCTTCTGTTAGGCGTAGTGCTTCTTCCCCTATGCCGCTTGCCCCCAAAGTGTTCCCGGACCGCATGCATACATTCGTAAGTAACAACGGCCTCTTCCAGTCTCTCCCAGAGTGAAGCTGAGCATCGAATTAGTCAGATTAGTGGATCTTCCGGCGTCGTACCGTGTAAGGGTTGTGGTAACCTTTCGAGCGACGGAGCGTTGTATTGTATTGATGACTGGGTACGTTGTGACCTTGTGAGATCTTCAGTATGCTGGGGTCCTTTGGACTTTGCGAGCGTATGCCCAAGTTAGAGTCTGTGGACTATATATGTTATGATCTAGATTGATACTAGTCTTAGACTTTGGATACTCAGTCGGGTTGGGTAGAGTTGTCTGTATATCTTTAGTTTAGATTTTGGATATATTGTTATTTATGTTATTTAATTTAGAATGGAAGAATACGTGGCACAAAGTACGTACACGTAATGTTCTCATTGAGTACGTATTTCGTACTCACCCTATTATGGGCCGTCGTGGATGGACAGGACATAGCAAGGAAAAAGAGCAATGAGGTTGAGCAGCAATATCAAAGCTCATAGCGGACTGTTGGGATAGGCGTGCACGAGGTCTCGATGAGTTTTATTTTCATTTCGTATTTATTTATTTCATTTACGTGACTCTGATCTTTACGTATTTGTTTTGCTATTTGGTCCGGACCACTTTATTTTGGAATGAATCATTTATTTATTTCATAAATGCGTTTGAGCGATGACACACGTAGTCCACCTTTTGGAGGTGGTGGTGATTATTTTTGCTAAATGAATACATGTTTTTTGGTACTATAAATGTCTGAAGATTAAGTATAACATGCATTATTTTATTTGACCTATGAATTTTTATATGTTTTAATTTTAATATATGATCTAAAACTGTTTTGTTTTTTAATATATTTATCGTAAAATGAGATACAAAATCTTATTTTTTGTTTGGAATTTTTTATAAGTATAAAAGACGACATAAAGTACTACGATCTTTTATCATTATGAAGAAGCCAAAGTGCAAGAGCTCAATATCTTCGGGAGATTCACGTGAGAATGCAAAAGTCTCGAGAATTGCTACAATGTTGTCTATACAAAATATTTGATTTTTTATTCAAGTTTATATTAATGATTTTATCTTTTAGCTTTGTAGTTGATACACGTCCTTGGCTATCACAAAATTTCTAGTCATGCACATCTCAAAACAAATCTGGCACAATATATGAAACAAAGAGAAAATGTTAGCCACTAAATTCTCAATATAATTTTACATGGTTTTCAATAACTATTCTAGAATTTATTTGTAATGAAATACGTTTTTCAATTTCATGTATACTAAAATTTAATTTTAAAAGCGGCAAACATATCCCTCAATCTTTGTTTTTATGATTCTTTTAGAGTTATTGTTGCACTATATATAATTATTTTAATTCAAATATATGGATTAAATGTCTTTTAATTTTGCGTTTCGAACATATTGTGCAACCATACCAAGTTTAAGAAGAGTCATTATGTTGGGGAAGAAGTCATTCAAATGTGAACAAGGTATGTTCTAGATTTATAATTATTAAAAAATTATATCAATATAAACATACTTTCTAACATTAAAAAAATCTCAACTATAATCTATAGTAAAATGTTGTTAAATATTACATGAAATAAACAAAATAGATTGATTTCAAACCGTTAATCAAAACAATAATGTATAAAAGATGGCATAAAGTATTACGATCTTTTATCATTATGGAGAAACCAAAGTGCAAGAGCTCAATGTTAGTATACCAATTATGTATTATTATTAAGGTTATAGTTTACCTTAATTACTTGATCATATGTACTATATATAGGACCTCCTATTGATAATAAAGGGCATCACATTATTCTCCTAATTACATGGTATCAGAGCCTAAACCTATTTTTTTAAATTTTAAAAATTTTCGGTCTCATCGGAAAAACCTTTCGGGGTTACCAACATCAAATCTCACATCCCAATCATTCTCGACATGGAGGAGATGAATTACGATTCATGGCGCAACATCTTCGAGACTCACTCTCTCAGTTTCGGCGTTTTGAGCCACGTTGATGGCTCCGCCCCGACGAACGACGCACCAACCGAGGCTTGGACGCGTCTTGACGGCCTTGTCAAGCTTTGGATCTATGGAACCATTTCGAAACCCCTGCTGCAAGAAGTCCTTAAGACGAAATCAACGGCTCGGGCCATATGGCTACGACTCGAACGACTTTTTCGGGACAACAAAGAGGCTCGAACAATCCAACTGGACAATGAGCTATGTACAATTACAATCTGCGACCAATCCGTACACGCATACTGCCAACGTATCCGGAAAATTGCAGATCTTCTCGCCAACCTCGATGCCCCGGTATCCGAGAAGGCGCTAGTCATGCACGCACTCAACGGACAGAATGAAAAATTCGATAACATTGTCAATGTTATTCAGCACCAGAAGCCGTTTCCCTCGTTTGATGATGCGCGATCCATGCTCTCGCTCGAGGAACAAATCGTCTCCCGTCATCGACGCCCCGACCCAACGCACACGGATAACGGCCTGGCTCCCACGGTCCTTCTCAGTGACGCCTCCAATAATCCACCTCCTACCGCGCCACAACCGTATTACCAACACCGGGGTAGATCGCAGAGACGTGGACATCGTGGAAACCGTGGTGGAGCAAACCGTCATCACTCAGGTAATCCGTGGCATCAGGGACAGGTTACATATCCGGTGGCGCCGTTCCCGGCTCCTGGAGCACGCCGTATCACGGCCAATATGTGACACAACACTGGCCATCTCCGAGTCTTCACTCGGTGGGATACGGTCCGCAGGCTCCTTCCCCGTGGACCACAAATTCCGCCGCACATGCTCCTCCACCGTCATATGGAGCACCTTGGGTTTCAGGTTACACAACTCCGGCACCTATCCCGATCCCTAATTCACCTCAACCGTCGGGTCCACATTCCAACTCGGCTCTTCTCATGCAAACACCGAGTGCACCGCCCCCTCCGGCCGTCGCTCCGACATCCGTAGACCTACCTCCGAATCTAATTCAAGCATTCAATGCTGTGACTCTGCAAAACCCTAGCGACATATCATGGTACATGGATACCGGAGCTACTGCTCATTTGACGTCACAACTAGGTATACTCACGTCTACTTTTAATTCGAGCATTAAACCTGTCGTTTACGTCGGAAATGGACCCTCTTTCCCCGTTACCGAAACCGGCCAAACAACAATACCTACACCTAACCGAAAATTCAAGCTTCCTCAGGTTATCGTCACACCATCTATTGTCAAAAACCTTATCTCGGTTAGACAATTTACTCGTGAATAATAATTGTTCTGTTGAATTTGATCCTTGTGGTTTTTCTGTGAAGGACATTCCGACGCAAACGGTTCTTCTCCGATGTGATAGCTCGAGACCGCTTTACCCTCTTCTCCCATCCTTGTCCCGCACTCGGCCTCCGCCTCGTGATCACGCTCTCATCACGTCGGGTACCACTTGGCATCACCGACTTAGGCACCCTGGGGTTTCTAGTTTTCGTTCTTTGATTTCTTCTGGTTTTATTGATTGTAATAAAGACAACGCACAAACTCTTTGTCATGTATGTCAACTTGGGAAACACATTTGCTTACCTTTTAATAAATCTCTCACTTTGGCCACTTCACCTTTCGAAATTATTCACTCCGACGTTTGGACATCTCCCATCCCTAGCATTAGCGGGATCAAATACTATGTCCTTTTCCTTGATCAATTCTCTCACTTCGTTTGGATTTATCCCCTTCGACGGAAAAGTGATGTCTTTTCCAAACTTATCCATTTTTCCTTCTACGTCCAAACACAATTCGAAACACGAATTAAAACCTTCCAATGTGATCACGGGGGAGAATTCGATAACAATGCTATCCGATCCTTCTTTGACTCCCACGGCATTATCCTTCGATTCTCTTGCCCTCAAACATCCCAACAAAATGGAAAGGCCGAGCGCATGATCCGCACCATAAACAATCTCATCCGAACCTTACTAACATCCCAAAATGGAAAGGCCGAGCGCATGATCCGCACCATAAACAATCTCATCCGAACCTTACTCTTTCATGCTTCCATGCCATCAGAATTTTGGGTAGAAGCTCTTAATGTAGCCACACACCTCATTAACCTTGTTCCCTCGGTCTCAATAAACAACGAAATCCCCTACACCAAACTCCACCAAAAACCCGCCCCCTACTCCCACCTAAAAGTGTTCGTTTGCCTTTGTTACCCAAACATCCTAGCCCGAACACCTCACAAATTATCCCCACGATCCACACCTTGCGTCTTTCTTGGCTACCCGAGCAATCACAAAGGTTACCGTTGTCTAGACCTCCAAAGTCGACGAATAATCATATCTCGACACGTGTTTTTGACGAGAACACCTTTCCTTTCGCTAAAATGGCCACCAAACCTCCTGAAACCTACAAATTCCTAGATAACACCGATGCCTCTTCCCCATTCTTACATTCCCTTTTTCACCAATCCACGGCCTCAAATGTTCCCGTCGTGACCCTCACACACGAGCCCGCTGCCCCACAAACCGACCCCCCTCCCCGCTCACACCCCATGACCACACGTAGCCAACGTGGGGTCTCCAAACCTCGCTATGTCCTAAACCTTAACACTACCACCATCTCACCCCTACCAAACTCTCACCTAAAAGCCCTAGAGGATCCATATTGGCGTAGTGCAATGGAAAATGAGTTTGATGCTCTTATTAAAAGTGGTACTTGGGACTTGGTTCCACGTCCCTATGGGGTTAACATTGTTCATTCCATGTGGTTATTTCGACATAAGTTTAATGCAGATGGAACTCTAGCGCGATACAAAGCACTGCTCGTGGCGAATGGGAAATCACAACAAATCGGAATTGATTGCGAAGCCACGTTCAGCCCGGTGGTGAAACCGGCCACTATACGCACGGTTCTAAGCATTTGTGTCTCTCGGAACTAGCCTATTCATCAACTAGACGTGAAACCTCAAGGAGACGGTCTATATGTCTCAACCTCCCGGATTTCACGACTCGTCCAACCTGGATTACGTATGCAAGTTGAAGAGGTCTCTTTACGGGCTCAAACAAGCCCCCCGTGCGTGGAACAAGCGGTTCACGGACTATGTTTCTCGACTTGGATTTGTTCAAAGTCGAAGTGATTTCTCATTGTTTGTCCTCTGACGAGCCACCGCACACGCCATGCTTCTACTATACGTGGACGATATTATCCTCACGGCATCCACCAACTCCTTTCTCAACGACATTATCAGCTCTTTCAAAGCAGAATTTTCCATTTCCGACCTTGGAACTTTACATCACTTCCTCGGCGTCACCGCGGAACGCAATTCAAAGGGGCTTTTTCTCCATCAAAAGACATATGCCGAGAGTATCTTGGAACGAGCGGGCATGTCCGCCTGTCATCCTTGCACCACACCGTGCGACACCAAGCCTAAACTCACGGCGGATTATGGTCCTCCGATTGTTGATCCGAGTCTTTATCGCAGCGTGGTTGGAGCCCTACAATACCTCACCTTCACACGCCCTGAGATCCAATATGTCGTTCAACAATTGTGCTTATTCCTTCAAGACCCGCGTGAACCTCACTTGCAAGCCATGAAGCGAGTGCTCTGCTACGTCAAAGGAACTACGTCGCACGGCCTACACCTCAGTCCGTGTCCCACTACTAGCCTCACCTCCTATTCCGATGCAGATTGGGCGGGCTGCGCTGACGGACGCCGCTCGACATCCGGATATTGCGTGTTCCTCGGCGACAATTTGATCTCATGGTCTTCAAAAAGATAACCTACCATCTCCTGATCGAGTGTCGAGGCCGAGTACAGGGCAGTGGCCAATGCAGTGGCCGAGACATGTTGGATCCGCAACCTTCTTTTGGAGCTTCATTGTCCCCTATCCGCGGCCACATTGGTATACTGTGATAACATTTCCGCCGTCTATCTCTCCAACAATCCGGTTCAACATCAGCGCACTAAGCATATCGAGATTGACATCCACTTCGTCCGCGAGAAGGTCACCCTAGGAACTCTCTGAGTGCTCCATGTCCCGTCATCACGCCAGTTCGCGGATATATTCACCAAAGGGCTACCTTCCGTTCTATTCCGTGAGTTCAAGTCCAGTCTATGCGTTGGTGCAGCCTCCGCATTGACTGCGGGGGAGTGTTAGTATACCAATTATGTATTATTATTAAGGTTGTAGTTTACCTTAATTACTTGATCATATGTAATATATATAAGACCTCTTATTGATAATAAAGGGCATCACATTATTCTCTTAATTACACTCAATATCTTCGGGAGATTCACGTGAAAATTCAAAAGTCTCGAAAATTGCTACAGTGTTGTCTAAACAAAATAATTTATTTTATATTCAAGTTTATATTAATGGTTTTATCTTTTAGCTTTGTAGTTGATACACGTCCTTGGCTATCGCAAAATTTCTCGTCATGCATATCTCAAAACAAATTTGACACAACATATGAAACAAAGAGAAAATGTTAGCCACTAAATTCTCAATATAATTTTACATGGTTTTAAATAACTATTCTAGAATTTATTTGTAATGAAATACTTTTTTTCTATTTCATGTATACTAAAAATTTAGTTTTAAAGCGGTAAAGATATCCCTCAATATTTGTTTTTATGATTCTTTTAGAGTTATTGTTGCACTATATATAATTATTTTAATTCAAATATATAGATTAAATGTCTTTTAATTTTGCATTTCGAACATATTTTGCAACTGTACGGAGCTTAAGAAGAGTCGTTATGTTGGAGAAAAAGTCATTCAAATGTGAACAAAATATGTTCCAGATTTATAATTATTAAAAAATAACATCAAAATAAACATACTTTTTAACATTAAAAAATCTCAACTATAACCTATAGTGAAATGTTGTTAAATATTACATAAAACAAAAAATAGATTGAATTCAAACCCTTATTCAAAAAAAATACTTAATTCAAATTTATAACAGTTATAACAATAACCACGACTACAAGAGCGTCAACATCCCAATAAAGATGTTAGTATAAACTATCCGCACTAATATCTCCATCAAATTTTCATCATTGAAACTTTCTTTTCTCCTTAATTCACAGTACTTCAGTGAAAATAAATAGGCTTAACAAACACTCAAACTCATATAGACAAACATATCCTACATTGTCGACAGTATGACGCATATGTATGGTGTTGCAAAAATGTGCATTGAGGATATAATAAGGTCAATTTTTTATTCAACTTGTGTTACAAGAAATGAAGCATTAGATGAATAAAGGTCCCCGTTCCACTAGCTTTTTTTGAAGAGTTATATAGTAGTTCTTTCTGCATTTCTTACAAATATTCGAGCTTACAATTCACTCATAACATTCATATCAGTGGGTGCAAAGATAGACAACTCTGTAGCATCTGGTAATGGCTCATTCACCTTCCGTATACATTGTCAAAACAACCGAGAGATTGGATCACTGCTACCGATTGAAGGCAATCCTCCTAAATTTGCACATCTACATATATAATATTGAAAATAAGGTTTGCAACCATTTAAATATGTTAAGCCGAACTGCTAGTGTCAAGAATCTGGATGAGAATATTATTGCCAATCTGATATAAATGTTTGATAATCATACCCACCTTGAAATAGGAGAAACAAATGTTGTCTTACAATTGAAACCCTTTGGTGAAATTTATGGAATCGGTGATTTTCACCCGTTTTTTATGAGTTTGTAGTATCCAACGTTGTTTCCATATGATCAATAAGGATTCCACAAGGAGATACCCTACGTTGATTCGACAAAAAGATTTTTTTGACAATGAGAGAGTTCTATGTTTATCAAATAAAAATGCGATTATAAAAAGAGAGATATTTATTTTATCACCAAATGATTCGAGCCTACCATTTATATTGCGGAGAAAGAAATTTCTTATACAATTAGGTTACGCTATGACAGTATACAAGAACTAGAGATAAAGTTTGAAATAAATCGATTTGTATCTACCATATCGTCTTCAGTAGCAGTCAATATATATGTCGTACTATCGTGCGTAACTTCATCGTTTGGATTGAGAATCTTGGATCTCAGGGAGTGCTCCAAGGGTAAAAGAATCGTAACAAAGACTGTCTATAGAGAAATATTCAATAGTCTATCAAACGCATTAGAAAAGTATAAAAATACAATCATCATATTCATTCTGTTTATGCTAATATCTAAATTATGTTAAATTGATTGACTATCTTAATTTTTTCAGCCTAATTCTAAAAAGAACCAGTAGATGTCGACTCACATGAAGCACAATCTAAAAGGGCAACCATTATATCATAGAATATTAAAAAAAATAACTTTACACTTGTACTTACTTGAATTTGTTACAATTTGTCATTTTTATTAACTCATATAACTGAAATAGATTGTTAAGATAACAAAAGTTTTTTTATTGAACAAATATATAGATGTATAATTAAAAATGATTGTTATTATGATGAGTTTCTAACAAAACTTAGGACAAAATGGAGTTCAAGAACAAATGTAAAACAATTACATATATATGAAACTATGACATCAAATGCTAGAGAGCAATGAATTGTTGAGAGATTTTTTAGGATATAGAAGCGAAGAAATTTATTTCATGAAATCATTTGACTGGAATAGGTCTTTTATTCCTAATGAGAAGGTAAATGATTTCAATATTTTCCTTATAAAAAATTAACAAATACGTTTCATCATTATGGATATGACATTATACAGGGAACAACTATTGAAGAAAGTATTTTCTAATCGGTATGGACAAATATAACCAAATTATAAAAGAATGAGATATATTCATATTTAAAAATTTATGGATTATGTCAAATATGGATAAATACAAGTTAACTGATAGCAGTATGCAATTATATATTAAATAGAACACCATTTCCAATAAGATGATAGATAAAATTTATACGATTTTAAAAGATAAATCCAAGCTACGTTCACTTCGAAACTTGATTGAATTGGTAGACCACAAAGAATATTTATGTGGTAAGTACCTACTTCAATAACCCATTAATATAATTTCTTTACAATTTGATTAATTTCATTTTTTATAAATTGTATATGTTATCGGATTTCTAATTGCTATACACGGATCAATTTGCGCATTGCATCCTCAACTCAAAAGATTAAAATTCGTTTATTATTTAATAGGTATGTTTTTACTAATGGTAAACCCATTAACATATCATGTTGTTTTTTCCTCCATAATTTGATCTACTAACATTAACAATTAAAAAGATGATGTCGTCAAACTATCAATATGGAATTAATCGGCAATGCAACTTCGGTCAAAGATGGAGAAGATGATTGTAAAAGGAACTGTCATGGTCTTCATAGGCGTTATTTCAAAAATAATTAACTAAAAGTACCAAAACACAACAACAATTTTACTTGATATAAATTGATATTTATTGTAAAACTAATGTCGTCAAATTTTTTTTATCTATGATTCATGTGTTTTAACAATTCTACCATCACACTCGACAAAGATCTATACCGAATAGAAACTAAAGATAAATATAAAATTGAGAAAAAAATTTGTTTTTTAAATGTAAAATACAATCAAATCATAATAATAATTTTGTTATTACAATATAATTCCCAACAACCTTTTTTGTTGCACATACATATATGGATAAAACAAATGATCATGAAGAATATTATAGTCAAAATATTTGATCACAATCTTCGTTATATTTCGTTTTTTGTTTCTGTAGTATTATCTACGTATCAATTTTTTCATTCACATTACATCTAGAAATTATACTTTTTAGTCTTTTTAAATGAATCTTATTATTCCATCAAATAAATTCAATATAATGAGATCTATTTTATTCTTTTAAATTGTCAATTTAAGATGTTATAATAAAATATGTTAATCAGTTATACATTTGTATCTATCAACGAATTGTCGTCAAAATACTTTAATATATGTTTTTTTCAATATAAATACATAAAATAATAATTTAAATTAACAAAATTCCGGGTAAAAAACAAAATTAAATATAATAACATATGATTTCGGGCTATTTACGTTTGACATATGCATGTAAAAAAATCGTATTTTCTGTATGTTTATATATACTAGATGATACATGCGTGTTGCGTAGTTTTGTGATAATTAAACTAAATATGTATTAAATATTATACATAATTTATTAATTCAAATATTGTCATGATATTTGATATAATTGATGGCCAATAAAAAAGCACGAATTGCTAATTTTCAATGTAAAAGTTTAAATAATAGATTTATAAGATACTGTGAACTAGCAGTGCAATTTATTCATAATATATTTGAAATTTTAAAACGTAATTTTTTGGAGAAAATGATTGCATGATTTAGACATGAGTTTTTTGCATTATTGTTTTTACTAACTGCATAATTTTGAGGACTAAATTTAATTTATAATATGACTAAAAATAATTACTGAGATATGGACGTAATTTAGAATATTTAAAACTTACTTATGTTTCAATTTATTGATTGTGTTTAGATTTTGATTTGTGTAATACGAATGAAGACTTAGATTTGTAACTAAAATATTTATTTCCAATGAAATTAGTAAGATGTACGTGTGTTATGTGGGATAGGCTTTGGAAAAAAACACACATGCATTAAGGTTTTCCAAAAGAAAATCTATTTTTATTTTCATACCCGACATTTATATCAGGCTATCATTTGAATTGCTCTCACCATATAATTCCAAATGATTTAGTATTTCTCCCCAAACGGCCTGTCGCCCAAGATTTCTCCCTTCTTTCATTTTCTTTCGCATGAAAACGCGTTTTAGGTTACCTCTACGCCCGACCGGTCACAGCAAATAGCACGGTTGGGCACTTCCTCAAAAGGGGTGATCGCTTGGGCAATGGAGTTTCCTAAGGCGCCAGGTTGGACACTTCTGAACCTAGGATAGTTTTGCATAGTTTTGCGGCTTTTGTTTGTCTTTTCGTCACAATATCTTCATTTCCTGTAAAACAGAGAAAACGATAGAAAAACACTCAATTCTGCTGTCGGTAAAATCTAAAATCATAGTAAAACTAATCCTACAAAGAGATGAAAATCCTAAGATGAATTACGAGTCATCATTTCCCGTTCAAACTCCTCATCAAAATGCATTTCTTACCTTATAATTGTGAGACCCAATATAAATGGAAGGTCACTGGGTACACCGACATATGGCATGTATATATATATATATATATTACATTAGGTTATAAAAAACAAGAGCAGCCGCCGAGAGAAAGAAGGAAAAAAAGAAAGAATAAGAGAAAAATGAGGAAGAATAAATTGGAGAAGGATCTTCAATTTTTCACCGCGTTTTTCATGGGTGGATTCCAATCGTAATTGTGGGGAAAATTGATTGGTGTTGTTGCTAGCAATATTATCCAGAATCTTCAAATCATCGGAAAAGCTAAGGTGATGATTTTCTTCATCCTAATTTCGGATTTGTGGTTGATTTATGGAAGAGATTATACTTTTAAAACGAGACATGATCACAATAGGATTTATAGGATCATAATGAGAAAAGTGAGACGTTACAAGTGAATTGGATTAAATCCTAGATTTATCGTATGCGAATTGATGACAAGTATATGAGTTGTATAAGTGGCTAGAGATGATCTAGAAAATTGACGTGCGACCAAGTGTTGGGGTCAGAGAACGTCGATATTTTGGTTCGGTGTTAAATCCGAATGAATATCTTGTTAGTGTGCTCGATCGAGTGATTTCACACTTGAACCTTCGAAAGAAGGCATGTGTGAGCATGTCAGTGAGAGTTATCACGTGAGGAGTATCAGGTCGATGGCATTAGTGTTGTGAGACTTGGATCTGGGCCGATATCGTACCATGTTGGGTTGTGGTAACCTTTTGAGCGACAAAGTGTAGAGTTAGTCAGATGAATGGATCTGTCGGTGTCGTACCATGTTAGGGTTGTGGTAACCTTTTGCACATGGAGCATCGAGTTAGTCAGATCAGTGGATCTGCCAACGTCGTACCGTGTTGGGGTTGCGGTAACCTTTCAAGCGACAGAGCGTTGTATTGTACTGATGGTTGGGGTATGTTGTGACCTTGCGAGATCTTCAGTGTGTTGGGTTCCTTTGGACTTTGCAAGCATATTCCCGAGCTAGATTCGTGTGGACTCTGTGTGTTATGATCCAGTGTGGTGCTAGTCTTAGACTTGTATACTCAGCCGGGTTGGGTAGAGTTGTGTGTATATCTTTACTTTAGACTTTAGATATATCGTTATTTATGTTATTCAGTTTAGGATGGTAGAATATGTGGCACAGAGTACGTACACGTATTAATCTCAGTGATTGTGTATTTAGTATTCACCCTATTTGAGGTTTTCGTGGATGGAAAGGATATGGCGAGGAAAAAGAGCAACAAGGTTGAGCAGCAACATGAAAAGTCACAGTGGTCTGATGGGAGAGGTGTGCACGAGGTCTCGATGAGTTTTATTTTGCATTTCGTATTTAATTTATTCATGTACCATGACTATGATCTTTACGTTTTTTTTCTATTTTGTCCGAATCACTTTATTTTGGAATAAATCATTTATTTTGTTTTATAAATGTGTTTGAGCGATGACATGTGTAGCCACCTCTTGGAGGTGATGGTGAACACTCCCAGTCCCGAAGTAGTTCTGAGATTGGGGTGTTACAAATTGGTATCGGAGCCTGGTTATCATTTTCGTATTTATCATTTTCACTAGATTTCAAAATGTTTTAATAAAGCCACGAGACTGTAGCACACATGTTCTGAAATTTCTAATGGGGTTTAGAGCTATGGAAACTAATTGTAGTTAATTGTGTGTAGCAGACAATACCGAGGAGGATGCTTACTAGAGCTATTGGTAGAAGAATGAGTGGAGACTCTCATTCCACTAGCCACACGCAGTCCCAATCACGAAAGAAACGTTGAGAGAGCTATTAGCAGAAAGTCAACAACATGACCAAGAGGAGACTTCAGCGACGCCACAAGTACCGTTGCAGGCACCGACACCACCGTCAGTACAACCACATGCTCCACCACAATTACCTTTTTCACTACCACCAACGCCTCCCCCAGTGTTGAATCAGAGGCATGTGGAGACGTCAGAGTATTTCTATGTCATAGATCACATGGCTAAATGGAGTCCAAATTCATTTCGTGGCAGTGCGATACCTCCCATGAAGGCGGAGGAGTGGATGTTTCGATTAGAGCGGATCATCTAGATGTCCATTAGAGTTGAAGATGGATATTGCACACCACTATTTAGAGGGAGAAGCAGTGTTTTAGTGGGATGAGATTCAGAGGGAACGTCCATATCATATGTTTTCTTGGGACGAGTTCAAACAAATTTTTGAGTTAGAGCATATACCACACGCTGATCGTGAAGAGATAGAGTTGAGATTTCTACAACTCACACAAGGTGACCGTAATATTTCTCATTATTATGAGACTTATTTGGAGTTATCACGGTTTGGGACCAAATCAGTAACCTCAAAAGTTCTCAAGGTCAAAAAATTTTTGCAAGGACTACAACCGGAGATCAGACGCGTGATTGAGATAATCAAGCATGGATCATTATCTGAGCTAGTTCAGAATGCTCTGTTGGTAGAGAAGGGACTCATCGAGGAGGGCATCTTGAAGTCTTCGAATGCTAAGGGGAAACATGTTGTCCAGCATATTCGGGGAGATTAGATTAGAGGAAAAAAATTCAAACTCGTCCTAACGTAGCAACACAAGGTACCTATGTCATCGTTGTGGACATGAGCATACTGGGGCCTGCCAAAGATTTGATAGGCGAGTAGGATGCTTCCGATGTGGAAGTTTAAGGCACCAGTTCTGTGATTGTGCCTAGCAAGTGGGAGGAACTATGAGGCGAGGATAATTAGATGGATGTTTCCGTTGTGGCAGAAGGATTGTCCGAGGCCATCACTTCCACCACCACCATCGGGTCTTACCCCACATGTTAGAACTAGGAAGCCTGAAAATCATGTATCGAAAAAATGTAGGGTTGTACAACCACGGGTATATGCCATGGGTGGTTATGAGGATGAACGTGAGGGCCAAGAAGGAGACGCTCAACCTATCGTTAGATCGGTAATCGTGGGAGGTCAATCTACTCATGTGTTATTAGACACTGGTGCGACACATAGTTTTGTGAGTCCATCGATGGCTAATTAATTAGTTGTTCAACCTGAGGATTTAACGAGTATTGTCAGAGTGCATACTCCTGGATGTCAGATTTTAGAATCCCACGGGGTTGTCAAGGAACTGCGTGTGGGGATAGAAGGAGAAGAACTAGATGCAGTGTTTATCATCATTCCGATGGAATGCTATGATGTGATCCTTAGAATGGATTGGTCGTCAAGACATTGAGCTGTGATTGATGTTGTCGCGGTTAAGTACGTTGCCAGAAAAGCGGCAAGGAGCTTAAGTATCAAGCAATTCGATCAGGTAAAGGGATTTACATCATCTCAGTGTTGCGTATGGAACGATTACTAGATCAAAGGTGTGACCAATATCTGACTACCAAATAGGTAGAAGAAGTGGGTCCATCTGTGCAAGTCAAGGAGATCCCTGTAGTGCGAGAGTTTACAGATGTTTTCAGAGAACCGGGTACTGCTCCAATATCAAAGTCTCCAAATCGAATGCCACCAGCGGAAATGGCAGAGTTGAGGAAGCAATTAGATGAGCTACTTGAGAAAGGTTTTGTACGACCGAGTACATCACCATGGGGTGGACCAGTCCAATTTATAAAGAAGAAAGATGGGAGTTTCAGACTGTGCATTGATTATAGGGCTCTAAATAGAGTCACTGTAAAAAATCATTACCCAATACCGAGGATCGATGAGTTATTAGATCAGTTAAGAGGTGGGACTTGGTTCTCAAAGATAGATTTAGTATCGGGATATCATCATATTCTGATCGTAGAAGGTGACATTAGGAATACCGCATTTCGAACTCGGTATGGGCATTATGAATTTGTGGTCATGCCATTTGATTTGACTAATGCCCCTGCTGCGTTCATGAAGCTAATGAACAATGTGTTTTGGGACTACTTGGATCGTTTTGTTATTTTATTTATCGATGACATTTTGGTATACTCAAGAGTCCAGAGGAACACGAGGAACATTTACGCTTAGTGTTAGAGCGTCCCAAAGAATAACGATTGTTTGTGAAGTTGAAAAAGTGTAGTTTCTGGAAGAGACGTGTGGGATTTTTGAGACATGTCGTATCAGAGGAAAGAGTTTCTATCGATCCTGATAAGGTGTCAGCGATTGTAAGTTGGAAACAACCGAAAAATGCATTAGAGATAAAGAGCTTTTTAGGATTAGCAGGGTACTATTGGCATTTTGTTATATACTTTGCTAGTCTAGCAAAGCCATTGACGAAACTTACGGGAAAAAATGTACCTTTTGTTTGGAATGAAGATTGTGAGAAGTCATTCAAAGAGTTAAAAGAGAAGCTAACGAAATCTCCAATGTTAGCCTTACCACAACCAGGGATTCCATACATAGTCTACACGGATGCATCAAAGATGGGATTAGGATGTGTACTTATGCAGGGAGATCACGTGATTGCTTATGCATCAAGACAGTTACGCAAGCATGAAGAGAATTATCCGACTCAAGATTTAGAGATGGAAGATGTGGTCTTCGCGCAAAAGATTTGGAGGGCATATCTTTAGGGGAGAAGGTACATATTTTTACGGACCACAAAAGTCTAAAGTACACATTTATGCAGCCAGAGTTGAATCTGAGACAAAGAAGGTGGATGGAGTTTGTTGCAGACTACGAGGTGGACATCGCATACCATACGGGGGAGACAAATATTGTTACAAATGCGTTGAGATGCAAAGAGTTGAGGTTTTGGCTATGAAAGAATTCGTTCATTTGATTAGCCAGATAAGTACTTTGAGACTAAAGGCAGTGCAGACTGAGTCTGAGAGTGTTGGTTTGCAAGCCATAAATCAGACTGGTCTATTGAGTAGAATTCGTACATCAAAATATCCGATGAGAGATTACAGAAGATTCGTAATAATCAACAAGACCCGAGGTACAAGTTGTATAAGATCAGGGAAGACGGTCTAATGATGATTAGTGGTCGAGTTTCTAAATCGAAGGATCTAGGGATCAGAGAAGAGATTCTAAGCCAAGCTCACCAATCCAAATTTTCAACTCATCCACGATCGACGAAGATGTATCGCAATGTTCATCAGCTTTATCAATGGCAAGCGATGAAGAAGGACATCGCTCGATGGGTTGTGAAATGTTCAACGTGTCAATTAATCAAAGCAGAGCAACAAGTACCAAGCGGTAAATTGCAAAGTCTACCAATCCCTAAATGGAAGTGGGACCATATTACCATGGATTTCGTGATGGGTCTTCCAAGGATGCACATTGGAAAGGATGCTATTTGGGTGGTCGTGGATCGACTAACTAAATCGACTCATTTCATTTCGATAAAGAAGACTTTTGATATGAATCAGCTAGCCAGGATATATATTGCGCAAATTGTGAAGTTGTGATCGTCTCATTTTTATACGCATGATTTTAGAGATGTTTATGTTGATAGATGCGATGTTTACGTGTGATTTTGTATCAGTTTTACTCGTTTTCGTGTTTTCATGTTCTTACAGGTTATAATGCATATTTGGTTCATTTTGGAGCTAAAGAACGTACACAGGACAAAGTATTAGCATCGAGGATCATAACGGAACAAACGGGACAAGAAACAGCACGGGTCGGGGAGGACTTCAGCTTGCATGGACCTTGAGCAGCATCACAGCCCATACGGGGCACTCAACTCAACCCGCGCGGGGACACATTCCTTAGCCCGCGCGGGGCCATTGGTCTAGCATGTCCAACGGCTTCAGCACAGGTCGGTCAAGTCATCAGCACGTGCGGATTGCACTTCACCAAGGGAGCCCACACGGGGCACACTCTTTAGCCCGTGCGGGTCGCGTTTGTCACCTGCAGAAACAAGAAAGCAAACTTGCGGGAAACAAGAAAAGGAAGTGGTTAGTTGCCTACACAAAAAGGAAACAGTGTTAGAGAAGAGGAATGTGAGTTATATAAACGTCCCCACTTACATAAGAATAGAAACCAATGCAAATAAGAATGGAAAACTCACAAAACAGCATGCTGTAACAAAGAGGAAAGAAGAGGAAAGAAAGTGAATGGGCAAAGAGGAAAAAGAGGAGAAAAGGAAAGAAAGAAAAGAGGAAAGACAAGGAAGAGAGATAGGGGACGAATTCATTTAAGTTTTGGGAGAGAACACGCGTTAGAGTTAGAGAGGTTTGCAGAGAGAGTATAGAGAGAAGAGTTGTTCATGAGTTCTTGCGGAGGATACATCCAAGGAGCATTGAAGATTGAATAGGGAATTTGGTTTCGTTTGGTTTTTATGTTCTTTAAACTATCTATTTCGATTATGTTGTTTGCTTTTGAACGCATGAGCGAGTAGTCGTTTTGTTCTAGGAGAAGGGATTAGCCCATAGCTATCTCGGAACCTCTTTTGATTTATCTTTGAATGCAATATCCCATTATCGTTTATCTATTCTTTGTATGAGTGCTTGATTGACTTGTGTTTACGAAAGCCAAGTAGATGAATGTTTTAGGAACTTAGGAGAAGGACCGAAAGGAGAATTCTAATTCTGGATAATCAGGCATAGAACAACCGAAGCTAGGCCACGAAAATAAGGTAGCAGCGGTTGAAGGTAAAACGGATGAATCATAGAACTTATGGGTTTAGTTTAAGGTATCAGCCACGAAAGTAGGGGATAACTTGACTAGATCACGTGTCTATGCCTTGAGAGAGGGTAGATATCATATTAGGATCGTTCGCCTTAGATAATTTTATTGGGAATGCATGATTAGATAGGTTGATTGTTGGTTTCGGTAATCTTGTGGTGAAACCGTAATCCTAGAATGTTTGTCTCATTGTTAAGAACTCGATAGTTTATTTCTTTTAGTTATTTCATTCTTAACACCAATATACGTTGTTTGCAAGTTTGATTTGTAGTTTTCGTTTAGGTTGTGTTGCGTAGTTCCTGTGGGTCCGACACCTAGAGTACTACACACGTGTAGTTTAGGTTAATATTTTTTTAACTGGGAACACGTCAAGTTTTTGGCGTCGTTGCCGGGGACTATTGTCAACACGTCTTGGATTCAAACCTAGGATCATACTTGTTTCGTTTTTATTTTTTTCTTTTCTTTTGTTTCTTTCTATCCAATTCTGTTTATTTATCGTTTTTTGGTTTATGACCAGATCACAAGGTGCTTCGAATCTATTCCAAATCTACCTCGAGATCGAGCGAACTTATAGACAATTGAGAAAGGGCAAGGAAGAAGGTAAAGTAGAGCCGTTAGATCAACGAGAGATGGATAATCATAACAGCCATGGACAACCTCAATTACCTCTCGGTAATTTGGGGCATTAGCAGCAACAACAACTCACACCTCAACCGCGAGAACCACAGGCTCCTCCACCACGTCGCCTCAGAGACTACGTGGTGCCAAATATGAACAACGTGCAAACAGCCATACAGATGCTTGTTGTTTCTAGAGAACAGCTTGAAATTAAGCCGGCGATGATCAACATGCTTTATCAGAAGCAATTCATGGGTGAAAATCACGAGGATCCCCATCAGCACCTCAGAGACTTCCTAGAGCTTTCCCGTACGTTCTAGAAACATAGAGTCTCGGAGGATGCGATCTTATTGCATCTCTTACCCTTCTCAAATAGGGGACGGGCGAAAAGTTGGCATCAATTGCTTCCCGTTGTTTCCATCACTACTTGGGACCAGCTCTGCACATTGTTCCTCTCACGATTCTTTGCTCCTAGCAAGGCAATTCAGATCAGGGGAGAAATTACGACGTTCAGATTGAGAGATGGAGAAACATTGTTTGAAGTGTGGGGCAGATTTAAGGATCTTCTACAGATGTGTCCGCACCATGGTCTCGATCAGTGGTATGTTATCCAAACTTTCTATAATGGAATCGAAGATGAATACTGAACGACGTTGGATAACGCTGCTAGAGGATCATTTATGGATCTGAGTGTGGAGGAGGCATTCGAGCTGATTGATAACCTCTCCATGAACCACACTATGTTGTGCACACCAAGAGGTATGCCTAACAGAACTCGAGGCTTATACGATCCAAATCAGAGCAGATCGACGGGCAATGCAGTGAACACTATGTACTGCATGAATTGCAGAGATACAAAACACGTGGTTTATCAATGCACACTGCAAAAGAACGTGGATTGGAGGAAACACGCAATTCGAAAATACCTACAACCTGAATTGGAGGAACCACCCCAACTTCTCATACCGAACGACTCAACCGGTGAAGTATTCGGGATTTTAGCAAAGACAGCAACCATACCAGCAAGATACCCAGCAATCCCAGCAACGTCCGCAAGCTCCTCAACCTCCTCAAGCCCCCTCGTCGAGCCTTGAGGCGGTGATACTTGATTTCATCAAGGAACAAAAGCAACAACAATAGATTCAAGCCAAATTCAATGCGTATATGGGGAGTGCAATCAACGAGCTCAAAACACATGTGAAGACGTTAGAAAACTCCATAGCACAGCAAGTTGCCACTTCCTCTCGGAATCCCAGACAGTTTCCCCGAAAAACCGGATCAAAACCCAAGAGAGTACGTGAACGCTATTACCTTGTGCAGCAGTGATGTGATTGAGCACTAGCGCTCCAAAGAGCAAGAGCAAGTTTTTGGAACGTCCATGGAAAAAGGAAAAGGTACCATCGCGATCATGGAAGGAGTTGAACCAGATTTAGACAAACCATATGTTGCTCCACTGGCGTACAAACCTCTTATATTGTTTTCTCAACGGTTGGTGAGCAGCAAGAACGAAGAGAGAGTAGGCAAATTTCTAGAGGGTCTCAAGAAGCTCGACATCAACAATCCATTTGTGGAAGCCCTCCAAAAGATGCCTAATCATGTCAAACTCCTCAAGGAGGCTCTTTCCAAGGATATGCGTATCAAAGAGAGTGAGACGGTAGCACTCACCGAGAAATGCAGTGCCATTCTTCAAAACACGATGTCCCCAGGTTGAAGGACCCCAGAAGCTTCTCCATTCCATGCACAATAGGTAATATTGACATTGACATTGCTTTGTGTGATTTAGGAGCAAGCATGAGCATCATACCATACTCGGTCTTCAAGCGGATTAACTTCAAAGATCGCAAACCTACAAAGATGTCTCTACGCCTCGTGGATCGCTCGGTAACGTATCCGGTGGGAATTGTTGAAAACTTTCCCACCAAGGTAGGTAATCTTTGCATTCCTGTTGATTTTGTTGTACTTGACATAAACGAAGATACTAGGGTACCCATTATTCTTGGTAGACCTTTCTTAGCTACTGTAGGTGCCATGATAAACGTATAACAAGGAAAGCTTTCTTTACGTGTCATAGATGAGATGATAGAGTTCAACTTGTCCAGCTCCATGAACGGACCCTCCTTCAAGGATTCATGCTTTAGAGTTGATTTGCAGGATGAGTCGGTGAATGACACACTTGAGAGATGTTTGAAGAAAGTTTGTAGGAACGCAAGACTCACAAACGAGGAAGTCGAGCTGTACACGAAATTTATCAGTGCTATTGAGGCACTAAGAGACGCCCCATGTGAGGAGATACCACGAGAAACACACCCTAATTTCGCAGTAAAGAAGGCGTCCAAACTTGAGATTGAACCTCTTCCTACTTCTCTTTAATATGAGTACATTAAATGCAATAAAAATATATCTTGCGGTTATGAATGCTAACTTGAATGCAGATGAGATGAGGAAACAATCCACTCGCGTAAAGAAGCATATGAGAGTCAGTTGTTCAATATGTACGCACGGAAATTCTACGGAAGACAGCCACGAACCTTCCACCGAAACTCAAAGGAAGCTGCACCCCCATTTGAAAGAGGTAATGGAAAAAGATACCATAAAAATTTTTTATGCATATATCATTTATCCAACCTGAGGCAGCGAACGAGTGAATCTCGTGCATGACGTACCAAAGAAAGAAGCAATGGCAGTTGATCATCTCGTTTTAATACATATTTATCGCATGATTTTAGAGATGTTTAGGATATACTTGCGATGTTTACGTATGATTTTGTATCCATTTTACTCATTTTCGTGTTTTCGTGTTGTTACAGGTTTTAATGCAAATTTGGCTCATTTAGAAGCTAAGAAACGTACACGGGACAAAGCACTTCATCAAGGATTGTAATGGAGCAAAGGAGACGAGAAACAAGGCAATACAACAAAGTGCACGGCCAACACCATTCATACATGACCGGGCTCAGCTTTGGACACACATGCCTAGCCGTGCATCACCCTTAGCACGACCGTGCTAAGCAAACACAGCCATGCCAAACCGAACACTACACACTAGCACGGTCGGGCTCATCACCCAAAGCCCTCGCACGACCGAGCATCAATTCTTGCACGACCAAGCTGCTCACTCATCAATCTAGTGCACGACCGGGCAATTGAAATAGAAATTTCACCGAACTACATGCAAGGCACGGGCTCCTAAGGTGCACGGTCGGGCACTCTTCAAGGAGTATGCCCGATCGGGCTCACCAACCTGCACGGCCGGGCGTGAAGACAGACCTGCAACACGAGAGAAAAGGAAACGTTCAGTCGTGAAGAAACAAAAGGAAAAACTCAATCGAAAGAATGGAAAGACACGACTAAAAGGGAAGAGAAGAAGAAAGGAAAGATTAGAAGAGGAAAGATGACATATTGAATTGTTTTACAGACATGACAGATGAAGAACACAAAGACAGACAGAGAGACAGAAAGGAAGAAGACAGAGACTTGCAGGAGACATTCAAGGGGCAGCGAGTAGTCGTTTTGTTCTAGGAGAAGGGATTAGCCCTTGGCTATCCCGGAACCGCTTTTGATTTATCATTGAAAGCAATTTCTCGTTTTTCGTTTATCTATTCTTTTTCTGAGTGCTTGAATGACTTGTATTTATGAAGTCCAAGTAGATGCATGTGTTAGGGATTAGGAAAAGGATCGAAAAGAGAATTCTAGTCCTAGAAGATCAGGTTTAGAACAACCGAGGTTAGGCCACGAAAGTAGGGTAGCAGTGGTTGAGGGTAAAACAGATGAATCACAGAACTTATGGGTTTAGCTTAAGGTATCAGCCTCGAAAGTAGGGGATAACTTGACTAGATCACGTGTCTATTCCTTGAGAGAGGGTAGATATCATATTAGGATCGTCTGCCTTAGATAATTTGATCGGGATTGCATGATTAGATAGGTTGATTGTTGGTTTCGGTAGTCTTGTGGTGAAATCGGATTCCTAGAACATTTGTCTCACTGTTAAGAACTCATCTTTTATTTGTTGTTAGTATTTCAATCTTAAAACCAACATTTGTTCGTTTGCAAGTTTGATTCGTAGTTTGGGTTTAGGTTATGTTGCATAGTCCATGTGGGATCGATACCTAGAGTACTACACACGTGTCGTGCAGTTGCGGGTAGTTTAGGTTATTGTTTAACTTTGAATACGCATCAATAGTGATCCGCAATGCGAACGACGACCACACTAAGGGATGGCACGACAAGAAGATCCTACCTCATGACTTCGAACTAGGTGACTTAGTTCTATTTTTCCATTCTCCTCCTAAGCTTTTCTCGGACAAACTACTGTCCCGTTGTTCTGGTCCCTTTTAGGTACGAGAAGTCTTCACACATGGAGAAGTGGAACTATGGAGCGATTCGAGCGGAACATTCAAAGCTAATGGGAAGCGCTTAAAGCTCTACCAAGCCGCTCAACCGATCGAAAGTGGAAACTCCATTTCCCTTTCCAATCCACCCATCGACACGAATGAGATATGGAGACGTCAAAGCTTAATGATGTTAAATAAGCGTTTGCTGGGAGGAAACCCAGTACTTTGTTTCTATTTTTTGTAGTTGTTTAGTTTAAGACTCGTTTATCGTTAAAAAATAGAAAAAAACCAAAACAATACAACCACAAACGTGACTTAGCTTTCCTTACCCTTCGTCGGAGCTTCACGTTAAGGACGCCGTTCAATTCAAGTCTGGGGGAGCAGCTCACGTTTTTCAGGTGACTTCGTTTCATTTTCTTTTATTTTTTTTCTTTGATTTATAGTTTTTAGTTTGTTTTTGCTTTCGTGAGTCAGAGTCGTCCTAGGCACTTGTCCGTTGCCACGTTTTGAGATGAACCCTGAACCTAGGATACTTAAGAATTTGGCCTTTTTCGTGATGTTTTGCATTTGAGCTAGGATTTTCTTAAGCGTTAGAGCTTATTACTCGGTTTAAAAACAATAGGTCGTAATCCTTTGGGAATCCTAGTATTGCTTGTTGGAGGTTTAGACGAGGTTGCTAGGCTAGTTTATCGTTTATTCTCTCTATCCAGATGGTCATACTTCGTATAGATGATACTCTACTTCTTTTGATGAGGATTATTAGATCGTATGAAAACGAGCTTGTTTTGCAGAGTAAGAGCACACACTAACACTCCGATGTCGATAGAAGTAATGCCTAAAAGCATGATCTAAAATCGATATAAGTGCATCGACCTTGACATTTTTTGATGGTTCGGGTCTAAGTGGTGGGTTGGCGATCATCTTTCTACGTCCTAAAGGCATGCCACAATAAAAATTTTGCCTACTCCGTTGCACTCTTGAAAAAAATGCATGAGTATACCATCATCGGTATTCTGGGTCTAAGTAGAGGCTGGATCTCTTCAAATCCGACGTCCTAGGAACCTAGTGTGACTGCATAAAAAAGAGAGAAAAATAAGAAGAAATAAAAAGAAAAAAAAAGGAATAAAGAAAGAAAGAAGCTCGAAAATGAAACAAGTATCCTCAATTGCTCTACGTTTAGCATTTGTATGAGGTCTTGTTTGGTGGAGAGAGTTATGATTGTTTGTTTAGTTTACCTTTGATTTGCTTTCTCGTGGGTAGTCGTGGTGAACCTAGGATGAAGACTGAAATTTAATTAGGTCGAATTTGCTCTCAACTTGCTAGTTGATCAGTTAGGTTCGCTTTAGCGGTATTTCTAGGAGAAAAGGGGAATTCTCGGTTTTTGTATAGCCCACGTGTTCCACGTTTACGTTTGCTTAGGGACAAGCAAACATTCAAGTCCGGAGGATTTTGATCGTCTCGTTTTTATACGTATTTCTTACGTGATTTTAAAGATGTTTATGGTGATAGATGTGATGTTTACGTATGATTTCGTATCCGTTTTACTCGTTTTTGTGTTTTCATGTTCTTACAGGTTATAATGCATATTTGGTTTGTTTTGGAGCTAAAGAACGTACACGGGACAAAGTATTAGCATCAAGGATCATAACGGAACAAACGGGACGAGAAACAGCACGGGTTGGGGAGGACTTCAGCCCGCATGGACCTTGAGCAGCATCACAGCCAGCGCGGGGCACTCAACTCAGCCCGTGCGGGGCCATTGGTCCAGCATGTTCAACGGCTTCAGCACAGGTCGGGCAAGTCATCAGCACGTGCGGATTGCACTTCACCAAGGGAGCCCACGCGGGGCACACTCTCCCGCGGGAAACAAGAAAAGGAAGTGATTAGTTGCCTACACAAAAAGGAAAAAATGTTAGAGAAGAGGAATGAGAGTTATATGGCTAGAAAATATAAAGGAAACGTGCCCACTTACTTAAGAATAGAAACCAATGCAAATAAGAATGGAAAACTCACAAAACAGCATGTTGTAACAAAGAGGAAAGAAGAGGAAAGGAAATGAACGAGCAAAGACGAAAAAGAGGAGAAAAGGAAAGAAAGAAAAGAGGAAAGACAAGGAGGAGAGATAGGGGACGAATTCACTTTAGTTTTGGGAGAGAACACACGTTAGAGTTAGAGAGGATTGCAGAGAGAGAGTAGAGAGAAGAGTTGTTCGTGAGTTCTTGCGGAGGAGACATCCAAGGAGCATTGAAGATCGAATAGGGACTTCGGTTTCTTTTAGTTTTTATGTTCTTTAAACTATCTATTTAGATTATGGTTTTTGCTTTCGAACGCATAAGCGAGTAGTCATTTTGTTCTAGGAGAAAGGATTGACCCATGGCTATCTCGAACCTCTTTTGATTTATCTTTGAATGCAATTTCTCGTTTTTGTTTATCTATTCTTTGTCTGAGTGCTTGATTGACTTGTGTTTACGAAGGCCAAGTAGATGCATGTTTTAGGAACTTAGGAGAACGAACGAAAGGAGAATTCTAATTCTTGATAATTAGGCTTAGAATCACCGAGGCTAGGCCACGAAAGTAGGGTAGTAGCGGTTGAGGGTAAAACGGATGAATCATAGAACTTATGGATTTAGCTTAAGGTGTCAACCACGAAAGTAGGGGATAACTTGACTAGATCACGAGTCTATACCTTGAGAGAGGATAGATATCATATGAGAATCATTCGCCTTAGATAACTTTATTGGGAATGAATGATTAGATAGGTTGATTGTTGGTTTCGGTAGTCTTGTGGTGAAACCGTAATCCTAGAACATTTGTCTCACTGTTAAGAACTTGTTAGTTTATTTGCTTTTAGTTATTTCATTCTTAAAACCAATATTCATTGTTTGGAAGTTTGATTCGTAGTTTTGGTTTAGGTTGTGTTGCGTAGTCCCTGTGGGATCGACACCTAGAATACTACATACGTGCCATGCACTTGCGGGTAGTTTAGGTTAATATTTGTTCAACTTGGAATGCATCAGGTTGCATGGGGTTCTTTCAAGCATTGTATCAAATCGAGATGAGAGATTCACCCCACGCCTTTGGCAGGCATTTCAAAAAGAGTTAGGAACCAAATTGCACATGAGCACCGCATATCACCCACAAACAGACGGACAATCTGAGGGAACTATAAGGGCGCTTGAGGATATATTACAAGCCTGTGTGCTGGAGTGGCCTGGTAGTTGGGAGAATCATTTACCACTTGTCGAGTTCGCATACAATAATAGTTATCATGCTAGTATTGGGATGACACCATATGTGGGAAGAGATCTATCTTCGGAGCAGAGATTGTCGAACAGACCATGAAAGAGATAAGAATTGTTAAGATGAAGATGAAGACGGCTCAAGATCGTCAGAAGAGTTATGCTGATCTAAAAAGGAAAGATGTTGAGTTTAAAATCAGAGATATGGTGTGTTTGTGGGTTCAAGCAACGCGAAGAAGATCAGGTGGAAGTCGAGGGAACAAGCTATCACCACGGTTCATGGGGTTGTTTAAAGTGATTGAGCAAATTGGAGTAGTGGCCTATCGATTAGAGCTTCCTTCATCTTTAGAGGGAATACATGATATGTTTCATGTATCATTGTTGTGTAAGTGTTTATCAATATCGGAGAAGATACTTGTAGAGCCACCAAAAACTTTGAGGAAAGACTTAACGTATAAAGAACGTTCAATACGAATTGTGGATTACCAAGTGAAATAATTGAGGCGTAAGCAAATTTCGATGATAAAGGTTGTGTGAGAACATCATGGCGTGGAAGGAGTTAGAGGCGGATATGAGACATGAGTATCCCGAGTTGTTTGAAGATGAGTTGTATGGTTCTTCTATTCATTGAATACAAATGTTTTCGTAAGAACCAGAGCTACAGAATTCGAGGACGAATTCTTTTGTAGTGGGGGAGAATTGTGAGACCCTATATAAATCGGGGAGCCGATCCGTCAGAAGAGGAAGCGGGAAGGAGATTTTCATAATTCTGTTGGGCAAAAATCGAAATGGCGGAGGCTTGGTTCGCTCAAAACAATATTATTTCAGGTGCCATTATTCCTACTTCTACAGCTATTGGTTTGCATTTTTACCCGATCTGGGAAGCACCCCCCCTCCTGTGTGTCGGCATGGGGGCGTAAAAAGGAAAGAGAGGGATGGGGTTTCTCTCGCTTTTGGCTTGGCATAGCGGGGCCCCAACAGGAGGCCCGCACGACGGGCTATTAGCTCAGTGGTAGAGCGCGCGTCAAGAAAGGTATCTTTTTAGCACCAAAGAGCTATATGTTGAAATTAGAAGATGGCAAAGTTTCCTCCCGTAATATGAGTTACCATCCCTTGATCACTTATACTACCCCAAACATCTGACTGGCCGAATCAGCATATTTTTTTAAGCTTAGTACAACATGGAAAATTTCATTGAGAGGAATCAGCAAAGAAAAGAAAAACGGGTCAACATCTTAATGTGTATTTGTGGTCCTCGGGCTGAGGAGTGTCCACATGAGTTCGTTGAGGTGTCTACACAGGAATCAAAACCTCTTTTCTATTCTGTCGAGAGTTCGGATTGCTTCCCCGTCGACTCCTCGTACGCGATCTCAGACCTATGAATGGGGATATTCTCGAAACTCGACGATCCATTAATTCAACTGGCCGAAGATTATAAATGAGGCTGTTGGCACGGAGTTAGCCGGGGCTTCTTCCTCGAGTCCGTCAACGGTGCCAATAGGGGGAGAGAGGCTTAAAATCTCGATTTCTGCTAATATTTTACGTCTTATCAAGAAGACAGGCCGCAACAGGGCCCGGACCGTGCGGTCTCTTTTCCAGTAGAGAACGTGGGGGCGAGACTATGTACGACATAGCCAATCGACTCTTTGTTGCCGATCAAAACTCACCTCCGAACGAATTCACCGCCGAGCTTTTTATCTTATTTTTATCTTTTATTTATTAAGATAAAAAGTTTAATATTACTCCTTTGTTTTACTAGAATAGGTTTGCCAAGCAGAGTCTCGCGAAATCTTCCTTCTTTTCCTTCAATTACATCTCCAAATCGTTTGGACTGCGTCGGGACCGCTCCTTCGGAGATCCTTATACACTCCCTCCAAGAAAGGCATATAGGGCTTTTCGATTAAGCGAACCAGTCCAACTAGTCGATTCGAATAGGTATCTAAAACACATGCTATTAGGATTCAGTAGGCGTGGAGTTCGAGATTGCCATAATGGATGCTTGTGTTTGAACGGAACAAAAAAATGAAAGTCAATCAAACAAAAAAAATCCAATTCATTTCTAAAATGAAAAGGTCCTTGGGTACACTGACATATGGCATGTATATATATATATATATATATATATATATATTACATTAGGTTATAAAAAAAGAGCAGCCGCCGAGAGAAAAGAAGGAAAAAAAGAAAGAAGAAGAAAAAGAAACGAAGAAGAAATTGGAGAAGGCTCTTTAATTTTTCAATGCGTTCTTCGTGGGGATTCTAATCGAGATTGTGGGAAAAATTGATAGGTGTTGTTGCTAGCAATATTATTCAGAATCGTCAAATCATCGGAGAAGCTACGGTGATGATTTTCTCCATCCTAATTTCGGATTTGTGGTTGATTTATGGAAGAGGTTATACTTTTAAAACGAGACATGATCACAATAGGATTTATGGGATCATAATGGGAAAAGTGAGATGTTACAAGTGAATTGGATTAAATCCTAGATTTATCGTATGAGAATTGATGACAAGTATATGAGTTGTATAAGTGACTAGAGATGATCTAGAGAATTGACGTGCGACCAAGAGTAAGGGTCGGAGAACATCGATATTTTGGTCTGGTGTTAAAGCCGAGTGAATATCTTGTTAGTGTGCTTGATCGAGTGATTTCACACTCGAACCTTCGGAAGAAGGCGTGTGCGAATGTGTCGATGAGAGTCGTCACGTGAGGAGTATCGGGTCGATGAAGTTAGTATTGCGACACTTGGATATGGGTCGACGTCATACCGTGCTAGGGTTGTGGTAACCTTTCGAGCGACGGAGCATTGAGTTAGTCAGATGATCTTAGATCAGTGGATCTCTCAGCGTCGTACTGTGTCGGGGTTGTGGTAACCTTTCGAGCGACGGAGCGTCGAGTTAGTCAGATCAGTGGATCTGCCAGCGTCGTACCATTTTGGGATTGTTGTAACCTTTCGAACGACAGAACGTTGTATTGTACTGATGGCTAGGGTACGTTGTGACCTTGCGAGATCTTGAGTGTGTTGGGTTCCTTTGGACTTTGCGAGTGTATGCCCGAGCTAGAGTCGTGTGGGCTCTTTGTGTTATGATGCAGTGTGGTGCTAGTCTTAGACTTGGATACTCAGCAGGGTTGGGTAGAGTTGTTTGTATATCTTTAGTTTAGATTTTGGATATATCGATATTTATGTTATTCAGATTAGAATGGGAGCATACATGGCACAGAGTACATACACGTATTAATCCCACTAATTGTGTATTTCGTACTCACCCTATTTGTGGGCAGTCGTGGATGGACGGAATATGGCTAGAAAAAAGAGCAACGAGGTTGAGCATCAATATGAAAACTCACAGTAGTCTAATGGGAGAGGCGTGTACGAGGTCTCATGAGTTTTATTTTGCATTTCATATTTAATTTATTCATTTATCGTGACTATGATCTTTATGTATTTGTTTTGCTATTTGGTCCGGACAATTTTATTTTGGAATAAATCATTTTCTTTTTATAAATGCGTTTGAGCGATGACATATGTAATCACCTCTTGGAGGTGATGGTGGACACTTCCAGTCCTGAGATAGTACCGGGATAGGGGTGTTACAATAATAGAATTAGTTATTTCATGTAGAATCTGTTCGTCTAGGTAGGCATATCAGGGTAATCAATCAAGGATTCTCATTTTCTCTTAACAAATTTTCGTTCTCAATGAAGAGTGTATACTTCAATTTGTTTATCAGAAAACCGTAAATCATGAAACTTAAATTCTTTTTGTTTCTTCAATACGATGTCCTCTCCAAGGAACTTCCAACAACTGTTCCATAGTTATGAGGGTTTATTAACTTCACAGTACAGTAAAAGTGTGACAAATAAATGCCTTAACTGTGTGGGCATTGCCCATTTTGTTATTTCTTCCATAGCTTGACGCATTCGTTATCTTCATCAAACAATCTGCGTAACATGCATGCATCTTTAAATGTAGTATATTAGGCGTTATCAACTATTTTAATATCATCACAACTCGTAGGTCCTTTAACAACGTTTAGCAACATTCGAAGGTAATACGATTCTCCGGACGTCGGGTGAATGTTGACAATTCTTCCAAGTGTCAAGCTTTGTTTTCTCTTAGACCAAAACTTATTCGAGTGGTTCCTTACAAACATTGTTTGAAATTGGACATATGTAATTCTCGAGCTACTTCGTACAATCTTTTTGTTTTCATCCATTATATAAAACATTATGGCGTCTACACCTGGTCTTGTCACAATATTTTCCAAGTTTGTTGTGCCCTTCAAGGTTAAACTCTGTTGATTTTCAAGATGTACTGATAACCGTAGAACTAAGGGTTCTTGGTGGTGGATGTGAAATGATAAGATTCGCCAAACAGTTTCGCAAGAAGATAGGTACCTACACTCTAAGTAGTTGTTTATCTTATTTATATCGTCAGTTGAACCCTTTTCGATACTGACAAGACTGTCCTACTTGAACCTCTTTCTATAAGTAACGATGTTTTGTCAACATCTTTGGTTATGTACTTCAAAAGATATTTTATCGCATGAGATTTGTGGCACCACTCAACATTAATATGTGACCTATATTTTATTAAGAGGTTTAAATTATGTGGAATAACATATCTATTGTCTAACTTTTTATCCCCCTTCATTGAATACTTTGTCCCGTCTTGCCCTCGTTTATATAGGATATAGCTAGAATCTCCAATATTTGTATAGTCGACGAATGGCCGGGATATTTTTTTTGTACAAACAACATTCTCCATACACGGTGAGTGAGGTATATCCGAACCACATGACCAATGCATTATATGTTGCTGTAAATGGAGAACATGGACAGTAAATGGTGATAATTTGATATTGGCTTCAATGGTAGTCTGGAGTGTATATGTTGTGGCTGGAACTAGATGTGACAGAATAAAAAAAAACTAAGTTGAATGCGGAAGATGAGGTTTAAAGTTAATATCATTAGTATGTAAGTGTATATGTTGTTACTGGAATTAGATGTGTATATGTTGTTGTTGGAATGGTAGTCTATAGTGTATATGTTATTGCTGCAAATGGAGAATATGGACTGTAAATTGTGATAACTTGATATTGACTTCAATGGTAGTCTAGAGTGTATATGTTGTTGTTGGAATTAGATGTGACAGAACAAGAACTCCAAGTTTAATACGGAATATGAGGTATAAAGTTAACATCATTAGTATGTAAGTGTATATGTTGTCGCTGGAATTAGATGTATATATGTTGTTGTTGGGTTGGTAGTCTAGAGTGTATATGTTGTTGCTGCAAACGGAGAACATGGGTTGTAAATGGTTTAGGTGATGTATATGTTGTGAGTTTAGGCGTTGCAACAAATGAAAGTGCGTAACTCCATCATTGATTCGTCATTTAAGTGATTCAAACCATGGTACCCCATTCAATCCCGCAGAGGATTATGATAAGGTTAGAGCTCTCTTGCATATCAGGATCAAGCTAAGGTTAAACAAACGGTAATTCTTTTCGATGGATTCGTGTTGGATATTGGTTAGCTCAATCTAATATATTTGATTTACGTCAAATTATGCTGCAAAAATTTGATGTGTAGTGTTAGAGCTCAAATATGATCAAAGGAGGATATTTTGTGCAGAAGTAGACAGTAGGGAGGGTAAATTTTGTAGAAGTGGACAGTTTACTCTCTAGCACGTGACATGTTAGTTGTTTGTATAAATTTGGTTAAATCATACATAAATGAGAATACAAAAATTTTGTAAAATAAAACAAAAGAACAGGTACAACAAATATATATGAACTAAAATCGATTACAATGCAAAATAAAAGAAAAGAAAAGAACAGGTACAACAAATATATATGAACTAAAATCGATTACAATGCAAAATAAAAGAAAAGAACAGGTACAACAAACAAGTGCTCCGTAACGAAAGAAACCAGCAACAAAGGTGGAGTTTCAATACAGGACAGTCATGTTATGAATTAAGATGATTATGATACTAATCACACAATGGCTCATTCAGTTTCAAAAAAACTCCTTCAGCTTGGTACGATGATACCTCTCTACTCACTTCTCCCATGGTCTCTCTCTACGACCTTTAATTCTTTGTATCTACCACAGAATGCTAACTTTCTCTTTGACCTCTATTTTGTTGCATCTGCTACATAGACGTGTGCTTCGCGAATGAAATGGTAAAACCTTTCTGGTGTTTTGTGTTGGCTGGATGGAATCAATAACATCTCGAGCATCCGAGTATTAGCAAAAAAAAGGAGGGACAAAGGGCATGGAGTAGAGATTGAAACTTGGAAATTGGATGAAATGCTTCGAACTATCTGGAAAAACTCAAGCAAAGACACCAAAAAGAAGAAACACATCAAAATAAATATTCATATTCATGAACAAAGAAACCAATTGTAAGAAACACCATAGATGCCAACAAAATCCAATTTTTAGAACATACCTTTGGCTGAATGTTTCCTGATGACCTCGAAATTAATAGGACAATCAATTTAGCGACATTAAACTGAGTAGCTGCTAATCGATAGATCATTCAGCTCCAACAAACTCCATTAGTTTGGAAAGTTGTTACCTCTCTCCTCACTTCTCCCAATCATCATTTTTCAACTGAAAGTAAAGGTAATCACATTCTCTACTGCAATATAAAATCGAAAAAGAATCTACCTTCGTTGTACCTCTTCTTCCTTTGATTCATCGCTACAATTTTCCAAAATTCGATGAAATGCTTCAAACTGCCTAGAAAACCTCAAGTATTTCCCTAGGAGCTTCTTGAGAGAGTAAACCTATCCTTGATCCTCTTCACCAAACTCATTGAGAACATGGAACCTTTGACACAAAAATAGATGATCGTTATATCATATCTCAGCTCTTATATAAATCAAAATTATACTGAAAAAGTTGGAAAGTTTGAGCGAGAGAATGGTAAGAGAATCGTGGCAGAAAGGTCGAGCTCTGAAGGATGTTCATTAATCGGATAAGAGTAAAACAGAATATCCATTGAGTTGCAAGTCACTCGAGAAGCTTTGGGACACCTTGCTTTGATGACTACACAAGGTTGTTTCTTATGAGATTATTCAAAGGTGATGTAGATTTCGTCGAGGTAGAGCCGAGACTCAGACATACTGACGACAACGGAAGCCAGAACTAAGAAAACTATTTCCAATGAGTGAAGAAATAAACACGTAGAAGACTAGCTAAATCCCGAAAAACAAAAACCAAAACTCTTAAAAAATTCTTCCAAAAATCGAATGAAAAATCTACATAACGAAATTGGAGAAACTAACATTAAGCAAGAGTTTTCTAGTTCCTTATTAGGACGCCCACGGACAAATGGAGGGGTTTAATTTTTTATAAATGAACTTTTGGGGTGTGCAGGATGCAGGAAAAAGCCTGCGTTATATATATATATATATATATATATATATAATTCCGTTGCTACCGCGGGCTTTATGTTATCGACTGGATCACTAATATTAATAAAATTAGTTCCTGCCTAAACAATGTTTTCATGCTATGCGTAAAAATTGGACATTTAATCCATCTAATAATAATAATATGCTTAAACGCATGATTATGATTGATGGGGGAAGATAGAAAAGTTATGTATTTCATTTTAAATAAATAAATATATAAATATGGATAAGAATATCCAGTTTGACCTGTCAATCCACCTAGATACCTAGTGCTAAATCAGGATCTTGGTTGTATTAATCTGTAATTTTCTGATGAGACCTTTGTCAAATAAAATAAAGCCTTAAAACATTGGCTTGGTTTGATCAATTACTGTTCGTAATACGGCAATATATTTATATGGTGGTATAATATTTATATTATTTAAAATATTCAAAATATATATTAAATTTCTGCTTTAGTATCTAATATTAATTCAATATGGATATGATTTATGTAAAACTTTAAAACTATAGATCCAATTTTATTTGTTAATAAATCTTTCAAATATGTTAAAATTTTGTAGATATAATTTCTAAATATATATTCTAGTAATAATGTCTATCTTGCCTTGATTGAGATATACTTCAGATTCAAGAAAACGTTAGACATTAGGCGGACGGACATCTAGCGTCTATAGTCTAGAGTAGCTAGACGGAATCTAGACGGTGATTAGGTGGACTAGATGGATATATATATTTTATTTTTATTTAATATAATTATAATAAAAATATTTAATTCCAAAACATTTATAAGTACTTAATTTTATAAAAAAGACACACAAATAAATAAAGTTTAGTATTTATAAAAAAAATTATAAGTATTAAATTCACAATATCAAACTTACAACGGTAGACAATATAAAACAAACAAAATATCAAAAATGAATGTCGAGTGGGACGATGTTTGACCAAGATAAGGGCAAAGCTTTTGCCCCAAAAGCGAGGGCAAATGCGAGAGATGAAGTCATGGCTGAAGATGAAACAAATATGAAGATGAGAAATGAAGGTGATGATAAAAGATGAAAACGATGACAACATACGAGAGACGATAGAAGATAGGAAAACAAGGATGAAGTCAAAGATGAGAATGGGATACGAATGCTAGGACAAAAGACTCAGATGAAAACAATAAATGATGCAATAGGTAGAAGAGACAAATGAAATGATGATGGCAAAGTCGATAAAAGATAAACGCATGGATATGTGTCATTGTTAATTTTTTTTTTAAGTACCAAAACGACTGTCGTTTTGACATCTTTTTTTAAAAAGAAAAACCGCCTAGAGATTAATCGGACAACCAGAAAACGTCTAGCACCTAAACGGCGCCTATGAAAATTTTTAGAACACTGGATACACTACTGCGTTTAAGGTTGATTTGTGTTTTAGATATCTATAAAATTAGATTTGTTCACGGCAACAAATTATTTATGTTTGGTTACTCTAAAAAACTAAATGACAACCTATTTTTCTAAACAAACAAATTTCTAAAACACAATACTTATTTATTACAAAAGTATTCAAAATAATATACATAAATTTATATTTTAATCTAATATCACGTTTAAATTTAATTTTGAAATAATCATATCACAAATTAATATATAAAAAATAGAGTATTTTTTTTTGTTTTTTATTCTAAATTAATTATTATTCATAAATTACTCTAAATGAATTATGTATTAATAATACTAATATTTTAAAGAAACACAAAATATTTATATTTTCGATTAGAACCAGTCTTGACTGTAAATTAAATCTTCAATGATATTAGTTATTTTAAAATATTTGATATTTTAGTCATCCAATCATAAATATATTGTATATTTGTCTATACATTTATATAATAAATGTTTAAATAAGATTAATACTATTTTTTTATTTCCAATTTGATCATTAAAATCAATTTTGTTATATATGTAACTATATATTAACTAAATTTTCTATTTAGTATTTACGGATACGAATAGTTCGGATAATTGAGTATACTATTTGTATTTCTATTTGTATTTGTCGAATATCTAATTTCTAATATTTGTATTTTTATTTATATCAACGGGTATTCGAATTTTCGGTTCGAATATGAATCGGATACGAATATTTCGAATATTTTGTCCAGTCCTATCTATATATTTGTATAAGACTCTGACATTTGAAAAAAAAACATTTTTATTTTAAATATTGTGTTTTTTAAATATGAGTTTTAGTAACCGAAATAAATAATTTAAAATAATTGGAGATTACCTTTTGTTCTCGTAGTTCGTGCTGACATCTCCGTCCACGTGTCTCCACCTCATGTGGATCTTCTGATATGTTTCTTTTCAACCTTCCAACTTTTTTCCCTTTTGTATGTTATTTTATATTTTTTGGATTTAATTAATATAATTATTATTTCAATTTGATTTGTGTAGATCGAGGCCTTTACATATGCATATGGGAGATCCAAATCTTACCGACTAATTTTTTTTGGGGCCGATTGATTACAATTTTGTATTTGCACTAGCGATTTGATTATTTCCGATTCATTATTGTTAATTATGATTACCATTGGTTATAATAGCTACCACAAATTACTTAATTTTATGTTGTCGGAATTTATATAATAAATATATATGACATCAAATAATTATAAATTATATTTGAATTTAATTTAAATATATTTGGTATCATGTAAGAATAAATGATGGTACTATCTTCATTTATTTATATATTTTAATTTTTTATTTATCATTTATTTGCATAAAGTTTAGAGATAGTAAATGATAGTATGAATATTTTTTTTTATTTCAAATGTTTTTTTAATAATATATATAATTTTAAATATTTTTAGTTTTTTAAAATTAAAATTTATTAAAATAAATTAAAATTAAAATTTATTTGTTAAAATAACTAATTTTAAATAATATATGTAACTAAAATCAATATTTATTATTAATGATTTTTTTCAAATTTAATCATTTATTAAATTTTATTTCAAATAAATATATAACATTTTTTTGTTTTTTTATTATTTATTAATTTACTAATTTTTTAATTTTTTACGAGTTTTATTTTAGTGTATAATCTAACAAATTGTTTTAGGTGAATTGACGATATTCATAGAATCATTAACAAAACTAAATTAAATTATTGATGTGGAGATGTTTGTGAAGATTTGGTACTTTTTATATTAGGCATATTTGGATCTTTGTGCAATTTGAATTTTAGTTTTATATTATATTTGATGATTATTGGTTTTTTACGTTAAAAAAATTAGGTTCGTATACAAATATTCGTATATCCGACGGATATCCGTAAATCCGACAAATATCCGTATTTACAAATATCTGAATTTACAAATACAAATACAAATAATAAATCTCGATATTCGTCAAATACAAATACAAATAGTCAGATAGTCGCAAATATTCGTTATTTTCTCAGCCATGCATGTATAATGATCAAGCTTTCATATTAATTTATAAATTATATTGTTTAATAAATTTACGAATTTATATATATTCGTAAATTATTTTTACTTAATATACTCGTAAATATTATTAATTTTCAAAAGTTAAATATTTGTATATAAATTCGTGTAAAATATTTGTATATGTATTTATATAAAATTTTAGCAATATTTAATAATTTTAGATGAAAATTTTTTATAGTTATTATGTCTCTTATGCATATACAACAATGGGACGGGAGAACTTCAAAAATACCCTCGAAGGGTTAAAGTGTTTCAACAATACCTTTCCTTTAAAAAAAGAGTTTCAACTTCAAATCTACCCGTAAAATATTGATAATCCTATGTTACCCTTGTCGACAATTTTTCTCTCTCCTCCAGAGCACCTCTAGTTCTCTCTCCTGTGGCACGAAAATTACTATTCTCCCACACCACAACAGATTCGACGAGAGTAGCTTGAAATCGACATCAGATTCGTTGCCAATAGGTTGAAATCATTTGTTGTCAACAAAGAAGCTTGCAATTAAGCACGTACCGCAGAAAAACCAGGTATGTATAGTGAGTTTTTCGTATTTCTCTTGTGTTTTTCTTGATTCTTTTGCGAGTTGTGAAGCACTGAGTCAATATAAGACTCGTTTATTGAAAACGAGTCTAAACGAGTCATATTTATTGAAATGTCAAATAATAGCAATTAGTGACTGAGTCACAGAGTCATACGGTCACACTGGGTCACAGAGTCTCATTGAGGGGTCAAAGGGATCAAAGGTCTTCGCAAGGATCCAAGGGTCATAGAGGTAAAGGGGTCGTAAAGGGGTCCAAGGGTCGCATGGGAAAAGGGTCGCAAAGGGTTCAAAGGGCCGCAGGGGTCCAAGGGTCGCATGGATACAAGGGTCGTAGAGGTACAAGGGTGTCAGAGGGGTACAAGGGTTGCAAAAGGGGTACAAGGGTCGCAAAGAGGTACAAGGGTCGCAGAGGTACAAGGGTCGTACTGGGTCACAGAGTCTCATCGAGTCGTACGGTCGCAGCGGATCACAGAATTTACCCCTCTTTTTATGTTTTTGTTACATGTGTAATGGATACGGTGGGTGAGAAAATCACATTGATTTATTTTTTGTATGATGGTAAATGGGAAAAACCCCCAAATGGAGAATCTGAATGGGTTGGTAGAGTTCAGGAAAACCAAAGAGTATTTTTCTTATGTCCTCCGATTAGTCTGACATACCAGCAACTGATTAATGAGTTATGCGCAGATATGATGGTGGGAAAGAATACAACGAAGTTGAAGTTAAGCTATATGCCCAATATTTATGAAAATAGAAAGCCAACATATATAATGAATGGCAAGCATCTTATTTGTTATCTGTTTGATCGCATAAGAGTAATTCGACCAATGTTGTATGTGGAGATAGAATCAGCAAGTGTGAAGTGTGAAATCGAAATTGAGAGGGAAATTGGGTCTCTAATTCCTGCTTTTGGAAGCATTGCTAAAGAAGGTGAGGACCGAGGTGTTGTAGATTATGATGACTGTGTTATTGTAAGTCCAAATAACAAAAGTAGAGTTGAGAGTAATACGGAAACAATAAATATTTTGGATTCAGATAATTCTGATAATGAACATACAAGCGGGTTAAGAGAAGACGGTGGGTGTGCCATGAATGTGGTAGTTGATGGAGTTGTTTGTGGCAGTAATAAAGTTGATTCTGATGTGCCAACTGAGCATAAGTATGGTGATGGTGAGAAAAACTTGGAAATGGTAGTTCATGATAGCGAAAATAATATCTTCGAGTTCGAAAATGGATTGGATCTCAAAATTGGGCAAAAGTTTGATAGCAAGAAGGATGTACAGGTATTTGTAAGGAATGGTTCAATCGAAGCTTCATTTAGATATACAACATTGAGATCTGATACGAAGCTGTGGGAAGTACGATGCAAGTTTGCCGAAAGTGGTTGTAAATGGAAATTACACGTGGCATCAATCCCGAATTCCAAACGGTTTAGTGTGAGAACACACCATCCCATTCATAACTGTTCACATGTATCTAAACGAACCGAAGCTACAAAAGGTACAATGCAAATGGTTAAGGATTATTTTAAAGAGGAATATGCCGGAAATTATGAAACACCTCCAGCAAAAGAATTGATGGCTCGTGTAAAAGCAAAATACGGTGCCAATGTATCGTATTTGATGGCATTAAGAGGCAGATGCGATGCTCAAAAGGAGATTCGTGGTGATGACTTCGAACATTATAGGAGGCTTCTAGGGTGGTTGCACATGTTTACACAAAGAAATCACGCATATGTCGCAGATCTTGAGCTCGACAATGATGAAAAAAGCTTCAAATACCTTTTTATGGCTGTTGGAGCGGCTATAAAGGGATGGAAATACATGCGTAAAGTGGTTACTGCGGATGCAACATTTCTGCCAAGATTGTACAAGGGAGCATTTCTGCCAATATCCTCTTGCATGGGGAATAGTCGATAAAGAGAAAGACGAATCATGGACGTGCTTTATGTCAAGATTGAAAAAGGTGATACCGGACGGACGTGATGTCGCTGTGATATCTGATCACCAAAAAACTTGATCAAAGCAGTCAAACAAGTGTATAAAGAAGCTGATCATGGTTTTTTTGCGTGTCATATATCGCAAAATATAAAGAGCTACGTCAATAAAGGCCATGGTAGAAAGATTTCAAAGGGTTATACTGTGGCGGAAATGTTCTTCAAATGTGTAGCAGCATACACGGAGAACGAATTTGAAGTGCTATTGAATGATTTGAAGGCCACGTACAAAAATGACTTTGTGACTTTTGTGACCTCTGCGACCCTTGTACCCTTTGCGACCCTTGCAACTCTGCCACCCTTGTACCCTTTGTGACCCTTTGACCCCTGCGACCCTTGTGCCCCTGTAACCCTTGTACCCCTGGACCCTCGTACCCCTGCGACCCTTGTACCCCCTGCAACCCTCGTACCCCTGCGATCCTTGTACCCCTGTGACCCTTTCAACCCCTGCGACCCTTGTATCTCTGCGACCCTTGTACATCTGCCACCCTTGTGACTGTTGTGACCTTTGTGGCCATTTTTTACCTTTGTGACATTTCTGCAGGTATCTTAATGTTGTAAAGTATTTGGAGAAAGAGAAACTTGATCCCGTTAAGTGGGCAAGATGCAAATTTAAGGGGGAAAGGTACAACTTATTAACCACTAATGGTGCCGAGTCAATAAATTCAACGTTGAAGAAGTCAAAAAAATTTATGATCCTAGGGCTTTTAGATATTTATTTGGGAAAGACAATAGAATGGTTCAATAGGTATAGGTTGGAGGCAGCTACCGGTGATGATTCTCAAAAGTTAACACCCTACGTTGAGAAAACGTTACATGAACGGTTTGAACATGCATCCTAGTATGATGTTATTGAATTGAACAATTTGAGCGATGAGTATGAGGTGAGAAATGAGATGGGTAGATGATTTGCAGCGAGTCTTCAAAAAAGAACGTACGACTGCAAAATGTTTGATGTAGATAAGTATCCATGCAGTCACGTAATTACGGCAGCACATAAGGTTGGTAAAAGTCACAAGATACCAGATCTATGTTCAAACTACTACATTCGGGAGACATGGCGTTTGACTTACCAAGAAACCGTGTATCCGGTTCTTGATTGCAATGATTGGGACATTCCTCCTCAATTTACTGAAGTTACAGTTCTACCTCCTATGCTGGCTCAGAAAAGGCAAAGCGGGAGGCCTAAAGAGAATCGTTATCCTGGACCCAGTGAGGCTCAGAGGAGTACCCCATCTTCGTCGAGACAAACCTCGTCTGGTTCGTCGAGACAAACCCCATCTTGTCGAGACAAACCCCGTCTTATTGGTCGATACAAAACCCATTTTTGTCGAGACAAACCCCGTCTTCTTCGTTGATACAAAACCCATTTTTGTCGAGACAAACCACGTCTTCTTTCTCGAGACAAACCCCATCTTCAGAATCCAGCATCACTAGCAGTGGTTGGAACGTGACAACCGAGACAACGCCGACTTCAAAAAAAAGAAGGGTTTGTTAGTTAGTAATTGTGTAATACTATATTATTTGTATTATTTTGATCATCATTATAATTCGATAAAATTCTTCATTATAATTCGACCAATGCGACCCTTCCGACCCATGTGACCCTACCGACCCATGTCTAATTTAGAATCATTATAATTCAATTTTGATTGGTTTTTGATATTTTATCATTTTTAATCCGTAAATTCGTCGATTTCGTATGTATTGATCCTTATATGTGACCAGACGATCCATGCCATTATCAATATTTGAGTTATATACGTCTAATTTAGAATCATTAACATAAATAATATCGACATTTGAAAACCATGTTGAATGTATTTTTGAATTTTGTCAAACTCATCCGACGAGTTCTTAAAACACTACTATCACTTTTGAAGCACAAGCATTGGTTATACACAACTCAACTAGGGATACATGGGTCATAATCTGTTTTAACCATTGATTGACGTTGTAAATGTATTGTTTTGATTGGTTTTTTGCATTTTATCATTATAAACCCGTAAATCCGTTGATTTCGCATGTATTGATCCTTATATGTGACTATGCGACCCATGCGACCCATGCGACTCTCATTAGGAATTAATTAGTTTGACATTTTAAATGTATTGTTTTCATTGGTTTTTGACATTTTATCATTGTTAATATGTAAATTCGTCGATTTCGTATGTATTGATCCTTATATGCGACCAAACGACCCATGCCATTATCAATATTTGAGTGTATACGTCTAATTTCGAATTAATATAGATAATAATATAAATAATATCGACATTTGAAAACAATGTTGAATTTATTTTTTGAAATTTTGTCAAACTCATCTGACGAGTTCTTAAAACACTACTATCGCTTTTGTAGCACAGACATTAGTTATACACAACTAACTAGGGACACATGGGTCATAATCTGTTTTAACATTGATTGACGTTGTAAATGTATTGTTTTGATTGGTCTTTTACATTTTATCATTATAAACCCGTAAATTCGTCGATTTCGCATTTATTGATCCTTATATGTGACCGTGCGACCCGTGCAACCCTCAATTGATATTAATTAATTTGACATTGTAAATGTATTATTTTGATTGGTTTTTGACATTTATCATTATAAGCCCGTAAATTCGTCGATTTAGCATGTATTGATCCTTATATGTGACCATGCGACCCATGCGACCCTCATTTGGCATTAATTAGTTTGACGTTTTAAATGTATTGTTTTGATTGTTTTTTTTACATTTTATCATTATAAACCCGTAAATTTGTCGATTTCGCATGTATTGATCCTTATATGTGACCATGCGACACATGCGACTCTCATTTGACATTAATTAGTTTGACGTTTTAAATGTATTGTTTTGATTGGTTGTTGACATTTTATCATTGTTAACCCATAAATCCGTCAATTTCGCATATATGTGACCCGTGCGACCCGTCGAATATTCTATCACCAAAATTCCCGTCGAACTTTACATCATATTTGAAAAAAATAATAGTCGTTTCGAATTCTGCAGTCATGTCTTTTTTAATTCCATCTAACAGCGATTCAATATACAGGTCATGTCTTTTCGAATTACAGTTGTTTCCTTTTTTACAATAACGACACACTCTCTCTCTCTCTCTAACTCTCATCCTCTTCCATCAATTTTTTCGAAAATGCCACATTTCCCTTCTTTCTTTAGAGAGATTTTTCCGCGCTATCTGGATAATTACATTGTAATCTTCTTCATCTGTCTCTCTTTTGGTATGTTACATGTAGAGAGTGTACATATTTGACTTTGTTTTTCGTTTTTTGTTATAAGACATCCCGAAGATATTCTTTGATAATTATATTTACGGGAAAACGAAGGACAACAACACGGTAATGCTTAAATCGAATGGGTCTAACAGAAGATGGGAAGTCAAGTTGGATGGCTCCAGATTAGGGATTACTTACTTTTCACCAATGAAGGTGACATGATCTTTCACGTCACCTTCGCCACTCTTACTCAGAGGATTTTATCAGTCGTTGTGGTACCAGTCAGTCGTTCGAATCTGGCCATGGATTCATTGGTAAGTGACTTCAATACGAACTTGGATGATGTCGCGACTTGGGTAAGGATTTTCACGGTTTTTATTCCTTTCTACGGATGTCGCAGACACTTCCAATAGGGTTTGCGAGGTCTAGAGGTATTTGCCATAGAAGATGTAAGATATATCTGATGATAGGATACGGACTACCGTGGGAGGCATATCTAAGGCCCGTGGCACGTGGTGGCGCTTCCATCAGAAAGGTTGGAGAAAGTTTTGTCTTGATCATCGACTGACCGAGGGTTGTACCCTCGCAGTCAAAATATATGCGAGTAGACCAACACCTGTCCTTCAGTTTTTCCCTCAAACAGGGCCTCACAATAGCAGTGTTTGATTTTCAGTTGTATTTTGATTGCTCTAAACCTCCTTTGAACAAGAACATTAATTTGAACTTGAACTACATGTTTGTGTTTGGATGGTTTTTTACAATGATTCAATAGTAAATATTAATTGTTAGTATCGATATTTTTGTGGAATTACTATTATTGTAACAAGGGTCGCGAGGAATAAGGGTGGAAGAGGGACAAGGATCGCAGGGGTCCAAGGGTCGCAGAGGGACAAGGGTCGTAGAGGGACAAGGGTCGCAGAGGGACAAGGGTCGCACGGGTCCGAGGGTCGCAGATGGAAAATGGTTGCAGAGATTCGAGTCAATTATTTGTAAATAATTGTATTCGTAAATAAGAAATAATAAATTATTCATATTATTTGTAAATTTGTAAATAATTATATTTGTAAATAAGAAATAATAAATTTTTTCATATGATTTGTAAATAATTGTATTTGTATAATAAATTATTCATATTATTTGTAAATAATTATATTTATAAATATAAGGGGTGCGAGGGTCGCTAAGATTCCTCTCAGCTTCGTCATTGTCTCGTGAGGATAACACTTGGTGGTGATCTTTGGCATGTTATCCACGTGCTTGAATTTATACACAAACTTCGGCTTTGGCGCCACCTGCAGAATGACCAATCAATTAAGAATACATTATACTTCTACCGACTCAAGCGACCCATGCGACTCATCCGACAAATGCGACTCAAACGACCCTCGGACCCTCTACAACACTCAACCGACTCACTGAGACTCATGTGACTCAACTGACCAATGCCGACTCAACCGACCATGCGACTCAACCGACACATGCGACTCAAGTGACCATTGCGATCCAAATCGGCTCATTGAGACAACCGACTCAAACGACCCTTAGACCCCCTGTGACACTCAAGCGACCATTGCGACCCAAACCGACTCACTGAGACAACCGACTCAAACGATCCTTAGACCCCCTACGACACTCAAGCAACCACTGCGACCCAAATCAACTCACTGAGACAACCGACTCAAACGACCCTTAGACCCCCTGCGACACTCAAGCGACCACTGCGGCCCAAATCAACTCACTGAGACAACCGACTCAAACGACACTTAGAACCCCTGCGACGCTCAAGCGACCATTGCGACCCAAACCGACTCACTGAGATAATCGACTCTTGCGACTCAACCGACTCACTGAGACTCAACAGACTCACTGACACTCACACCATTTCAAATCAATAAACCATTTTGCGACTCGACAACCTGCAAAACCCTAAAAATCGATCTACTTACACTATTGACTCGGGCTCTCTTTTTCACTGTTGCGGTTGATTCTAGTCATTTCCTACTTGCCAACTTCAAATTGATCCCTCTCAACTTTGAAATCACTTATTCTTTCTTGCTTTTGACACGATTTGACAGTTTTCACGTCGAAAAAATGCAGAACGTGAGATTTTTCACGTTCGAAATTTAAGGACAAATTTGTCTTTTCTCCAATTTTTTCTTTCCGATTAAATAATTATCTTAAGTAAGAGTATTTTTGAAGCGGTTTAACCCTATAAAAGGTATTCTTGATATTCTGTCCAATGGGACTATTCAACCAAACCGATAAGTATAGACATACAACTTATATATATATATATAATAGAATATATTCATAACGTATTCGGTAGGGCATATATCGTGAGAAAGTGTCAAGTCACTAGTCTTTTTACTTTCACATGCCACAAAGGCCCATCACAGCTACGGCATGTTCACGTCCAATTTAATTCCCAATGACTATCACATATTTATAAAATAATAATGCCGTAAAAAAATTAGGTATTAACTTTTAACTATGATTGATTTTGAATTTTATATCAAATGACATCCGTAATAACAAGTTAATTAAAATATGACCTTAAAAAATTTAAAAAAAATATTTTTCCATATAAATGGGATGACTTTACGAAAGAAAAAAACTTATTAACTATTAAATATCATCTTGTTATTTTTTATTTCTTTATTTCTTTTTTTTTCGTTCTTTCTTTTATTTAAAGATCTTGAATTGTTTAATTTTTTTATCTTTAATATATTGTATATATAAATATACATGATCATATATATTTTTTAATCAATCAATAAAAATATTCTTTTTTCTTTTCTAATATGATATCAGAACATATTTCTTCAACTGAATTAATCATGAATTTCTTTCTTCTGGTAAATAATTCATCCGGTGATTTTTTTTCTGTTCATACTAGGGGTGGCCAATCCGGGTTACCCGGATCGGACCGATCCGGATCGACCCGAAAAACCCGGATCGTTTACAAAATGGGTTACCCTAAAAATCCATATGGGTTCAGATTTTAGAACCCATTCGGGTTCGGGTCGGTCCGATCCGGGTTCGGGTTAAACCCGAGGAACCCGAAAAACCCGAATTAAATTTTAGGACTAATATTTTAGGTTATTTTCTAAGAACCACACGAATAATATTTTAGGTTTTTAGAATTCATTTTATTTTGGTATTTACAAAGTTAATTTTTATGAGTTATATTATCTAATTTATATATGTATTTTTTTAATTTTCTTGAATGTTAACTTGTTTTTTTAGAGAACCCGAAAAACCCTTACAAAACCCAAAAAACCCGAATAACCCGAACCCAAATAACCCAAATAACCCGAATAACCCGAATAACCCAATAACCCAAACCCAAATAACCCGAATATCCCGAATAACCCGAATAACCCATGGATATCCGAATTCAATTTGGGTTATTTCAGGTTCACTACTTCAGAACCCGAATAACCCGAACCCGAATCGAAACCCGAAGAACCCAGACCGAAAAACATTCGGGTTCAATTCGGGTTCAATTTTCGTAAACCCGAGGAACCCGAACCCGGATCGAAACCCGAGGAACCCGGATCGAAACCCGGATTGGCCACCCCTAGTTCATACCGGCTCTCTTTTGCCGGATTTCTGTTTCTCCAATTTTGCAATCAGTCAAATTATATTTCTCTATTTTAAGACAAATTAACTTATTTTTTGTGTACCAGTATTTTCTTTTTTTGTTGGTGCTCTTCTTTCGTCATTTAATATCTCTCTGAATTTTCTATCGTTGTTTATTCTTCTTCTTCCATGCTTCTTTTTCGCTACTTCTTTTTCTAATTTCAATTTCAGATTCCTTCGACGATTTTAAATTTTATTTTTCGCCGATTTCAATATCCTCTTTCAAAATTTCAATCTCCTCTTGTCTTCTTCTTTCCAGCGATTTCAAATAAAAAAATGCTCTTTTTCGTCGTTAATGTATTTTCTTCCCAATGTTCTTTTTGCTCTCTCTCTTTCTGAATTCTTTTTCTTTTCGCTGTTTAATTTTTTTTGTTTTTCTTTCCAGCGATTTCAAATACTCTTTTCTCTCCAGATTCTTCAAATTTTCTCTGCAAATTTTCCCGCGGCTCTCTTCTCTTCTTCGTCGTCTGCAAATTCTTCAAAATTTCTCTGCAAATTTCCAGCGGTTCTTCTCTTCTCGTCTTCACCGTTTGCGTCTTCTTTTTCTCTTCTTCCGATGATTATTATTCTTCCTCGCCGTTTGCTTCAAATTCACCGAATTCTCTGTTTTCGACGGGAATTCTTCTTCTCTCTACATCTATTATTAATCCAAAAGTAAGTAAAATCATCAACTAAATAATTCCTATTATAAAGTGAGAAAATATGAATTATAATCAGCCAATAACAATTCTAGAAACGAGAATAATAATAACGTTAAATCGAGTAAAAATATTTTTTTTCTCATTATAAAATATCTATGTTCCGATAAGTATAAAACTTTCTTTTTTATAAAAAATTTTCAAAATTTTTTTTGTATATTATATAAAATTATTTTAAACCTTTAGTCCTTAATATATCTCTTCAATATAGGAACTGTTTTACATTTTTATGGTAACACAACCGATCAACAATGTATTGAACCTTACCATACAACGACAAATGCATAAAAGTGAATGATTAATTGCGTGACTCATGCAAGGATAATACGACCTTAATTTGGTTTCACATAGGTAAACATTTAGACAATTCATTTTAATAAGATTTACGACATTGTATTTGAAAAAGCTATAATTTATACATCAAATTTATCTTTTAAAATAAATATCGATTAATTTATAAACGATAGCTACTATTAAACATGTAACGAGTTTGAAGTTCTTTATGATTTGCTTTTATAATATCCACATGTTTTTGGTTATCGAATTCTGAATTCTATATTTTAAAATTTACTAAAAATAAATTAATTCAGATTTTGAATAAGATAAATAATGGAGATGGAAGAAAAAGACGAACGCGCACGTTACTAATCAACAAATACTAGCCAATTGGCACGTCGTTTGTAACGTGGATCCTTTGCATTTGCATGTTACATATTAACTCATTTTAATTAATATTAATCTACAAAAAATATCAAATCAAGGTAATTAGAACTTTTAATTTTGATTTTTTTTTCAGTCTTATGTTAGAATATATTTTAACCTTACATCATATATTATATTACCATTATAAATATTAATTCACCAAGTTATACTTGTAGAAATTGAAGGAAGACAAAGGAAGGATATACAGATGATACAAACACTCCCCTAGGTAGCTTCATCGTCCACCGAATCCATGTTATAAGAACGTGCAATCATCCTAATTAAAATCAATAAATCATATTTGCCCAAATAATCTATAAATGAATATTTCAAAGAGTTAAATATGCGATAATCTTAATTCAATTCCAAAAACTAGTTTCCAAACTCATTACGATCTTTTCATTTGATGCAACAAAAATCAACTTTCACTACTATTCGGCGACAAAATTTATGCTTCCTAAACAATCTAGTTTTGCAATACTTCAATGTTATTCAACAACATATCAAAACAATTTAATATGATAACAATGATGAATACAAAAATACCTAATTGTTTATTTTCTTTCTAAATGCGAAATTAAATTTCAAACGTCACGTTTTTATACACCACAATAAAAGACTTAACCAACAAACACATACTCCCATGTCGACTCGATTCAAAATCTTAAATCGTAAACTAAATCGCAAATAAATCATTCACTTAACTTTTAATAAATTTTCATGAATCTCTAAACAAACTAAATTCAATTCAACAATGTTTTCATTTTTTTCTGTAGATTCTATTATACGATACAAATAAAAAAATAAAAGAAGAAAAATTAGAGAATAAAAAAAGTTAAACATAAAATCATTTGGATTTTTACCCTTTAATCTCTGACAATATGCATGAGGGAAAAAGGACAAAATTCCAACCTTTTCGCGAAACAGACAGAGCAAGTAAATTGGATTTTTTTTTTCCTGTTTTTTGTCTCCTCTCGACCTTGACTCCTGCAATTATTTTCTCTCGAAAAAACAGTATTCAAAAAACAAAAAATAATTTATTTATATTTAAATGAAAAAATATGATCTATACTAAGGTAGATTCCATTTGGAACAGTCATACTTGCTTTGTTTTGGTAACGAACGGTCATACTCTTAGATTTCTATAAATTTCATAGATTCTTTTTGTGGTTTGGTCCAATTCCTCGTAAATCATTATTTTTCTCCCCTTTTAGCCCGCCGGAAACTTATCGTAAAGGCAAGATTTTTTTCCAGAGAAAAATAGAATTCAACTGCCGAGAAATTTCTTTTTTAAGCGTTGGAGACTCAAGGGTTTGAAAAAAGGTTGATTTTTTTTAATTTCTAAACCAGTTTTCGGCAGATTCTCAAGCATCTTTCTCTCTTGGAAATTTACCCATCTCTTTTTCTTTAATAGAATTTTCTGACAAATAATTTGAAGAATTTTGTCGTATTTTAGATTCCATCGCCAGAGCCAGTTCGATAATACACATCAGAAGAAGGAAGCGGCAAGCAGATTTAATTTTCTCGGGGAATATTAATGATATAAAACTTAATTTCACCTCCAATTTTGCTAAGTTTATAATAATAATTAACCCTTTTCAAGTCTGGTCTCGAATACATCTCCAATTTTGCCAAGTTTATAATAATAATTAACCCTTTTCAAGTCTGGTCTCTAATATTATATATATATAAAAGGGGAAAAAATATATATATATATATATATATCGAGGAGCCAAAAAAAGTGACCACCTTTGTGTTTTGAAAAGCCTCATCAGTTCTTGAAATTATCGTAGATTCCGAGTTTTTCCTCCACAGAAAACTCTACTTCAGAAAAGGTGAGTCTTTTTTGCTGAAAAGTGAAGCAATCTGGGTTTTTCTTCTCTCTGTTTATCATTTGACGCCTCACTTACTTCTTCGCTTAAACACAGACTCATACTGAGAAAACAAGTCCTTTTCGTATCTGGGGTCTCTGCATTTTAGCCTTATATTGACGATTCTGAGTTAGGGTTCTGTTCTGATTGATCAAAATCTTTTGGGTCTATCAAATTGTCGTTTCGAACTGATTCTTATTAGATCTGGGTTAAGTTTTTGTGATGATAGACTGAGAAATATGAGAATTTTGACATGGGCCTTGGGGATTTGAGTTCTCCTTTGGAGGACCAATGTTGCTGATCACTGATCTGATTGGTGTTTATATTTTTCAGGTCTGACTGACATTGTGGTGTGATTCTGTTTGGTCAGAGAATGAGGGGAGCAGCGCTTGTTGCTCTCGCAGCCACCATTGGCAATTTCTTGCAGGGATGGGACAACGCAACCATTGCAGGTATGTTCTCCTCAGATTCTCTCTGTATCTCCAAATTAGTCACTGTTCTTGAATGGTTTGGATCAGGATGAGGATTGTGAGGTATTAGTATCGATTATGTTGTGTAGCTGAGACTTATGCTATGCAATGCGTTGATAATGCAGGAGCTATGGTTTATATCAAGAAGGATATGAATCTGGCCACCTCCGTGCAAGGTCTTGTGGTGGCCATGTCACTGATCGGCGCCACAGCCATTACAACGTGCTCAGGACCCATATCTGATTGGCTTGGGAGACGCCCCATGCTGATATTCTCGTCGATCCTTTATTTCATCAGTGGCCTGATAATGCTTTGGTCGCCAAATGTGTATATCTTGTGCTTGGCCAGGCTCTTGGATGGTTTCGGGATCGGCCTTGCAGTGACACTTGTCCCCGTGTATATCTCTGAAACAGCACCTCCAGAGATAAGGGGACAGTTGAACACTCTTCCTCAGTTCATGGGCTCTGGGGGAATGTTCTTGTCGTATTGCATGGTTTTTGCCATGTCTCTGAATGCATCATCTAGCTGGAGAGGGATGCTTGGTGTCCTCTCCATCCCTTCTATCTTGTACTTGGCTTTTGCAGTTCTCTACTTGCCCGAGTCTCCACGATGGCTTGTGAGTAAAGGGAGGATGCTCGAGGCTAAGAAGGTGCTCCAGCGGTTGTGTGGCAGGGAAGATGTTTCTGGTAAACATTCTTCCTTTATTGCTCCACTCTGCTATATTTTCAACCAAACGTTACGATGTGCAATGAATTTGCATGGATTTCCTAACGCTATGATGTTATATTGTACGAATTAATGAATACTCTATCTGGAAAGTCCCTTTCTTTCCGTGTTATGACATTATACATACAAAACCCTCATGCCTGATGCGGTCTAAGAACAGTGATTTCGGATCTTGTACTGAATCTGATGTTCTTGGACTGAAGAGAGGAGATACATGAACTTGACTATAATGATTCTGATGTGCAGATGAGCTAGCTTTGCTAGTTGAAGGTCTAGGAATCGGAGGAGAAAAAACAATGGAAGACCTGTGGGTAGCCCCGGATGATGAAGAAGTTGATGAAGCCGCTGATGAGAAAGAGAAATTCCGACTATATGGAACTCATGAGAATCGTTCATATATTGCCAAACCTGTCCCGGGACAGAGTTCCCTTGGACTCCGCTCACGCCATGGGAGCTTAGCAAACCAGAGCATGATTCTCAAGGATCCGCTCGTGAATCTGTTTGACAGTCTCCATGAGAAGTTACCAGAAGCTAGTGGCAGTATGAGGAGCGCAGTTTTCCCCAACTTTGGCAGTATGTTCAGCACTGCTGATGCGCCTCAAATTAAAAACGTGCAGTGGGAACGGGACATGGAGAACCAATATAAAGATACAGATGATTACGCGTCTGACGTTGATACAGGTGAAGATTCTGATCACGATCTGCGCAGTCCCTTGATCTCTCGCCAGGCCACAAGTGTGGATAAGGACATGATGCCGCATCCTAACAGCGGAAGCACCCTTAGCATGAGAAGGCACAGCACCCTCATACAAGGGAATGGTGAGGCAGGCGGTAGCATGGGTATCGGTAACGGTTGGGTGATGGCGTATAAATGGAATGAAAAGGATGGTGAATACAAAAGGTATTATCTGAAAGAAGACGGTGCCGCATCTCAAAGAGGGTCTATCCTTTCGCTTCCTGGTGGTCACGACATAAATGGAGGTGGTAGCTACGTTCATGCTTCTGCTATCGTCGGTCAGTCTGCTCTTGGTTCTAAGTTACGCATGGGCTCTGCTGTGATTCACCCATCGAAAACTACTACCGAAACACCCGTCTGGTCTGCTCTTCTTGAACCTGGCGTCAAGCGTGCTTTAGTCGTTGGAATTGGAATTCAGATACTACAACAGGTAACATCTCTTATCTTTAACTTTTTCTTCCCAACTTCATCGATTTTATGTCCGTAAACCTCGACTGTTCACCTGTTTGCAGTTTTCGGGTATCAATGGTGTTCTTTATTACACTCCTCAAATTCTTGAAGAGGCCGGAGTAGATATTCTTCTTTCAAACATGGGACTCAGTTCCGTTTCTGCGTCGTTCCTCATCAGCGCGTTCACAACCTTCCTTATGCTTCCATGCATCGCTGTTGCCATGAGGCTCATGGACGTCTCAGGAAGAAGGTATTGTTCTCTTATCGTTCTCACTTTCTCATTTCATTCCCCGGAAAATGAAACCAATCGACATTCTGATTATCTCCCATCGCTTTCTTGACTGAAAAAACGGCTTCGTTGCAGGGCATTGCTTCTAGCAACAATCCCGGTTCTCATTGTCTCACTCCTCGTCCTAGTAGTCAGCGAACTCGTCTACATCAGTACTGTTGCCAATGCCGCGCTCTCCACAGCTTGCGTTGTGATTTATTTCTGTTGTTTCGTGATGGGATACGGTCCCATCCCCAACATCCTATGCTCTGAGATTTTCCCAACCCGTGTCCGCGGACTCTGCATCGCGATATGCGCCATGGTTTTCTGGATTGGAGACATCATTGTCACTTATACACTTCCTGTTCTGCTCAGTGCGATCGGTCTGGTTGGAGTGTTCAGCATCTACGCGGCTGTGTGCGTCGTCTCGTGGATCTTCGTGTTCTTGAAGGTCCCAGAGACCAAAGGCATGCCATTGGAAGTCATCACTGAGTTCTTCGCCTATGGAGCTCAACAAGACCAGTCTGCAAAAGATACATAGCCCTTGATACCCATCTCAGTGGTGCTATAGGATCATTTCATCGTATTTTTCTTCTTCTTCGTCATCTCCAACTGTTGGATAATATATATCTCTTTGCAAAGATCGGATTTCTCAGAATTCTGCTTCTTTTGTCATATGAAGAACAAATCTTGGCCACACTGGTAACATATCTCTTCATATGTTATAAACATAGCGACCTTTAAATGGATTATTTTTTATATAATAAATTTCTTTCAAGGGTGCATAATTGTAACTGTTACAAGGCTGAACCTCGAGTGAAAAACTTATAAACTTAAACTCAAACGAAGTCAGCTTGTTGAGTTCCATGTCTGAAGAAGTCAGAGATAAACTTCCCTAAGATATGATCTTCGGGATCTCTAACAAACTGATACACCCTTTCGTGTGTATGTAAGGAGAAACAAGAGCAAATCATGTGAAGATTCATGCGACAAAATGGTCAAGAGTATGCCAAGATCAAGACATAAAACTTATTTTTTAGTGTTGTAATTTTAGTTAGACTGAATGTTAGTTCCCTGTATATTACTACACTACAAGAAATTTTCAAAATCCAAGACGTCCGTCACAAAATTTTCCAACGGATTATTGATGCGTTTGGAGTTTTGTCTCCTATTCGTTTTTAATTTCGCGTATAAATGATTCGTCTGAAATTCGACATTAATTACCAACGGTTTGCGGACGGAACGAGGTTTTGTCTAAAAATTTTCCAGAAATATCAATCGTTCGTAGTTTTTTAATGGGTAATTTGTCCGCCTATAATTTACAGAAGAAATTCGGATCCGTTTGTAAATTACTAATGTATTTCAAATCAATATGTGATTACAAACAAACTAGGGCATTTTGGAGTTGGTCTCGATATATGTTCGTGTATGTCTTTAATTTGTTCTCAAAATCTCTTATTTAACCAACCCAAAACTATTGTTTGTATCTTATGCAAAATTATTTTTTCTTTTACCTAATTTCTTTTTATTTTGTATTGTTATGACATCAAGATCAAATATTTTCATTTCTAAACAATGGATGTACAAAATAATCGATAAAAAAGACGTAAGTTGTATCAAAGAACTTATCAAATGTGTGACGTAATTTCTGATGGTCATCATTAAATTACGAATAGATACTTGAATCCGTCATGAATTTACGAACAAATTTAACAATTTGTCTGTAAATTCCTTACAACAATTTGTTTGCAAACCATGTACTCATTTGAAAATGTCAAATCAACGACCCATTTGTCCTTAAGATTAATATTGCTTTGAAAGTCCATAGGTTTGTCGTTGTCATGGGCCTACATCCGTCTTCGATGCCTCGTCTTTGCCATTGTTATCACCCTATGGCATCTTCGTTGTCACTACCGTCAAGTAACATTTCTGGGATTTTAGTTACCTTTGTTGAAGTGGGGTAAAACCACTTTTATGGCCCCCATTGAAAGAAAAATAATATTAGGGGTAATGTGGAATCCACATTCGATAGATTTTGCTCAATTGGTGTGTCCCACATTATTGTGGTGGGCTCCACTTTTGGTTTTTGTCGGAATATTTTTTTTTATATAAGAAGGGGTTTTGGAGAGTTCAAAACCAACCCAAAAATCACAAAACAAGAAGAATAAGAAGAGGAAAAACAGAGAGAGAAAGTAGTTTTTTTAGTTTTTAAGGTTTTTCTCTTGGTTCTTTGAGAGAGTCTTTCTCTTAATTGTAAGAGAGAAATACCAGAGTTTTCTCTTTGCAGTTTGAGACAAGTGTTATAATTTCTTGAGAGTCGGTAAAAGTCTTTTACTGTTTGCCCGTGGACGTAGACATTTTGTCGAACCACGTAAAGCTCCGGTGTCCCACTTTATAATTTCTTGTCTCTACTTTGTTACCTAACAGTTATTTCTCCACCTTAGATCCTAATAACCTTCACCGTTATCGTTTTTCCCATCTTCTTCGTTATCATCTCGTATCCTGCTCATTTTCACCATCTCGTGTCCCTCTCGTCGTTGTCATGTGTCTTTATCACAATCGTCATCCCTATCCTTCTCGTCACTGTTTTCTCCTATTTTTTCGACGCCATTGTCTTGTGTCTGCTCGCCATCATTTTCCTCTGTATGCTCGATGCCATCGTCATGTGTTTGTTCGTTTTCGTCGTCTTGTGTACCACTCATCGTCATCACTGTGTGTCTCATTCACCACCTCCGTATCACATCCTGCTTGTTGTCATTATTTCATCTCTCATTCGTCGTAGTCATCTCTTATTTCCCGCCATGTCCAGCTCGCCGTTGGTTTTGGTTTAATTATAGATATTATGATGTCATGTGTATTTGGAAGATGATGTGCTTTAGGGTCTCAATCGAGACATGATTCCGATAAAATTGCAAATGGGTCGTCGTGGCCATAACAACAATGTCAACAATATCACATTTTTGAATTGAATGAATATAACTTTCTCTAAATCTGATACAACTTTTGTTGAATTCTTCATTTTATAAACATGTTCCTCCAGTACCTCGCAAGACATCTTCATCGTAAATTCAAAAAATAATAACTGTGAATGAATTATTTAGGAAGAAAGAAGAACGACTAATGATTCGAGTTATAAAACTAACCTTTATGTATATGTATGATTATGATCAATTTTTTTGGGAATATCATCTAAATAGTGGAGACTGAATTTGATTGGCTATGTTTCAATTGGTCACATACAAATAAAAAAAATTAAAGATCCCTCGTGAAAAATATTCATGGTAACTATTTAAAATATTTTTACTGTTTTTCAGAAATAAGATTATATTATAGTAATATTTTATTAATAATTTTTAAAATGTGCTTCAACAAACTTTTATTGGAAATGGAGATTGCAAGATTTGTTATGTCCAAATTTGATCATATTACACGTTCGAGATTGAAATCTCTAGTTAACGAAATTAGAACTGATTGTGAGAAAAATGAAAAATCTATGGAGACGATTTTCAATGTTTGGGAAGTAATACGTGTTTCTTGGAAGAATTAAAAGATAAACGAAAAAAATGAGAAAACAAGTAAATCTTGCAAATTTGATCGAGATGATTTCGGGATAAAAGCAAAATTTTATAAGTCTCATTTATTCGATGCAGTGTAAGAACAACGAGTAGATAATAATTATTTAATTATTTTATAATTTTATTACATATATTCATATAATAATAATTTGTTATAGAAAAAAATGGTTTAACCAACCTATTTTGATATAATAGGTCCGAATCCGTCCCGAGCCTATATTGGTCCGGCGAAAACGAGTTCGGGCCTGGCCTGGTCCAATCTAAACGGGTCTCAAAAATTTTGGCCCGCGGCCTGATGAGGACGGACTTTGGGCAGTCCACAGGCTAACGTTATTATCGCATCTAAAACTTCATTTTATAGACTAAAATATTCTGAAATACATAAGAAATGTTACAAAATCATTATATGTCAATTTAACATAAAAATAAAAAACATTACATAATCGAAAGAAACCTCAAAACTCGAACCGAAACTTCAAAATTCAAATAGATTCACTTGCATATCTTCATCTGTCGTAGCTATTGTCGTGTCAATGCTAGATTCCAAACCGGTCAAGTTAGTAGTATCTATAATTATTTAACAAAACAATCAATAAACGATATGAAAATCAAATAATAGGTAGATATTTACCAACTTCGGAATAACCAAATAACCACAATCGAGCACAAATTAACGCATGAACATTAGAAGGCAACAAGCGTCTTTGATATTTTTTGAGCAACCGAGAACCAGCACTAAATGGAGACTCAGATGCCACTGTGGTAATATGAATGCTTAAAATATCGGATGCCATTAACGATGATTCTTTACCATAAAGTTCAGACTTCCAAAAATGTAAGACATCTAAATACGAGTTTCGTTGCACGTGTATCTTAGAATCTCTTAGATATATATCCAAACCTGATCCTAATCAATCATCTAAAGAAGCTACTTTATCGTCGAAGTCGGCAATATCCTATAAAATAAAAATAATAAAAAATTATATGAAGAAGCCAAATATTGAATGATAGATATAAAAGAAACAACTTACATCAAATAACTCGAATTATGGCTCTTGGTCGTTTTCTTGTTGTTGTCTTGAGAGGAACCCGAATATTTAGAAACTCCAAATTTTGTGTTGTATTCCTCATAAAGTGAAAACATCTTGCTTCGAACTTCATCGATTTTTATCTGACTTGTCTTCGCATCAATGGTTATGTAATAATATTTCAGTAATTGCATTTTTATTCTCGAATCGAGAATAACTGTCATTGAGAGAATAGAACTATAATTGTCGTAATATTTATTAAATTTGGCTTGCATATTTTCGGCCATCTTTTGTAAGACTTCATCTTTATTCTCCCTATACTTTTACAAAAGCATTTCAATTTTCCAAATATTAATAAAGTACATGTTGACAGTTGGATATGTTGATCCCGAAATCAGAGTAGTAATGTCCATAAAAGGTTTTAAAAAATCTTGTATTTTCTCCCTTCTATTCCATTCTTCATTCGTTGAACACCACTTATAATGTTTATCAATCAACGCAAGACTAGCAAAAACATTCTGATACTTCAGAGCACAATCAAGCATAACATGAGTTGAATTTCAACGAATGCTAACATCCATAGATAAAAAAACCCAATTTCAACTCCACGTTGTTCTGCACATTCCTCAAACATCCTCCATCTCGACTCTGATCCTCTTAAATATTTCACACTTTCTCTAATCTTTTCTAGTGCACCTTCAATCACTTTTAATCCACTTTGCACAATAAGGTTGAATATATGCACACTACATCTTATATGAAAGTATTCTCCCTTGCATATTAACAAATTTTGTGGCTGCATACAATGTTTTAAGATGGACATCAAACTATCATTAGTTGTAACATTATCTACGGTAATAGAAAAAAACCTTATCCTTAATACTCAAATCCTTCAAATAAGCGATTATCTTGTTCGATATTTTTAGTCTAGTATGCGAAGGAGGTAGAGTCGTGAAATATAATATCTAGCTAGTCAAATTCCATTTTTGATCAACATATGTGTTGTTACACATATGTATCCCTCATGGCTAATTGCGGTCCAAAGATCCATAGTTAAACAAATTCTACTACCAACCATTCCTAATTCAGTCTTCAACAACTCTTTCTCACGCTCATAACATTGCAAACAATCAGCCAACAGAGTATTTTTACATATGAATTTTACATCCGGATTTTGATAAAGAATTAAATCTCTAAACATCGGGTACTCAACTATTAAGAATGAAAGCGTATGAGTAATTATCAACCTAGCAAGTTTTTCTCTCCAAATGAATTGATCTACTTTCTTTGCCCTCAACTTTCCATCATGATCAATCAACATTTCCAATGGATTGTTGGTCCTAGGTTTGCACTTGTACTTCTCCATATGACGTTTTAAGTGAGATGTACCCCTACTTGATAATGCAGATAACACTTTATCGCAATATTTACATTTGGCTTGATTAACATTTATACTAATGAAATGTGCGCAACCATCAGATATTTTTCTTTTGTTAGAACCACTTACTAGAGGAGTGGGCTGATCATCGTCGCCATAGTCATCGTGTCTTTGTTCATCATGATCATCTACCGTTTCGTTGGTTGGATGCCAAAAATTATCGTCCATTTGAAATCTGCAATAGAAATATCATCAAATCCTAATACTAATCCTAATACTATAAAAATACAGATTCAAATCATCTTAAGTTAAATTGATGCACTATCATTACAGCTCACATTGGCCACACATGAGCTTAAAGCGGATGAAAAGGATTGATTCTTAACTCGTGCACCGGTTTTAACCAAATGAATTGATCTACTTTCTTTGCCCTCAACTTTCCATCATGATCAATCAACATTTCCAATGGATTGTTGGTCCTAGGTTTGCACTTGTACTTCTCCATATGACGTTTTAAGTGAGATGTACCCCTACTTGATAATGCAGATAACACTTTATCGCAATATTTACATTTGGCTTGATTAACATTTATACTAATGAAATGTGCGCAACCATCAGATATTTTTCTTTTGTTAGAACCACTTACTAGAGGAGTGGGCTGATCATCGTCGCCATAGTCATCGTGTCTTTGTTCATCATGATCATCTACCGTTTCGTTGGTTGGATGCCAAAAATTATCGTCCATTTGAAATCTGCAATAGAAATATCATCAAATCCTAATACTAATCCTAATACTATAAAAATACAGATTCAAATCATCTTAAAATAGTCAATATACAGCTATTTCAGGACATATGCAGTTTCAAATCAAATCATAATACTGTAAAAATACAGATTCAAATCATCCTAAATCACGCTACGCCTATTTGCAGGACATCGCAGTTGTAAATTAAACTAGAGAGAATCACATAACGAAGAGAGAATCATATACCAAAGAGAGCAAAGGTTCACGGGCACGAACGACAATGGAAAACCGAAGGGAAGACGCAGACGCACGACGCACGGGCACCAGGGCACGACGACAGTGGAAGACGAAGACCGAAGGGAAGACATACACAAGACTGAAGGGAAGACGGATGCAGCATACCGCAGACCGACGCACAGGCACAGACGCAACAGAACAGCTAGGGTCGCACGGGCACAGACAACAGAACGACTAGGATCGCACGGGCATAGACAGTAGAACGATTAGGTTTTCACAAGAGAAGAGGACAGAACGACAGATAGGGTTTCACAAGAGAACGACTGCCTAGGCTATTTTTTATGGCCTGCGGCCCGACCCGAAGCTTGGCTGGTCGGGCTGAAAAATTTTGGGCTATATGATCGTCTGAGCCCGAAAGTCCGGTTACATTCGAACCTATCATCTTTAGGGCCGAGCTCGACAATTTTCGAGCGGGTTTCGGTTGGACCCTAGATCGGGCTCACTTATTGACAATCCTAATTTATCGTATGGAAATTGACAACTAATGGTTAAACTTTTCTCGACAAATTTTTTATATGGACAGGTATAGGATGGACAATTTATTATAAATTATTAATTTAGTGTATTGACCTTATTAGTCAAATAAAATATATTTTTTTTATCAGAAGAAGAAGATAGATTTTAAGTCTCTAATATCGAACAAATCGAGACTACAAACAACTCATAACGAGCATATGAATTCCGTTATTGACAAATACAAAAAATATATATTCGAAGGGAATTGCCCATCATAATCGACATTTTACAACCAATGGCATATTGTTAGGAAGTATAAATTGAGGACTTGGGTATGAATAAATAATTTCGGGAATGTGTGCGGTAAAACGAGGACGAGGACAGTGCATCAATTGCCCTAAGATTGTACTCATTTTTCTTAGTGGAATGAACAAAATATTCTGCTCTCTGCTGTCTTAGTTAACTACTTCAACGAAATTTCATCAGTGTATGCTGTTGCCGGTAAGGCTGTTCCGGCAGGGCAGAGTCCATGAACGTTTGTCACGATCTGAGAGAGCATTACGACGAAGTGGCTTCATCACTGCACGATTTCGATGAGGAAATTATGTTGTCACGAGATTCTCTCCAGTTTCTTGGAATGCAAGTTTGATTTCCAGGGTTCTTGAAATCTAAAAAAGCCAGCAAGATTTGTCTCCATAGATACTCTATGTACACTTCACTACCTCTACACACATAATCTGAAGTACTTAAGAATTCAACTGGAAGAGAGCCCAAATAAAGAACCTACATAGTCTCGAGTTACTAGCCAAGAACGCAATGCCTAAGATCGCATCAGATGCATGATCAAGCTACCCGTGGACATCTCAGGATTTCTGACTCTCCTCCGTGGACGAATTACTTGAACGATTCTCTTCTGAAGTCTTTTGGTTATCTTCGTCCAGTTTCTGAGATGACTTGTGTGGTCTCTGAAAGTCTTTTGCATTTCGACCATCGATGATTAGATTATTCAGTTTCTCCTCCTGTAAACCAACAACAGAATAAACCTCTCTCCATAAACATCAAGGCAACATAATTTTGAAAATTTCGATCAAAACTACGTGATACATGATGGAACAGCTTTTTCGGTAGAACACAGTTGAGTACTTACACTTTGTAAAGCTTCAAGCTTTCTCTGCAAGGCTTCATGCTCAGCTTGAATCCGGAAGGGAACACCATGCTTCTGATACACATTGTTCTGGGCCAATTCTTGATCGATATCGCTAACAGTTGTTGCAAAAGGGTGATTGGCCGGGATCCATCTGACTGTATCTGGGTCAATGTCAGGTGGTATCGAGTCTCCTTCTTTCAGGAACACGGTTGGTCTCTTCCACTGATACGCTCGTGACCTTCTCTTCTGATGAATACTTTGTTGCTCCTTTGTAAGTGTGACTGGAGCAAGCTTATAAACTTTCCCACACATCTCTACGGTTGAGCTGCTCTTACCAACCTTGACAAATGGATTATTGAATGGGTCGTCGTACTTAAGAGGCTTCGAGCTGAGAAAGGAATAAAAAGATAACCCGAGAATTCAATTATGAGAAACAACCAGAGATTTACCTGAAAACAAATTTAGCATGTTCATACACATTCTCACTATACGTCTCATTTATGACAGTGCATTTGTTCATTTTCTACCTATAGAAATGTTTGAACATCAATCTAAAAAGAGGTCCACTGGTAAGCTTAAAACTGAGTATGACCAAGAAGACACAAGTGTTTTGAGTTCATACATGCCTCTTCTATCTGATCTCAGCTGGCCTCTTCTTACGAGATCGGCAACAGAACCAGCGGTACGGTTTTGTCGTGACTGTCTTATTGCATATGCTCTAATAGCAGCTACGAAAACAGCAGCGAAAATGCAGACTCCAATCCAAATGCTGTTCCCGGAGCATCTTTCCATCTGATGCAGCATAACAAGGAACCCCATAAAAACACAGTTATGTTACGAAATCGAACACTGCTTGATGCACATAAGAAAACCCGGCAAGATTAAACCAATTTGTTCATCATTTCCCTTGACCATCGAAAACTACAAATCAATTAACAAAGTTTAGGAATCTGGAAAATTAGCAATTTGATAGCCCCATGTTCTTAACAACTCACTGATAACCCCACAATCAATTTATATCCTAAATCTAATAATGCTTCAACATTTAGGCAGCCCATAAGAGATGAAACACATAGAAGAAACCCCACTCCATAGCCACCATTGCCCATACCAAGCCATAATTACAATCAAAGAACTCATTTCGCAGCCAATAGACAGAAATATCAGATTTCGAGAGGAAAATGCAAACTTTTGTAACAACAAATAGCCTTACGACAAGGACGACAGGAGGGGAAGAGCTGATCATGCTCCGAAATTTCGAAATCAAGCTTTCGGGATCTGGGGCAGTGTTAGTCTGAGTAGCAACAACATCGTTCTGGATCTGTTGAACTTCATCTGGAGTCGAGGAATCACCAGACGCTTTGCAGACGAAGGGTCGGGCTACTTCGACCCGGACCCAATTTAGCTTCTCGGGTCTGACAGCTAATTCTGGTCTGAACACAACAAGATTCGATGGAACCCCAAGCTTTCCTCTTCGAATTGAGGACTGAGTAGCCATGAGAAGGAAAAGCAAACCCAGAAAATGCAAAAGTCATGGTTCTGAAAACTGGAGATTGGATTCAGAAGCGAATGAAAGATCTATTTTACCTGAAGATTGTATAGAGAATAGGATTTGAGAGAACAACTGGAAGCCATTTCATGCTGAGGACGAAGAAGAAAACGCCGGCCGAGGGTTCTTCAATATCATCGAGAGATCGCAGGGAAGAAATTAAAAAACTATATAAGTTATATATATGTTCAAAGACGGTAGCAACAAGTGGATCCGTGGCGCAATGGTAGCGCGTCTGACTCCAGATCAGAAGGTTGCGTGTTCGATTCACGTCGGGTTCAAATTCCCGATTCATTTCGGTCCACAAAATTTTTTATCGGTATATTTTCTTTTAAATTTTTTAATTAATTTCAAGGTCAAAATAATTTTTCCGTTTTCGAACAAAAGTATGTTTTTAAGTCTAAAATCTATATTATCTCAAAGGAATTTAAAATTATTTCAATTAAAAATTAGTTCAATAATTTCATAAATATAATATATTTTTTAATTCAAATAAAAAAAGAGATTAAATAGAGTAATCTAATTGGGAAGAGTTTAAAATTTTATACAATTAAAATTTAGAATGCGATAAGAGATTAAAATTTTGACATATAATTTAGAATTATAAAATTAATAAAATCATAAGGAAATCATATCTTTCTTATATAATACGGACACTAATGATCGATTTCAAAGCGAAAAAAAATATATTTTGGGATACGAAACCCATTTATGTTATGGTTTTGACGGGCGGAGTCATAGCTCAACGTAAATACGATGACTGCGTTTTCTGACGACTCCGAACGATATTAAAACCGATTGGTGGAGTCGCAGTCGCCCGAAAACGCATCGAAACACAGATTTTAAAAATCTAATATTGCTTTACGTTTGCGTTTTGGTGCATTTTGAATAAAATTACCAAAATACTCTCGTGTCTTTCCCTTATATCTTCTCTCTTTCTATTATAATTTATATTAATCGTATATATATACATATATGTATGTGTATTGTATATTTAAATATTTTTAAATTTTTTTCAAATATTTGAAAATTATAATTCAAAAATATATAGTAAACAAAAATTTTAAATAAATTCTTTTCTTAATAATTGTCTATTTTGGTAATTTCATTCAAAACGCAATTGCAACAGTTTTCTACCATTCGCTTTTAGTCGTAGTCGTCCGCAAACGCAACAATTCCACCATTCAGATAAAATGAAACAAAACGTCGTCAATCGCTGACAGAAACGCCACCAAAGGCTAGTGCAAATTTTGCGTTTCCACTAGTCATACCCTATGTCTTGTAACAAATTTTATAAAACTAGTGTTAAATGTCTTGTGGACTTCTTCGAAATCGATCGAAGCTTTTAACTAGAAGAAAACTTATTTTATTTGTCTATAATTAGATATATTGTATGTGAAATTGAAAAAAATTGACATTACAAGAGATATATTCTCCTCTTTTCATATTCTTCCTCGTTCTCTTCTTGGTAATTTTTTTATTTTAAATATATATTTATATATATATATGTATCATATAACTTATGTATATTATTATATAAGACAAAATAGATACTAAGGCCGTCGACAAGCTGGTGTACCCTGAATCTAGAGAAGAACTTATAAATTTGAAGCATGACATACTGTGTTAGAAAATTTTTAAATAGTAAGAATATAGACAATACAACTCATTTCATAAATTCTAGACAATATAGACAGTAGTGTTGTTGTTGCTGCTGGGGTTCAGAATGATAAGGCCATTGTCAGGAAGGAAGAGAATGGTGTGGCTAAGGAAAGAAAACCAAAAGGGAAAGGAGAAGGTCCAAACCCTGATCCGAGGAAGAGCAATCCACCAAAGCATTTGCTTGGCCAGTAGGTTGCAGCGAGAAGGCCTTCGTGGCTGTTCGATGTGTGTGGAGAGGCACTCAGCGGGTGGCTTCCACGAAAGGCAGACTCCTTTGAGAAGATCAAGCAAGGTTTCATCTGTTGTGTACATTCATTTGGATGATGATTGAATCTTGAATAAAATATTTTCTTGCTAATGGTAGACCGGATCGGGAACATACAACAATGTGTACAAAGCTAAACATACATTGACATGCAAGATCGTTGCTTTAAAGAAGGTTTGGTCTGACATTATGGCACGTGAGAGCCTAAGATTTATGGCAGGAGAGAATCTCATATTGCGGAGACTAGATCACCCTAATGTCATAAAATTAGAAGGCCTGGTTACTTCGAAGATGTCAAGTAGTTTATACTTGGTGTTTCGGTACATGGACCATGATTTAGCCGGTCTTGCTGCAAGCCCTAAATCAAGTTTACAGAGCAACATGTGAGACCTAACACATCAAGTTAACTGGTTTCAGAAGTCAATTTTTTTCATTCTGTTGTGTCTTTGTCTTTTAATAGTTGACATATTGATTGATGTTTCATGTTAAATGCTATATGCAACAACTACTCTCGGGGCTTGAGCATTGTCATAGTCGAGGTGTGCTTCACCGTGATATCAAAGGGTCAAATCTTCTTAGATGATGAAGGAGTACTTAGCCTGGGCGACTTTGGGCTTGCTACCTTATTTGATCCAAGCCGCAGGCAATAGATGACTATTAGGGTCATAACATTATAGTATAGAGCTCTAGAGCTTCTCCTAGGTGTCGTTGAATCGATTGTCGGTATTTATTTATGGAGCTTTGGCTGCATTTTAGTCGAGTTGCTTGCTGGCAGACCTATCATGCCAGGTCATAACGAGGTAGCTCTTGAGTAATTTGCTTGAAGCCTTGTCCATACAAATATGAAATGAGATCTTGTGTAATTTGCTTATGTGTAGCTAAACGCCTCTTTTGACCTCTCACCTCAAGACCGAACCACCGATTGGCGTCGTAAATTCCTTGCAGACCATGAGGACCCACCGTTTGTGGGAGAAATTGACGTAAATAAGGTGCCATCGAAAGGGGATAGTGAGGAGGAAGCGACCATGTCTTCTCCTAACAGCACCATCTCGAGCATCATTAGTAGAAAGAGGATCGAGAGATAAGGAAGCGACCACCGTGTATCAAGCGACGAAGAAGACTGCAGCGAGACCTCAAGGAAGAAGCTTCGTCTGTCTACGGATCAGTCCGCCGTCCTCGAGGACATCTTCAAGGAACACAACACTCTCAATCCTGTAAGTACCATTTTTACACTCAGAAAACGATCTGTGGAAAAGGGTTACCTAGGTCTGGATTCTAACATATGACAATAAAGGTCTGGATTCTAATGTTTTGCATATTAGGCCTAAAACACATGGTGGAGCAACACACCGACGGTTTCTAATTGGATTCGCTTATGCTTGTATTGTGTGAATGTGTGTGACAGTTTGCTAATCAGATAGATTGTTTCTTTGAACAGCCGTTTGATATTTAGAACATGTTGAGAAATCAAGAATAAGTTCATAAAATGGGGTGGGTTTTTGGAAGGCATGGATCCTCAGGCTCAGTGTCTGAGTCTACACGAGAATATCACAAGGATCAAATCTAATAGGAACGAAGTAAATGACTCATCAGTGATAAAAATCGAGAAAGAGAAATCCACCAAAGCATTTGCTTGGCGAGCAAGTTGCAGCGGGATGGCCTTCGTGGCTGTTCGATGTGTGTGGCGAGGCGCTCAATGGGTGGCTTCCACGGAAAGCAGACTCCTTTGAGAAGATCAAGCAAGGTGGGTCTGTTGTGCACATTCATTTGGATGATGATTGAATCTTGAATATAATGCTTTCTTGCTAATGGTAGATCGGATCGGGATAGTTGCGTGTTCTCTTCACCATGGTCTGGTCGAGGCATCTGAGTTTCTCTAATTCTGGCATTGGATATGTTCCATCTTATTGGATAGCACATATGAGATCAGACCCAATTTTTTAGCACCCCAACCTTCCACCACTTTTATTCTCGAGATCCTCCCTTCTCTGTCTATCTAGGTTCTAATTCTCTCTTTCCCCACCGATATCCATTTTTTTTAATCCGATTACATCTATTACCCTAAATTACTTGTGTTGGATTTGTAAATTGTCATAGAAAAAACCATCACAATCCATCATTTTTGTGGACTGGTGAATAAAAAGGAAGGTTAATACTGTGTTACTCATGGTAATAACTTTCAAGTTTCAAATGAGGTTACTCCTATCCATACAACAACATGTTGACCCATAGTTTTTTCCTTTCTGTAAGTGATCTATATAATATATATTGCATGAATGAAACTGTAACTAAACTCTTAAACCTTTTTGCATGTATGGAAAGATCCACCCGATTTTGATTTTCACAAATTGGAGGAATTCCAACGTGATAATTCAATATGATAGTTTATTAGGTTATTTTTGTGTTGATGCTAAACATAAATGATCACGAATTTATGCTGATAAACAAATATATTATTTCAGAATCATTAACTAAAGTTGTGTGCCTATTACTTCATCCATTACAGCCCAATAATTCCCAACTAATCCATTCCAAAAGTCCATCAAGCTTCAATCCTTTTGGAAACAAGCAAGTTTATGTGTTTCCAGATATCATTCATAGAAATGTAAGCACTCGAAACCCATGAAACCATATACAACTCTATTATGTAATGTGATGTTGATGCCAGAAAGGATCTCTATGGTAGCATTTTGCTTAATGGTGGATCCCCAATGTCCCATGCATAGTTGATCGTATGAGCTAAGAGATCGCATCTCTTGCACCCAACATCATGAAGATTAAGGTGCATGCACCACCAGAGATAAAAGACAGTGTTTAGATAGAAGGTTAAATCCTCACATCCTTCCAATAATTAAAAACTGATTGAACCATTTTTTTATAACCAGAATATCAACTTTTTGCATTGGATATCATTGTTGTTTCTTTTATCAAATGTGAATCTCAAAGGGTAAAGACGATGAGTTTGGTCCAACAAAAGTTCACAGGGAAGTACTTCTACGTTCATAAGAGTCTTATGTAACATGGATTAGTCATTTGTGGTTCTAAGTGTTTTTACTTTATCACTATGTTGGTTTGTAGCTCAAGAGTGAAACCATTTGAAAAACCTTCTCTCTATGTGTAAATGTAAAACCTAGACCCTTAGTCACTTTTAAAAGAATCAAACTGATACTATGCTTTTATAACATCCCCACTCCGGAACAACCTCGGAGCTAGGAGTGTCAAGCATCACCCACAAGAGATGACTACAGATGTCATCGCTCAAACACAATTACATAATAAAACAAATACTTTTATTTCAAATTGTGAATGGTTCGAACCATGTGGCAGAAGAAAATGTATAAACTCATATTCAAACCAAATACAAAATGAATAATAAAGTTTATCGAGACCTCATGAACGCCTCTCCTTTCAGTCCACCATAAGCTCTGGTACTGCTACTCAACCGCTTTGATATTTTTCCTCACTATAAACTGTTGTTTAAACTTTTACATTGAAAATCATAATTTGTGTGTTTCTATTGACCGATATATATATATATATATATATATATCAAATATAACAATTGAATTAAAGAATTGTGTATAACGTTTAAGAAACAATGTAATTATCAAAAAAACCGCATAACACGCGGGTATCATCTAGTTTTTTTTTTTTAACATAAAGAAGCATGTGGAGAAAATATTGTACCATGAGATCAGATGATCTATGGATGTATGAATTCTTTAATTAAACAAGAAGCGTTAAGAATATGCCAAGGATACAAACAAGATTGCCTACATAGCTTAAAAAATTAAAATAATACACAACCGATTTTGGTATATCTTTCATAACCAAACCTATTTACTTCAAGGTTTGCCAAATGGATATATCGTTATACAATTACGTTGAATGTAATCAAGCTCGATACATTTTCGTCTACCTTAGACCATTCATCCAATCTTGGTTCTTCTATATTTTATGTTAACTGTCCCAAAAAGTTTACCATAATGGTTCTCTAGATGGTGGATTTATACTGTGGCAATGCAAGAGATTTATGCAGAGTCAATTAAAAAGAGTAATACCCTTATTTTGTTAAACAAACACCCACAAATACTCAATTCTTACATGAAATAGCTTTCCACATAGAATTAGGTGTACCTTGCATGCTTTTGTGGATTTCGCTATACAAGAATATCGGTGCAATGAATATATTTCTTTTGTAAGAAAATATTCTTTCAAATGGTTGAAAAAGTTCGACGCAAATATACTAATAGTCCCAAGAATCCAGTTAGGAATGCTAATTGGGTTGGCCTAGTCCAGCCCAACCCACCATGGGCTGGGTTATTTTGCGGTTAGCTTAGCTTAGACCATATTTTATATGGGTTGTAATTTTTTGTATCAGCCTAGTCCACCATAACCGGCGGTTTATATAGGTTGACCCGCGGTTTGAATTTCTTTTATAATTATATAATAAATAATTATAAAATATCTAAAATTTACTAAATAATCTACATAAATTGCTAAAAATCAAATAAAAATATCTAAAAATTTCTAAATAATCTACATAAATTGCTAAAAAATCAAATAAAAATATTTAAATATTTTGAAACCTCTAAACATAAAAAATAATTAATAAAAACAAAGATAAACCAAATAAAAATCTAAAAATTCAAATAGAAACAAAATTTAACTATATATTTTGAAAGTCGAAACTTCAAAACATACTTTTCATTTTAGTGGATGACTTACAACTATATTTTGTGTTCTGTAAAAACATCTAATTATATGTTATTAATATTATGTCTATAATTTATATATCTAATACTTTGAAATTTCAAAACATTAAAATAATTCATAAAAACATAGATAAACTAAATCAAAGTCTAAATTTTCAAATAAAAATAACAGTTCAACTAAATATTTTGAAATTTGAAGCTTCAAAACATAATTTTATCTTTATGGATGACTTACAACTATATTTTGAATTCTATAAAAAATATTATTATTATATGTTAATAATATTATGTATATAAATTATATATAATGAATATATAACTTTAATCCAACCGTGGAGTAGCCCATAGCCATACGGGCTAACCCATATAAATCGACTAAAATTTTGGTCAGCCCATGAACACATTTTTTACATGGGCTGAAAAAAAAACTCAACCTAGCCCGTTTTTATGTTGGTTGGGTCAGGATCGACCCACGGGTTGACGACCTGTGGGTTGACACGGATTATTCACTAATGGATTAAGGATGGTCAGATATTCGAGAAAGCAATTGCAGAAGTGTCCAAACATATATCTGTTCAGGAAAAGAAACATGCACATGCAATCACTCCACAAAATTAACTCAAGCAAAAATCCAAACGATTGTCTTCATAAGAATCTTCAAACAAGTCATAACAAAAAAAAAAGAGACTTAAAAAATCAAGGAACTCAAAAGGACATGGAACTTTCAAGTTCTTCTTCATATTCAAGTTAAAGGTTCGGTATAAAGAGCAAGATCAAACAAGATTTTGATCCCATGGAAGATATCTATGGAGGTCAATTTGTTCAAAATCCTTTTCATTAAACAATCTAAGAGAGACAAGATGTGATGTGTACAAGAAAGGTATAATAACCATGACAATATTCAAATTTTATCAAATGTGAGGAAACAATACGCATGAGAGATAAACAATGCCTATGTATTTTGCCGAGTATATAGAAAAAGATACTACGGTATTAAGCGAGGTAACATGATAAAGAGTGATACAATACTAACCTAAACTTATAGATATTGTATCAAGAGAGATAACATGATATAATACTAACCCAATCTAATATATACAACAAAACAAGGAGACTATCTAGAGCACCACAAGAAAACAAACAAATGAAGTCATGAGTAAAAAAATCATAAGCAGGAGACAAAGGGTCATCAAAATACATAAGACATCAATTATGCGTGAAAAAAAACAATTAAATTGGAAAGCAATCAATTAGGCTTGAAAAAGACAAATAAAATGAAGAACATTCAATTAGGTGTTAAAGATAAACAGTCTCAAAAATAAAAAATAGATATAAAAACGGTATAAAGACAACTTTGATAGATTTTAAAAGCAACGAGAAATAGATATCCAAAACAATACCAGTTTTATTTACGAATTAGTTCTTTTAAGTAAACTTGTTTATCGATACAACGTACTTAAGACTTCCACAGATAACTCCCCCTGAGTTAGATCGTAATAAACGGACTTCTTATTAACTCTCTCACAAATGTATCTTTTATCTCTTTAAGTACACCTCCAATACCCAATGATCAAATATCACTTAATGCTATGTTTCAACTCCTTTTATATAGTATGTTTCCACACCTAATCTTCACATGAATCCAGGAATAGATTCTCTCATCTTCAGCTTTATCTGCTTTTTATCTTCTCATCCTCTTCCAGTTTGACTCCCTCTAACTTCTCGTTCTTTTCCAGTTTGAATTTTAAAAATGACCAAACCGTATTTCTTCTCCTTGAGATTCTCAACAACCTAAAACTTTAAAATAAATCTAACACAATCATCAAATATAGCATTAACAAGATAACGAAAGCAAAGGACACTACAAAAAAACAGGCAATTTCCAACGGACATATCCGTTGGAAAATGCCTAAAATCTGTTGGTAGTTCCCAAAAGATACTACGTTTATACCAGTTATGCCATTCACCTTGACCTTTTGGTTTACGATGCCCACGATCTCCACCGCATTCAATCGATTCTTGTAAATCACCCATTGTGTTCAATCTTTCGTAAAGGATATGTGTTCCGGTTTGCATGCACGGCGCCTCTTCTGTTTGTACCACGTTCTTTCGAAAATGTTTTTTATCTTTCCGGAAAGCATGGCCACGAGGAAAAAATCTTAAATGACAACCAAACAAACATGGTTTCTTACCATATACTAGTCGAAATGAATCTGTATCCTCTATACAATATGGACATGCCAATCTTCCGTGCATGCTCCATCCAGATAACATTCCATAGGCAGGAAAATCGCTAATTGTCCACAATAAAACCGCTTTCAATGTGAAATTTTGCTTAGTACTGACGTCATAAGCAAGGATTCCTTCGTTCCACAACTGTCGTAATTTATGAATTAATAGCTGCAAAAAGACATCGAAACTTTTCTTCGGATGTTCTAGTCCTAGAATCAACCACGTCAGAAACATTACCTCTCTTTTCAAACACATCTCAGAGGCAAATTATACGAGGACAAAATCACCATCCACAGAGAATATTGACTTCCAGATTGTCCATAGGGACTAAAACCATCCATGCATAAGCAAAGATAGACGTTTCTCGTTGCATACGCGAACTCGGGAAATATTTCATTGAAATCTTTCCAAGCCTTACCATCCGATGGATGTTGCATTATACCTTCGACCATTGAGTGTTCTGCGTGCCATCTTATTGCCACAATGGTTTTTTATTCATATAACCTTCTCAACTTGTTTACTATAGGCATATAGAACATTTTCTTGTATGGTACATATTTACGTGAAGATGGTTTTTTAGGCCGAAATCTGCTTGCACCGCAAAACTTGCATTCCAATAAGTCTTTATCATTTCCCCAAAACAACATGCAAATGTTTCTACAAACATCAATTTTCTCATGTGAAATTCCCAAATCTTTTAACACATTCTTTGTTTCGTAGTATGTCTCAGGAGCTTGATTATGTTCCGGTAAATATTCCCGCATTGTTTTGCAAAATTAATCCATCATGCAATTTGCCACATTGTAGTCTGTTTTAATACTCATCAATCTTGAAGATAAAGATAAACGAGACTGACCTTCACGACAACCTTCATATATAGGCTGTTTCGCCGAATCCAATAGGTTGAAGAATCGACGTGCATCGATGTTCGGCATCTCTCCATGCGTTTGTTCATTAACAACTCTAGGAAAAACATCTGACATCATTTCCACATATGAAATGGTCGTTGATGCTTCATAAATAACTTCTTCATTTCGTTCTACTTGTGCATCTTGCACAATATCTCTAACACCGCAATTTTCATCGTGAAAAAACCAAATTTCGTAATTTTCAACGAAATCCACCTTATAAAGATGTTTGCAAACAATTTCTTGACTTCGATACTTCATGTTTTTGCATCTTTTGCATGGACATAACATTGTCCCGCGTTCTTGACACAAAGGCTGCATCGATGCAAAACTCATTAATTGCTCCAATTCGTGTAAGAATTCTTGTGTAATCTTTTCAGTTACACTCTCTTGATCTATATATATTTCGATTTGAAGACGACAGCATTTTTTCGAAAATATTTTTGTTATTGATGGTTTGATGCACTCTTTAGTATGATCTAAATAGTGAACATTCCAATGGGCATCCGTTGGAAATTACATCGGATGTCCGTTGGAGGATCACATGAATTTATTTAAACCGGTGGTCTCGAAATTAATAATTTCAACGGGCATCTGTTGTAAATTGTAATGGCATCCGTTGCAAATGCCAACGGATGCCTGTTGAAATCTTATCCAACGGATTAATGTCCGTTGAAAGTGCTTACAAATCCGTTATTTTTTCATATTACAATAGTTAGATCTTATGAATTACGATTTTGTAATTATAATTCATTTAATTTCGATCTCAAGTAGTGAACAAAAACCGAAATGACACGAAATATGTAATCGAACTCAAACTTTGAATAAAACCGAAATAACACGTAATTTGTCAAAAGTTCGACTACAATTTCATTAAGTTCTTTTTCAATTACACTATTGTAACAATAACCTAAGGAAAAAACATTTAGGAAATGGCTTCAACTTAGAAGCAAAGTCCGCCGACACCTCCGTTGTCAAAATTAACCAGCATCTTTACATCTATTATCGAATTCAAAAACAACCCTCATAAACTGCATAACCGTCAGGAATCCTTTTCTCGATCCCGGAGGTTAGACAGTTTATGAAAGTTGTTTTGGATTCAACAATAGATATTAAGATGGTTGTTATTGATGATTTGGGGTAACCCTAGGTTCCGATATAAATAGTAACTATTCCAACGAACATTCGTTGGAAATTGCAACGGATACCCGTTGCTCCATCACGGTAATTTAATCCGACCGTTGAACCTCGAAATTTACAATATCAATGGGCATCCGTTGGAATTTCTAACGGGCATCCGTTACAATTTGCAATGGATGCTCGTTGTAATTCCTTTCCCGGTTTCTAACGGGTCTTCCAACGGATATTGCCAACAGACTAAATCCGTTACAATCCATTAAAAAATCGCGACGGATTTCAACGGATATGGCAACGGAAAAAATCCGTTACAACTCCGTTGAAATTTGTAACGAATTGCAACGGATTTAGGCTCGTTGAAAATATCAACAAATCCGTTACAATCCATTGCTAATTGTTTCCAACGGACGGATTCGTTGTCCTCTCCGTTGGAAACTGCGAATTTTTTTGCAGCGGGAAAGGAATCAAATGGACAATAATAAAGAAATGATTAGAAGCCTAAAGGAGAAGAAGGGTTATAAAAGACCCCCTGATACAACGACAAATAAACGGAAGAGTATAGAACGAAAAATAAAGGTTTTCTTCTTTCTAAATTTTCTTTACAAAACCCCTTTGGAATTTCTCACACAAGTGTTTGTATCAATTTCCTAATCAATGCAAGATTATTTAAGGTTAGCTCTTTGTTTTTTAAGTTATACAAATACTTGGATACAAACTTTATTTAAATCTAGTGTAGTTATTGTAGTTGCTTGTATACATATTACATTATATATATATATATATATTATACAATTTTTATATATAGTATAGAAAAATGCATATTTACATAATATGTTATAAATATATTTGCATAAATAATTATATTATGTATATGCCATATAATATATATATATATATATATATATTAATATAACATATATATAAATAAACACGAGTGATTATAATATAAATTTTAACATGCTATCAACATGATAACATAACCAATTGCGAATAATAAAATATTCGAGTATTATACGCGACATATATTATTTTCCAATTTCATTTTTTATGATTTCGATTTCAAATCGATTTGGTTTCGATATCAAAGAAAAACTTATATAAACCTCATAGACTATATTTCTCCGGTCATAATATATGTATATCTATATCATGTTATTAAAACATTACAAACTAAATCTCGATCAATATATATATATATATAATGATTGCACGGACTTAACCACATATCAATAATGTTAATATTTATGAAAATTTATCTTTTTTTTGTTATTGTTATGAGGAGGATTATGCCATATAATTATTTATTTTATGTTATTATTTTTACTTACTATTGGCAGCTATTTTATTTTTATTTATTATATACGCATGATTAACTTAATTTTTGTTTAATACCATATTCTAAAAAATATTATGATAATGAATACTTTGAATTTTGTTTTATATATAATTATCATGTTGAACCTGGTCAACTGTAAAATTGTCCCCCTTGATTTTTGATGTGTTATCTAGGTGTGATCTCATCCAAATTAAGTTTTAAAACTTAAACCTATACAAAAATTTTTGCGAGGATACATAACGTGTAGTACCAGAATCAAACACAAAGACTAAGTCGGATTAAAAGTTACAATTTTAGGAAAACAATGGTCATGAGAAATATGAAATGAGGTGTATCTAAGAACAAACAAAATAAACTACAATTACGATTATATATCAATAAAATTGTGTTTCTAAGCTTAAGAAATATTCTCACGTATATAAATTCGCTAAAGGTTTCAAGAAATGTCGTTGTTGTTCCTATTGGAGAATTCAGTCATCTTAAATGTATCTATCTATTCTTGTAGTGTCGATATTATTCTAGCATATAAATCATTCATATTTCCATCTAATGATTTTTATACCAAACGTGCTATCAATAAACGTACATGCATTCACAGTCTATATTCCTATCAAACATCTAAATCATTGGTGTCTATGACCTACATGTTGAATGCATTATTGTCTAATATGATCATCCTTAAATCGATTGACATGCCTCTTGATATTATCATTCATTTATATTTAATAAATACGATCTAGTCTAATCCAATGTCTTTATATGAATTAAACCATTTGATAATAATTTCATGGGAGCTGATTCAAGATAATAAGGTTCACCTACAAGAAGAAAAGTCCAAGCGGAGCAAGATATTGGAAGATCAAAAGGTGTTCGGTCCAATCTGAGAAAGATACTGGAGAACCCGCTTCTCCTCGGCTGTCTTGAGGTCGTAGTTCAGCGTCTTTATAGCCCAATATGCCTTGTGCTCTAATTCAACCGGAAGGTGACATGTTTTCCTATAGACCAGCTGAAACGGTATCATGCCTATCTGGGTCTTGAAAGATGTTCTAAAGGCCCAAACTGCATCGTCTAGCTTCAATGCCCAGTCTCGTCAAGATTTTGAGACTGTTTTCTCAAGGATGGACTTGATTTCACTTGGCCACTTGTCTGCATGTGATACGGTGTGGCGATCTTGTGCCTCACTCCATACTTCTTCAGTAGTATTTCAATCACCCGATTGAAGAAGTGCTTCCCCATCAGTGATCACGACTCTTGAGATACCAAAACTAGGGAAGATGATGTGTTTGAAGAGTTTGACCACTGCCTTGGAGTCATTGGTCGGACATGCTTGCGCTTCCACCCATTTTGTCACATAATCCACAGCGACCAAGATGTATAGATTTCCGCAGGAGGAGGGAAATGTTCCCATGAAGTCGATGTCCCAAACATCAAATGGTTCGACTTCCAAGATGTAGTGCTGAGGTCCCTCAGCTCTTCTAGAGATGTTTCTTGTCCTTTGACATGTGTCACAAGTTAAGACATATCTGTGAGCGTGTTTGAAGAGCGTAAGCCAATAGAATCCGGCTTGGAGAACTCTTGTTGTTGTTTAAGATGCGGCAAAATGCCTTGAATAGTCAGAAGAATGACAGTGGAAAAACACATCAGCTACCTCTTCTTTCGGGATACAATGCCTGAATAATTTGTCGGTCTCTCTCTTGAATAGATAGGGCTCCTCCCAAAAGTAGGCCTTGACGTCGGGTAGGAACTTTTTCCTAGAATTGTAGCTTAACCCTTATGGTAGAACCTCACAGACGAGGTAGTTCACGAAATCTATGCACCATGTTATAGGCGTTCCGTCTATGGCCATGACAACATCATCTCAAAAAGAGTCGTTGATAGGGATATCATCTGGAATTCTCAAGGCGGTACAAGTGGTCGGCAACACTATTTTCTGTCCCTTTCCTATCTCGTATCTCCAAGTCGAATTCTTGAAGGACTAAGATCCACCGTATGAGCCTTGGTTTTGTGTCCTTCTTGGTGAGGAAATATTTCAGCGCTATATGATTGGAGTAAACAATTACCTTGGATCCGACAAGGTAAGAGCGAAACTTCTCAAAAGCGAAGACGATCGCTAGCAGCTCTTTCTCCGTGGTGGAGTAATTGCACTAAGCATCGTCTAAAGTCCGACTGGCATAATAGATAGCATGCATCATCTTGTCTCTTCGCTGTCCCTATACAGCCCCCAAAGCGTAGTAACTAGCATCGCACATGAGCTCAAAAGGGAGTTTTCAGTCCAGAGGCTGAATGATGGGAGGTGAAATCAATCCTTTCTTGAGTTTCTCAAAGGCGATATGGCAGTGTTGATTGAACTTGAACGCGTCATCCTTGCTCAAGAGGTCGATGAGTGATTTGGCGATCTTGGAGAAGTCTTTGATAAAACGTCAATAAAACCCATGCCCCACGAAACTACAAATTGTTTTGACATTCCTAGGAGGGGGTAGCTTCTCGATCACCTCAATCTTAGCCTTGTTGACCTCGATCCCTTTTTCTGAAATCGTATGGCCTAAACAATTCCTTCACGAACCATAAAGTGATATTTCTCCCAATTGTGCACGAGGTTCGCTTGTAAGCACTTGTCTAAAACTCTACAGAGATTGGTCAGACACAAATCAAAGGAGGAGCCATGGACTGAAAAGTCATCCATGAACACCTCCATAATATCGCCTTTAACATCAGAAAAGATAGAAGTCATGCATCTCTGAAATGTGGTGGGTGCATTACATAAACCGAATGCATCCGGCGATAGGCGAATGTCCCGAATGGACAAGTAAATATCATTTTTTCTTGGTCGTTTGGGTGGATTGGGATTTGGAAGAATCCTGAACAACCATCAAAAAAACAAAATAGGAATGAAGCGTTAACATTTCAAGCATTTGGTCGATAAAAGGCAACGAGAAGTGATCCTTCCTGGTGTTTGTGTTGGTAATCTATGCACATGCGTCATCCCGTTACCGTCCGTATAGGAATAAACTCGTTGTTCTTGTTCGGGACGACGGTGATGCCTCCTTTCTTTGGTACCACTTGAACTGGACTAACCCAAGCGCTGTCGGAGATGGGGTATATGATACCAACATCTAGAAACTTCATTACTTCTTTCTTGACTACCTCCGTCATAATGGGATTAAGCCAGCCTTGGTATTCTATGGATGACTTTGACTCATATTCCAAGTGGATGTGGTGCATGTGCAAAGCTCGGGGCTGATACCCCCGATGTCCTCTAGTGTATACCCGATGGCAGCTCGGTATCACTTAGAGTGCGTCGAGCAGTTTATCAACTTGTGGTCTGTCAAGTGCGTCATTGATAATCACAGGGTATGTAGATTCGAGACCAAGGAACTCATACCTAAACCCCCGCGGAAGGGGTTTGAGGTCGATCTTGAGTGCTTTCTCGGTGCTCCAGTCGAGATCCTCTAAAATGATTTTGGTGTTCTACATCCACAGAGTGATTCATCGTTCTATATGAGCAATTTCTCTGGAAATTTTGAGCATCTATATTCAACATGATCGATTGAGCGAATTTGGTGATCAAGTTGAGCTTTTCCACCATTTATTTCTTTGATGCTTGTTTTGTGGTAAAAGTTGGTCAAGTTTCTTTATAATTTCTTATTTAGTCCCTATTGTAAACAAGAACTAAAAATGACTCAAAAAAACATAAACAAAACTAAAAAACTAAAACAATCCAAAAAATGCAACTAATAATAAAGTAAAAATAATTTGATCAATGCTTTCGATAAAGTTTATTTGACATGTGTGTTTGATGCTAAAATACATTTAAAGGGAAAATAATTGGAGTGATGATCGATAAATAAAAAAATACATTTGAATCAGAGAAAGCAAAGGCGATGATATTTTTTTGACATCATCTTGATGATGTACTTAAAGATGAATATCAAATAAAAGAGGAACCCACTGATTTATGAGAATCATTGAACTGTCATTTCGATCATTAGAATTATGTGATCCTTCGGAAATCCAAATATGATTGGCTAACTTTGAGGTATCAAGATTTCAAGTCTGTGCTTAAATATAATTCTATAATATTTGAAATAATCTCTAAACTGGATTTGTGGCGAGAAAATAACAGAGAATGATAATATGGAAACAAAAGTATCCACATTTTATGTTGATAATGTTATTCTACTACAATATATCACACAAGAGAGTTCACAAAATATATAGATTTGACACAAACCTTATTTGTTGCAGAATAGAATAATCATTCTTAATGAAAAACCATGAAGCTCATCCATCTTGATCTAACTTTATCCTCGAAACAAATTATAATCAATGCATGGCCATGAATATGGATGGGGATGTGGTCGAGGCTGAGGCCATGGTTATGATCACGAATAACCAAGAGTTCGAGGTTTTTCAACCACGTAATGTTGTCATGGAGATATGAATAAAAGAGAGTATCATAAAAAATGAAAAATAATGTGAAAATAAAAGGCAATGGGAGACCATGTGTTATCAATGTGATATGAATGGGCATTGGTCATTGACCTAATGTCAAGATACATCGTTGACTTGTATCAGTAATCAACAAAGAACAAAGGAAAAAAATATCTAAACGAACTCTGATTCTGATGACGTTGATGATTTCGGTAAGAATGAAGGTGATGGGATTCATTTGGATGTCGTAGATTTCCTTGACCAATCAAATGATGGCAAGTGATTAGTGAAAAAAAAAATAAAATCAACATGTATTTTGTTATTATCTGGTTGTCTTATGGGTGTTGCTTACTACATATCTTTTGAAATATTTTTGTTTTGAAAGCTATCATATAGAGACGACCAATGGTGAAACTCGTAAATATCTTTGTATCACGAAAATTATTTAAAAAAAGAAATATATGGAAGAGAAATTACTGACCCTATCCTCTTGATTATATTTCATATAAAATAAGTATGGCTAAATCATTTATCACACTGAAACCAAAACATATCGATGAGTTTTTAAGATTTGGCATTATTGGTTGGGTCACCCATTTCAATAATGATGTGAAGCATTGTTGAAAAATCGAATGGTCAATAGCTAAAAAATGAAAAGATATTTCAATCTAATGAAATCATATGTATTGTTTGTCCTCAAATAAAATTGATAATAAGACCATCATCAATCAATGTTGGGAATGAATCACCATCATTTTTTGGACGAATCCATAAAGATATATGTGGATCAATTCATCTACCTACCAGACCATTCCGATAATTTATGATATCAATTGATGTTTCAAATAGATGATCGCATGTTTGTCTATTATCAACCCACAATATTTCATTTGTGAGGTTTCTTGCTCAAATAACGAAATTATGAAATTTTCTTAATATCATATTAATAAAGTGAGGCTTGATAATGCCGATGATTTCACTTCTCAAGCTTCCAATGATTGTTATACATCACTTGGGATTTAGATTGAACATCGTGTTCCACATGTTAATACACAAAATGGTATGGTAGAATCATTAATTAAACGCCTAAGATTTATTGCTCGATCATTGCTAATGAGAAAAAAACCTCATATTCTGCTTGGGGACATGCAATTTTATATGCTGCAACACTAGTTCAAATAATACCAAGTGATTTCATAAATATTCTTCAATGCAATTACCAACTCGCCAAGAACCAAATATATCTCATATTTTAGTACTTGGTTGTGCAGTGTATGTTCTAATTGCTCCATCGAAAAATAACAAAAGTTCATGGGGTGAAAGACTTTCAAATGAGTCTACAATATATTTGAAACGTGGAAGACCACTGGGTTCTTCTCTAGTATAAAACCTTCGAGAAAGAAAGAAAATTGAAAAATATGATAATTCTCAAATAATTAAGGATATCCAAAAAGAAACAAGGGAATAAGAAGATCTTCAACATGAAAATGATGAAAATAAACTTGAACATACATGGAACAATGAAATTTCCATTAATTATATCCGTGATGAAAAGATTTTAAGAAGAGTTGAAATGAATGATAACAATGAAATATTCCCTTTTTTTTATATCCCAAGAAATTCAAAATCATAATGAAGATTTAAAAACATTGTGAGTATCAAAATGTTAAAAGATATATGATTGGATAAAATAGAAAAAATACTATATAGATATAATTCGACTCATTAAATAAAAGAAAATTATTTGGACTCAATTTTCGAATCCTAATGGTGTTAAACCAGTTGAATGGAATTAGAATTTTGTGAAAAAACGAAATGAAATAATGAAGTCACTAGATATAAGGCACGTCTTGTAGCACAATATTTTTCTCATTGATCCAGAATTGATTATGGGGAAATATATTCTCCTGTTATGGATGCAATCACATACAGATATTAACGAATTTAACGACATATAAAAAATTTAGAAATATATCTTATGAATGTTATTGCATTATATCTCTGTGGATCACTGGATAATGATATATATATATATATACATGAAATTTTTTAAGGATAAATCATGTCGATAATATCAAATGCAACACCTAAAGAAGTGTAGCAATCGAGTTGCAACGATCTATATATGAATTGAAACAATCTGAACATATGTGGTATAGTCGTCTAAACGAATATCACTTAACAGAAGATTTGTGAATAACTATATTTGTTTTTGTGTATTTATCCAAAAAATCGAAATGGTTTTGTGATTATAGTTATTTTATGTGGATAATTTCAATATAACTAAGACCTCAAAAGAGATTGAAAATGCTCAAAATTATCTAAAAGAAGAGTTTAAAATGAAAGACCTTTGATAAACCAAAATTTGCCTAGATTTATAGATAAAACATTTAACGAGTTCTTCCATCAATCAAAATATACAAAGAGAGTCTTAAAGCTTTTGAACATGGATAAGATAAATCTATTAAGTACTCAATGGTTTGTAAATCTTTAAATGTTGCAAAAATCAATTTCATCCTTACGAAGATAATGAAGTGATACGCGGACCAGAAGTACCATATATTAAAGCGATAGAGACCCTATATACTGTTTGTAATTAATCTCTTGGCTCAATATAGTTATTTTTTTAAACATCGCCATTAGACATAGATTAAATATATCTTTAGCTATTGACAAAGGATGATTTATTTAGAATTATTTTATTCTAGAAATTTCAAACATGAATTAACCAGTTTCTGCACTTGCAGATGTAGGTTATTTATCAGATTCCATAAAGCTCGATAACTAAGAAGATATGTTTTCACAATTGAAGGCATGACGATATCGTGGCATTCTTAGAAACATACATTTGTTGCAACATCTTCCAATCATGTCAAAATCATTGCAGTTCATGAAGCAAACAAAGAGTGTGTGTTTTTTAGAGCTATAACTCGATATATATAAGAAATATATATAAGCAGAGAATGTGTGTTGTTGAGACCCAACCATACTATAGAAAGATAATATTGCATGTGTTTCTCAAACAAAGGAAGGATACATCAAACCTTCTGAATTTTTTTTCATATACTCACGAGCTCGAGAAAAATAAAGAATTTGATATTTATTATATCCGATCAATTGAATGTACAACTGATTATTTACAAATGATCTCCCTATTTCAACATTTTGGAACCACAATCACAATATTGGGATGCGTCATCTGCGAAGCCAATAAAAAAACAAACGATACATAAACCAAAGAGAAATTTTATTCAATGTATTATTTTTCTCTTATCGGGATTTTTATCCTAAAATGTTTTTCTGTAGTAAAATTTTTAGCGATACATTCAATAAACATTAAAAAGGAATATTGTAATAGTATCAAATATCTTGTGGACTTCTAAGCCCATTGAAGCTTTCTTCAAGTTGAACAAAGTTTATATTATTTATTTATAAATAGGCATATTGTATGTAATGTTGAGAGACATTGACATTACAAGATACATCTTCTAATCTCTTCATATTCTCCTTTTTTTATCTTATTGGTAATTTTGTTATTTTTTATTTTCTTATATATATATTTCATATAATATATGTATATTATTATATATATTTATTTATAATATATATTATAATATACATACATATTACATTATATATATATATTATCCAATTCTTATATATAGTACATGTATATAATAATGCATACTTACATAGTATGTTATAATATATATATATATATATATGTACAAATAAATATATATATACAAATAATCATATTATATATATACCATATAATATAATATAAAAATAATATAAATATAATTATATATTACATTAATATATATATATATATACACACACACAATCGATCGATTGTCATAAGTTTTAGAAAACACTAAATTGTACCCATTGAAAATTAATTAATGTTGGTATGATTGGTTTATAGGGAATAAATTAAAAAAAAAATACACACGGAGTGTAATTATACAGAGCTTGTGAAGTATGTTCTAATATGGTTTTTACATTAGTGTTCACATTTTGCTTTGGTTTAATTAATATGGAAGACTTTTAAAGATTGTGAAAGATTGTTTCAAGACACATTGAGTGTTTTGGTGGTTGTATTTTCTCATTGTCAAAGATAAGTTTTTTTAGCTCGATTATAACTTTCACTCTTTATACAAATTGTATAATTGTTTGTGGTAGAAGATAAGACATGCCAAATATAATCCAACTTTACTTAACATTATAAAAATACATCATTTCATTGAATTTTCGAATGGATTGCTATAGATTTCAACGGGAATAATTTTTATTAATTTTATTAACGAAAATCTAACAGATTTAAGACGTTGAAAATCATTATTAACCATTGAATGTCTATAAAAATGTAACAGTGTTTCAAAGAAAAATATTGCCTACAACTTATCATTGGTGCATCGATGTCATATGTCGTGGAAAATTTGCATTAGAGTCCTTTTGGAAGTGCGTCGACAATTATTGATAAATTACCATTGAAAAATACTATATAAATACTATAAAGTTAGTTCATTCACCTATTATCTATTTGCATTTTAATCAATTCTCAATTTCAATAAAAAAATATTATATTTCAAATAGTAATATATATGGACTGAGACAATAGATATATCAAATGAGAAAATCGAATAATGTAAGAGATTATAAAAAAGATCGGACAAAGATTAAAATATTTAATGCGTTTTACGTCGTATCATCTTTTGTGACGATAACACTCACGGTGTTATGTTTATATAAAGTGTACACAATGAACTACCCCAATCAAGATGCAGTTTTCAACGGAAAATGTTTTCAATGAATTCATCATTTGAAAATGCAGTGGGTCTTTTATAGTGTAAGCCTTGTACGTCACTTTTGTTTGTAGTTATTATAAGTAATTTATTTGAATCCAAAAGATAATGATGCCTTTGTTGGTATTCATGATAATTTGTATATAAAAACTCTGTTACATATCTATAATATTATTCCTGATTATTTTTTTTCTTCGTTTGGATATTTTGTTTATATTCTCTCCTTTTTCCCTTATAAGATAACTTCAAAAATATTTTCGTAGGAATAAAACACTTCAAAAATATCTTTTCTGAAAAAAAAAATTTACTTCAAAAATACCTTTATAAATGTTGATATTCCCAGAATATCCCTACGACCCAACGATCCAATTTGAACCTGCGACCCAGCGATCCAGTCCGACCCTGTGATCCAATTCGACCCAGTGATCCAGTCCGACCGTACGACCCAGCGATCCATTCCGACCCTACAACCCAGTTGGACCTTGCGACCCATCGATCCAGTCCGACCCTGCGATCCAGCGACCCAGTTTGACCCTGCGATCCAGTTCGACCCTGTGACCCTATTCGACCGTATGACCCAGTGCTACCGCCGTAAATTGCCAGAAACCGCCAGAAACTGTCAGAAATCGCCGGAAATTGCCAGAAATCGCCAGAAAATGCCAGAAATCGTCGGTAAACGGTCGAAATCGCCGGAAACTGCCAGAAATCGCCGGAAATCGCCAAAAATCACCGGAAACTGCCAGAAATCGCCGGAAATTGTCAGAAATCGTCGGAAAATGCCAGAAATCGTCGGAAAACGGTCGAAATCACCGGAAACTGCCAGAAATCGCCAAAAATCATCGGAAAATCGCTAAAAACGCTAAATATGGCTGGAAATCACTGAAAATGACTAAAACATTGTTGGAAATCGCTCGAAAATTACTGGAAACGCTCAAAAAGGAGGAAATCACTCGAGAATGGAAAGAAATCACTTAAAAATGGAAGGAAATCCTTCGAAAATGGAAGGGAAACACTCGAAAATGAAAGGAAATAACTCTCTACTTTGTTTCCCTCCTCTCAATTTTTGTTTTCCCTCCTTTCATATTTATCTTTCCCTCCTTTGTATGTATTTTTCATTAACAAAACATAAGGGGACATATGTCTTTTTTCCAATTTTTTTTTCATCAGATTTAGAAGGATAGTTTTGAAGTGTTTTAGCCTTAAAAGGACATTTCTGATATTCTTACTTTTGATAAAGAATATCCTTGAATTTCGACCCCAGAAAAAAATCATCGTCTTGCCACATTATTTTCCATTAACCTATCGGATGACGTCACGTTAGCAACCACACTTTTTTAGATTAATATAAATATTTTCAATAAGGTTTTTTATGAGGATTCAAATATGGGATGAGAAAATATTTTATTTTATCTGGACGACAATTAAATAATATATTTATATAAGAATATTGGATTTTTTAGAATTTACACTAGACTCTAATTTAAAATTGGTGAAAGACATAATAAAGCGTGTCAATTAAAAAATGAAAAATAAAATCCAAGTGGATAATTCTATTAAAAATCTTGTGATCTGCATTTGAATTAATCTCACTACTATAAAACTAGAATAAAGAGGAGGCTCCAATTAAAAGGATGGAGAGAAGGATCAGATTCTCTAAATTCTTCTTCATCTATTCTCCGTTCTATGACGAAGATCATTTTTTGTATTTTATTTTATTGTACTTCACGTAAATGTTATCGAGTTCGTACTGTTCTCGATGTTCTTCTTTCGTATTGATCTCTGTAATCTGGGAGAATATCAAAAATGCCCTCTTAGGGCTAAAACACTTCAAAACTACCCTCCTAAATCTGATGGAAAAAAATTAGAGAAAAGACATATGTGCCCTTAATGAAAAACACATACAAAGGAGGGAAAGACAAATATGAGAAGAGGGAAACCGAAAATTGAGAGGAGGGAAACAAAGTAGAGAGCTATTTCCTTTCATTTTCGAGTATTTCCCTTATATTTTCGAACGTTTTCCTTCAATTTTTGAGTGATTTCGTTCCATTCTCGAGTGATTTCCTTCTATTTTGAGCGGTTTGCAGCAATTTTCGAGCGATTTCCAACAATGTTTCAGTCATTTTCAGTGATTTCCAGCGTTGTTTCTTCAATTTTGAGCGGTTTGCAACAATTTTCGAGCGATTTCCAACAATGTTTCAGTCTTTTTCAGTGATTTCTGGCAGTTTGTGGCGATTTTCTGGCAGTTTCCGGCGATTTCTGGCAGTTTCCGACGATTTTCTGGCAGTTTCCAGCGATTTCTGGCAGTTTCCGGCGATTTCTGGCAGTTCCGGCGGTCACACTGGGTCACAGGGTCGAACAGGGTCGGACTGGGTCGCTGGGTCGCAGGGTCGGCAGGGTCGTCGGTTTGGTCGGACAGGGTCACAGGGTCACAGAGTGACAGGGTCGGACTGGATCGATGGGTCGGACTGGGTCACTGGGTCGCAGAATCGTACTGGATCACTGGGTCGCAGGGTCAAATTGGGTAGAAGGATCGCAGGGGTATTTTGGGAATTTTAGCATTTATAAGGATATTTTTAAAGCGAAAATTTTTTTAGAAAGGTATTTTTAAGTCTTTTAGTCTTAAAAGATATTTTTGAAATTACCCCTATAATCCACATCAATAAATTCAAATTATTTTATATAAATTATTTATATATATATATATATGTAGTAGGAGAAGAACGTACATTTGAAACGCCAACGAGGAACAAAGTCATAATTGTTCACACGATAACGCAAATCACGAAAAGTGAGAATCTCCAGCTTCATTAATAACTTTAGCATCTAATCATTTGATTTGGGAATTTATAGTTTAATACTTTGGCATATAAAAAGCTTTTTATTTTCATTGTTTTTCTTTTTCCCCACTTAATAATAGAGGTGTATTCAAAGAAAACTTGCATTTACGTGGATAAATATTGAAGTAAATAGTTCTAGAATTTTAGCAATCAAACTAAATTGCTTAATAAGTTAAAAGTATGTTTTTTAATAGCACAAAATCAATATTTTTGACAATTTTCATCAATATAATAGACTAAAATGACGAAAAAACTTTAGTAGCACTATGAAACATAGATATTCGGATTTAATTTGAAAGTCGAATAGAGATTGTGATTTTTCGTATATATTAAAATTATTTAAATTTTAGGATAAAAATAAAACTTTATGAGTGTCTCACTTTGGTCTATGTTGAATAACATTTCCAAGATAATTCAAATTTGAGGTAAAAGATACGGTTTCCTTCATCCATATGAGGTTAGCTAACAGATTTTGGTAAAAAAAATATCATATAGTACTATATTATAAATTTGAAAGGTACAGATGCAAAGGTTGTAAGAAAAATTCTTTGAATTTTGTAATGTAGTTTGGATTTATAGATTATTAATATATATTTTAAAAATTTTCCAAAACAATAACATCATACAATACAAATACATATTTATTTTAATATCATGCAATTTGATTTTATGATATTAAGCAAACGTTAAAAAATATTATTTTAGACATTCACTCACAAGTGTTGACAAATGCAAGATTAGCAAAGGAGAATCTCTTAAGAACAAATTAGAGCAAGTTTACGAATCCAAACTATAAAACAAAGACTTGATGAGTTTTCTAAATAAAATGGCAGAATGTGATAATAAAAAACCTCCAAACAAATAGTTTTTCTCATTGTAACTCTTGTTTTAAATGTATTTGTCTAAGTATTTAAACAATATTACCTTCAAAGAGGCCAAATTCTGGTGAAAACGATTGTTCAACTGACAAGATATATAAAACAACTTGTCAATTAAACAAGGTGAAGAGTTTTACCATTTTATTACCCAATAATTGGATTAGCTCATGAACATATGAAAACCATGATAATTAGGAGTAATGGATGGGTGGTGTTGACCTCTGATATTGTGTGATTGTGTGCGTCACACTCCTTATTGAAATGTGTGTAGTGTTGAAAGAGTATTAAAAGAATCAATTTTACTATTTATTATATAAAGATGTGTCCTTTTTTAAATGATAATTATGAAAGAAATGTCATTTGAGATAAAATATTTTCATAATTAACGAAATATCGAGAAACATCCTACACGCGAATGAGTGAAAACAAAATATTTAATAGAGTATTTGTAAAGTTGATGTATACAAGTTGAGTAGTCTATTTTTCAAGATTTCTCGAATATAATCTATAATTTTAGAAGACGGTTAAATTTTATACATTAAAATGATTATGAATTATACAAAATAATGATGTGATAATTTTAAAAATTATGATTTTAGTAAACAATAGATTCAAAGAACTGAAAACAATGGATTCTTTATAACCGTATGCTAAAGAAACTACTACGCAAAGTTCACACAATCACAAAGAGTAGAGGGTAAGAGTTTAATATTATACCATGGTCATTCCCTTTGAATCAAAGAGAATTGAGTATGAATGGATTAAATTTTAAAAATATTTTTTATATTTTTTCCAAAAGGATATGTTGAATTTGGACTAAGTAAAAATTTAATAAAATTTATTTAGCATTTAAAAAGTAAATTACAAAACTCTTGTTTTCCATTTTTCTAAAATATTATAGAAAATAAAACAAAATAAAAATAAAAGGGAAATAGGTAAGTTTGCACCAACCATTTATCCCACGCGCAAATGGACCAACTTCCTTCCCCATTTTTCCTAAGAATATTATGTATAATTAAGCGAAAATTATCTACTAAATAATAATCTTTTGCGGACTAATTTGTGTATACTTTATCCAACATAATACATTTATCATATGAACTTAAAGATATGATATATATTTTTCAGAATGTTTTTTAATTTAAATCAATCCATAAACTATAATTTCATTTTAAAAGTTTAGAATGATCAAAAAATATATATTTTAATCTATAATATCCATCTTAATCAGATATTTCATAACATAATTATTTATGTCGGAATTTAATTTTACCATTCATTTTACAAATAGAGATTCACATTCAATATTATCAAAACGAACGAGATTGTGATATTAAATAAAATTTTTGTTGGATTATATTTAAGTAACAAGTAATTTATAAATTTAAAATTATTCAAAATTATATATAAGAATTCATTATTGATATTTTAATTAATCTAATCAAATACAATATAGGGTATATGGTATAATCGTTTCTATTAAAATCTAAATTTAATTTGATTTTATATTAATTCAAAATTTTTTTAGTCATACTTTAAAACGGCGGAATATCAGAAATACCCTTATATGCTAAACCACTTCAAAAATATCCTTTCCTAAAATAATTATCAAATCCGAAAAAAAAAACTGAAGAAAAGACAAATTTGCCCTTAATGTTCGAACGTGAAAAAACCCACGTTATATTTTTGAAGTTACCCCAGTTGAATTGGGGGATTATAAAAAATACCCCTGTAGGGCTAAAAGACTTGAAAAATACCCTTCTCGAAAAAAAAAATTTCCGCTTCAAAAATACCCTTATAAATGCTAAAATTCCCAAAATACCCCATGTGACCCTTCTACCCAGTTTGACCCTGCGACCCAGTGACCCAGTACGACCCTGTGACCCTGCGAC
>CM071860.1:52170567-52182871 GCA_036759665.1 Gynandropsis gynandra | reverse complement strand
AGAGGGACAAGGGTCGCAGGGGTCCAAGGGTCGCAGAGGAACAAGGGTCGCAGAGGGACAAGGGTCGCAGGGTCAAACTGGGTCGCTGGGTCGAAATGGGTCGTAAAGTCGCAGGGGTATTTTGGGAATATCAACATTTATACAGGTACTTTTGATGTTAGAAATTTTTTCTTTTCCGGGAAGGGTATTTTTGAAATGTTTTAGCCCTACGAAGATATTTTTGAAGTTACCCCAATTCTTTTTCACTAGATTTATGAGGGTATACGTGAAGTTTTGAAGCCTACGAGGGTTCGAGGGTATATTTCATATTCTCCTTTACTAATTTATGAATTTATTTGTTTATTTCTAAAATAATCTAAATGTTCCAAAATGCTAACAATTATATTTTTTAAAATATAAATAACACATACGTGAAAGATTCTTTTGCAGATCTATTCATTAACCAACTTTATCATGTGATATATTAATGATATATTAGTTTTATTAGACTTATAAGAGTTCACATTTATAATTATAGTTATTATATAATTCTAAATCTATTAAAAATAATAGTTTGATATATTTTCGATTCTATAGTTATGATATATTTTGAATTTTAATCAAAACAATTCTCGTGTATTTTTAATAGTTTTTAACAAATTTCAGGTCAACTATATTTTTTTCACAAAAATAATGAAAATAATATATAATATATAAATTATATATATAAAGGATAATGTTTTGATAGTTTCTCAACCTCATCAAATAACAAAATTTATTTTAATTACTAAAAAATAATAACTACAAATGATACAATAAATTATATATATATACGGAGAATGTTTTGTTTCATATTTTTAGTGGCACTTTAATAAACATCCTCTTTTTAAATTTTTAAATATTAAAAGACGTTTTTAAAACATTTGAGATAATTGCTATAAATATTATTATAATTAATGAATATATATAATAATAATAATAATAATAATAATACCATTAAAACATAAAATTCAATTGTATAACAATTATAACTAATTAAAAAAATTTAAAAAATTAAAATTTGTTAAATATTTTTTAATTTTGCAATATTAATACCATTGAAATATGAAATAGAATACAATAATAATACCCATAACAATTATCCAAATATAAAATTTTATCTAGTTTAAATTGTATAACAACTATAATTAATTTAAACAAATTAATCCAAAACAAAACAAATTTTATACACTTACCACAAAATAAACTAACATGACAATTTTGTTAAATAATTTTTTAATTTTGCAATACAATTATTAATACTATCATTTCACTACACCTATTATTAATACTATCATAATTATTAATAGCATTAAAATACAAATATAAATATTATCATAAATACTAATACGAAGTAATACTAGCCTAATTCCACTACACGTATTATTAATATTACCATTTTGCTTTTTAGTATTGAAATATAATTATTAATATTATCATAAATACTAATACACTAAATACAATTATTAATACAATCATTCCATTACACGTAGATATGTTATTGTTTTGCTTTAAAATAATAAAATACAATTATTAATACTATCATAACTATTAATACAAAGTAAATACAATTAATGTTATCATTCCACTAAAATATAGTGAAATACAATTTGTTATATAATGAAAGAGATACTAAAAAATTCCACTACACGTATTATTTTGCTTTGAAACAGTGAAATACAATTATTAATAATGCACGAAATGCAGTTCAATCAAATTAGAAAAGGAAGGGCATATAAAATTATTTGGATCTATTAATTAATAACGATTGATTTATGCTTAAGTTATGAAATCAGTGGAGTTACGAAAAAGGAAATATTTTTTTGTTTATGGACAGAGAGGCACGGAAAAAACATATCTGTATAGAACGATTATTTCTAAGATTCGTTCAGAAGGACGAGTTATACTACCGGATGCATTATCAGGTATAGCAGCTTTACTTTTTTTTCCAGGAGGTAGAACTGCATATTCTCGCATGAAACTAATTTTCAAAATGAAACTAATTTTGAAACTATTTTTTGAAAAATTAGGTTCTACTACCAACATAAACGATACATTTGCTAAAGGTCCTTCATATTGCATTTCAATTAATATACCTTTATATTTTTCCCATTTATTTTACTTTACTATTCAAATGTCATTTACGATCACTACAAAAAAAATCGCAGTTTCCATCGGACGAGGCAACGGATCCGTCCGTTTGAAACACTTAGCAAAGGATTGTAACGAATTTGTTGATATTTTCAACGGGCCTAAATCCGTTGCAATCCTTACAAATTTCAACGGAATTGTAACAGATAATTTCCGTTGCTATATCCGTTGAAATCCGTCGCGATTTTTAACGGATTGTAACGGATTTAGTCCGTTGGCCATATCCATTGGAATATCAGTTAGAAATCGGGAAAAGGATTACAACGGACGTCTGTTGCAAATTATAACGGATGCCGTTAGAAATCGCTACGGATGCCCGTTGATATTGTAAATTTCGAGGTTCAACGGTCGAATTAAATTACCGTGATGGAGCAACGGGCATCCATTGCATTTTCCAACGGATGTCCGTTGGAATATTTAATATTTATATCGGAACCTAGGGTTACCCCAAATCATCAATAACAACCATCTTAAATATATTGTTGAATCCAAAACAATTTTTACGAACTGTTTCACCGCCGGGATCGGGAAAAGGATTCCCGACGGTGATGCAGTTTATAAAGGTTGTTTTGACTTCCATAATAGACGTAAAGATGCTGGTTAATTTTGACAACGGAAGTCGTTTGAAATATTTACTATTTATATCAGAACCTAGAGTTACCTCAAATCATTAATAACAAGCATCTTAATATCTATTGTTGAATCCAAAACAACCTTCATAAACTGTCTCCCCGCCGGGATCGGGAAAAGGATTTCCGACGGTGATGCAGTTTATGAGGGTTGTTTTTGAATTCGATAATAGACGTAAAGATGCTGATTAGTTTTGACGACAGAGGTGGTGGAGAGTTCAACACTTTACCTCTAAGTTGAAGCCATTTCCTAAATTTGTTTCTTTAGCTTATTGTTACAATAGTGCAATTGGAAAAGAACTTAATGAAATTGTAGTTGAGCTTTTATCATATTACGTGTTATTTCGGTTTTATTAAAAGTTTGAATTCGATTACATATTTCGCGTCATTTCGGTTTTTGTTCACTGCTTGAGATCGAAATTAAATGAATTATAATTACAAAATCGTAATTCATAAGATCAAACTATTGTAATATGAAAAAATAGCGGATTTGTAAGCACTTTCTACGAGAATTAATCCGTTGGATAAGATTTCAACGGGCATCCGTTGGCATTTGCAACGGATGCCCGTTGAAATTATTAATTTCGAGGCCAACAGTTTAAATAAATTCACGTGAACCTCCATCGGGCATCAGCTGCATTTTCCAAAGGATGCCCGTTGGAATGTTCCCTATTTAGATCATACCAAAGAGTGCATCGAACCATCAATAACAAAAATATTTTCGAAAAAATATCTTCGTCTTCAAATCGAAATATATATAGATCAAGAGAGTGGATGTATAGAAGAAAAGATCCTGTAACCGAAGAGATTACGCAAGAATTCTTACACAGATTGGAGCCATTCATGAGTTTTGCATCGATACAGCCTGTGTCAAGAACGCAGGATAATGTTATGTCCATACAAAAGATGCAAAAACATGAAGTATTGAAGTCAAAAATTGTTTGCCAACATCTTTATAAGGTGGGTTTCGTTAAAAATTACGAAATTTGGTTTTTTCACGGTGAAAATTGCGGTGTTAGAGATATTGTGCAAGATGCACAAGTAGAACGAAATGAAGAAGTTATTTATGAAGCATCAACGACCAATCCATATGTGGAAATGGTGTCAGATACTTTTCCTAGAGCTATAAATGAACAAACGCATAAAGAGATGTCGAACATCGATGCACGTTGATTCTTCAACCTATTGGATTCGGCGAAACAGTCTATATATGAAGGTTGTCGTGAAGGTAAGTCTCGTTTATCTTTATCCTCAAGATTGATGAGTATTAAAACATACTACAATGTGGTTGAAAATTGCATGGATTCATTTTGCAAAACAATGCGAGAATATTTACCGGAAAATAATCAAGCTCCTAAGACATACTACGAAACAAAGAATGTGTTAAAAGATTTGGGAATGCCACATGAAAAAATTGATGTTTGTAGAAACAATTGCATGTTATTTTGGAGAAATGATAAAGATTTGTTGGAATGCAAGTTTTGCGATGCAAGAAGATTTCGGCCTAAAAAACCATCTTCACGTGAATATGTACCATACAAGAAAATTTTCTATATGCCTGTAGCAAACAGATTGAGAAGGTTATATGAATAAAAAAACACCTGCGGCAATGAGATGGCACACAGAACACTCAACGGTCGAAGGTATAATGCAACATCCATCGGATGGGAAGACTTGGAAAGATTTAAATGAAATATTTCTCGAGTTCGCGTATGAAAACGTCTATCTTTGCTTATGCACTGATGGTTTTAGTCCCTATGGAAAATCTGAAAATTAATATTCTCTGTGGTTGGTGATTTTGTCCCCGTATAATTTGCCTCCCGAGATGTGTTTGAAAAGAGAGGTAATGTTTCTGACGTTTTTGATTCCAGGACCAGAACATCCGAAGAAAAGTTTCGATGTCTTTTTACAGCTCTTAATTTATGAATTACGAAAATTGTGGAACGAAGGAATCCTTATTTATGACGTCAGTACTAAGCAAAATTTCACATTGAAAGCGGTCTTGTTGTGGACAAATACCGATTTTTCTGCCTATGGAATGTTATCTGGATGGAGTACGCACGGAAGATTGGCATGTCCATATTGTATGGAGGATACATATTCATTTCGACTAGTAAATGGTAAGAAACTATGTTGGTTTGATTGTCATAGAAGATTTCTTCCTCGTGGCCATGCTTTCTGGAAAAATAAAAAACATTTTGGGAAGAACGCGGTACAAAAAGAAGAGGCGCGTGCATGCAAACCGGAACACAAATCCTTTACGAAACATTGAACATAATGGGTGATTTACAAGAATCGGTTGAATGCGGTGGAGATCGTGGGCATCGTAAACCAAGAGGTCAAGGTGAATGGCATAACTGGTATAAAAGGACATCCGTTGCAAATTTTCTAACGGACAACCGTTACCAATGTTCCAACGGGCATCCGTTGGAAACTTAACAGTCGAAATAATTCTAACAGGATTCCGTTGGTATTTTGTAATGGATGAACGTTAGCAAAATTGCAACGGGCATCCGTTAGCAAAATTGCAACGGGCATCCGTTGCGATTTCCAAGGATGCCCGTTGGACTAGGTAATGATGTCTACCCTAGTGTGCAGATGTTTCCAACGGGTATCCGACGGAAATCGCAACGGATTCCCGTTCCGAAGGGAGACGAGCCGCCATTTAGCCGTCCGTTGCCTCGAGAATGTAAGACGTCATGTCAATTTACTCCGTCCATTGAGATGACGTGTTTTCCAACAGATGTCCGTTGGAAAATTCAATATATATAAACCTGTTGAACAGTTCTTATTTCAACACAATCACAATCTCAAAATCCTCTCAAATTCAAATTTCACCCACAAACACTTCGGAATCCTTAGAAAAACAATGAGACCGAGACGGTTTATAGGATCGGGGGTTTATTGGCTGGTTCCACGGGAGCTCCTCCCTCGCCTCCACCACCACCATATCGTCCTCCTTCACCAGAATCGGCACCGCCGATATTTGATGAAGAGGACGATTTGGTAGATATCGATTCTTTGATCGATGATTTCGATGGGCGTCCAACCCTTCCGATTATCGATCCTGAATATTCTCCTGGGACGTTATGTTAAAAAAAGTACTATTTTCATTTGTATTATTATATGTTATAAATATTATTTAACTTTGTAATGTTGATTTGCAGGTTTGATGTTTATGATGTACTGAAACACACAAACAACATCATTATCCAAGGGTCCTTACAGGACGAGTTATACTATTCCTGGCAAGTTACGCTAGAAGTTGTGCCCCAGCGATGGTGGCGCACTTTTATAGTAAGTTTTTGATTAAATTAAATTTAAAATTATTAGTTATATATATGTTATAAAACTAAAAATTTTAGAACTTTTTTTACAGCGCTCATACAGATGGAGGCGAAAGGATACGTTGCGCATCTACACAGCATGGATGCACGACATGCAGGCGCGGATGCGCCTGATGATGAACGGTACGAAACAAAACTACTATGCCAACAATCACAAACCGAGATGGGAAACGGGAGCGGTCTTCAATAAAATTATTCAGCATTGGGAATCTGCAGAATTCAAGGCCAAGAGCGAGAAGGCCAAAAAATTTCGCTACGGTGAGAAGGTTCTCGGAGATGGTCCGCATCGCCATACTTCGGGATCAAAATCCTTTCCAAAACAAAGAAAAGAATTGGTAAAATTTTGTTTATTTAAATTTTTTATTTATTTTAATATTTATCTAACTAACTTTATTGGGGGAACTTCAAAAATACCCCTATAGGGCTAAAGTGCTTCAAAAATACCCTTGGTTGAAAAAAAAGTTTCAACTTCAAATCTACCTTTAAAATATTGATAATCTCATATTATCCTTGAAGACAGTTTTTCTCTCTCCTCTAGAGCACCTCTAATTCTCGCGCGAAAATTACTGTTCCCCCACACCACAACAGATTCGGCGAGAGTAGCTTGAAATCGGCATCAGATTCGCTGCCAATAGGTTAAAATCCTTTGTTGTCAACAAAGAAGCTTGCAATTAAGCATGTTCCGCAGAAAAACCAGGTATGTATAGTGAGTTTTTCGTGTTTCTCTTGTGTTTATTGCAATGTCAAAGGTGACAGAGTGGGTCACAGAGTCGTACAGTCGCACTGGGTCACAGAGTCTCATCGAGGGGTCAAAGGGATCAAAGGTCGTCGCAGGGTTCCAAGGGTAAAGGGGTCACAAAGGGTCAAAGGGTCGTAGGGGTCCAAGGGTCGGAAGAGAAAGGGGTCGCAAAGGGTTCAAAGGGTCGCAAAGGGTTTAAAGGGTCGCATGGGTCCAAGGGTCGCATGGTAAAGGGGTCGCAAAGGGTTCAAAGGGTCGCAGAGGTAAAGGGGTCGTAGGGGTCCAAGGGTCGCAGAGGTAAAGGGTCGCAGGGGTCCAAGGGTCGCAAGGATCACATGGGTCCAAGGGTCGCAACGGTCGCAGGGGTCCAATGGTTGCAGAGGTAAAGGGATCGCAGGGGAAAGGGGTCGCAAAGGGTTGAAAGGGTCGCAAAGGGTTGAAAGGGTCGCAGGGGTACAAGGGTCGCAAGCAGGGGTCCAAGGGTCGCAGGGGTCCAAGGGTTGCACGGTCGCTGTGGGTCACGGAATTTACCCCCTCTTTTTATGTTTTTGTTACAGGTGTAATGGATACGGTGGATGAGAAAATCACACTGATTTATTTTTTGTATGATGGTAAATGGGAAAAAAACCCAAATGGAGAATTTGAATGGGTTGGTAGAGTTCAGGAAAACCAGAGAGTATTTTTCTTATGTCCTCCGGTTAGTCTGACATACCAGCAACTGATTGATGAGTTATGCGCAGAGATGATGGTGGATAATAATATAACGAAGTTGAAGTTAAGTTATTTGCCCAATATTTGTGAAAATAGGAAGCTGACATATATAATGAATGAGAAACATCTTATTTGTTATCTGTTCGATCGCACAAGAGGAATTCGACCACTACTGTATGTGGAGATAGAATCGGCAGGTGTGAATTGTGAAATCGAAATTGAGAGGAAATTGAGCCTCTAATTCCCGCTTTTGGAAGCATTGCTAAAGAAGATGAGGATCGAGGTGTTGTAGATTATGATGAATGTGTTATTGTAGGTCCAGATAACAAAAGTAGAGTTGAGAGTAATCCGGAGACAATAGTTATTTTGGATTCGAATGATTTTGATAGTGAACATACAAGCGGGTTAAGAGAAGATGGTGGGTGTGTCATGAATGTGATAGTTGATGGAGTTGTTTGTGGCAGTAATAATGTTGAATCTGATGTGCCAGCAGAGCATAAGTATGGTGATGGTGAGAACAACTCGCAAATGGTAGTTCACAATGGCGAAAATAATATCTTCGAGTTCGGAGATGGATTGGATCTTAAAATTGGGCAAGAGTTTGATAGCAAGAAGGATGTACAGGCATTTGTAAGGAAGGGTTCAATCCAAGCTTCGTTTAGATATACAACATTGAGATCTGATACGAAGCTGTGGCAAGTACGATGCAAGTTTGCCGAAAATGGTTGTAAATGGAAATTACGAGTGGCAGCAATCCCGAATTCCAAACAGTTTAGTGTGAGAACACATCATCCCATTCATAATTATTCACCTGTATCTAAACGCACCGAAGCTACAAAGGGTACAGCGCAAATGGTTAAGGATTATTTGAAAGAGGATCGTATTTGATGGTATTAAGAGGCAAATGCGGTGCTCAAAAGGATATTTGTGGTGATGAATTTGAACATTATAGGAGGCTTCCAAGGTGGTTGTACATGTTTTATATAAGAAATCCCGGATCTGTCGCAGATACCTGTATGTAAACGCACCGAAGCTACAAAGGGTACAGCGCAAATGGTTAAGGATTATTTGAAGGAGGAATTTGCCGGAAGTTATGAAACACCTCCAGCAAAAGAATTGATGGCTCGTGTAAAAGCAAAATATGGTGCCAATGTATCGTATTTGATGGCATTAAGAGGCAAATGCGGTGCTCAAAAGGATATTCGTGGTGATGACTTTGAACATTATAGGAGGCTTCCAGGGTGGTTGTCGTGGATGCGACATTTCTGATAGGAGTGTACAAGGGAGCATTGATTGTGGCGACCGCGCAAGATGGTGAACATCACCAATATCCTCTTGCATGGGGAATAGTCGACAGAGAGAAGGACGAATCATGGACGTGGTTTATGTCAAGATTGCAACAGGTGGTACCGGACGGATGTGATGTCGTTGTGATATCTGATCGCCATAAAAGCTTGATCAAAGCAGTCAAAGAAGTGTATAAAGAAGCTGATCATGGTTTTTGTGCGTGTCATATATCGCAAAATATAAAGAGCTACGTCAATAAAGGCCATGGTAGAAAGACTTCAAAGGGTGATACTGTGGCGGAAATGTTCTTCAAATGTGCGGCAGCATACACGGAGAATGAATTTGAAGTGCTATTGAATGATTTGAAGGCCAGGTATCCTAATGTTGCAAAGTATTTGGAGAAAGAGGAACTTGATCCCGTTAAGTGGGCAAGATGCAAATTTAAGAGGGAACGGTACAACTTATTAACAACTAATGGCGTCGAGTCAATAAACTCAACGTTGAAGAAGTCAAAAAAATTGACGATCCTAGGGCTTTTAGATGTTTGTTTGGGAAAGACAGTGGAATGGTTCAATAGGTATAGGTTGGAAGCAGCTATCGGTGATGATTCTCGAAAATTAACACCTTACGTTGAGAAAACGTTACATGCACGGTTTGGACAGGCATCCAAGTATGATGTTATTGAATTGAACAGTCTGAGTGATGAGTATGAGGTGAGAAATGAGATGGGTAGAAGATATGTAGTGAGTCTTCAAAAAGGAACGTGCGAATGCAAAATGTTTGATGTAGATAAGTATCCATGCAGTCACGCAATTGCGGCAACACATAAGGTTGGTAAAGGTCACAAGATACCAGATCTATGTTCAAACTACTACCTTCGGAAGATATGGCGTTTGGCTTACCAAGAAACCGAGTATCCGGTTCCTGATTGCAGTGATTGGGACATTCCCCCTTCAGTGTCTCAGTATGTGTTTGAACCTCCTATACTGAATCAGAAAAGGCAAAGCGAGAGGCCCATAGAGAATCGTTATCCTGGATCCGGTGAGGCTCGAAGAAGTACCACATCTTCGTCGATACAAACCCCATCTGCTGCGTCGAGACAAACCCCATCTTCTACGTCGATACAAAAACCTATTTGTATCGACACAAACCCCGTGTTCTTCGTCGTTACAAACCCTATCTTCAAAAGCCAACATCACTGGCAGTGTTTGGAACGTGACAACCGAGACAACGCCGACTTCAAAAAAAAGAAAGGTTTGTTAGTTAGTAATTGTGTAATACTATATTATTTTTATTATTTTGATTACAATATTGTGTAATACTATATTATAATACTATATTATTTGTGTAACACATGGATCAAATTAGAACCCATTCGACATTTTATCATTGTTAATCCGTAAATTCGTCGAATTCGTATGTATCGATCATTATATGCGACCATACGACCGATGCCATTATCAACATTCGAAAACAATGTTGAATGTATTTTTTGAAATTTTGTCAAATTCATCCGACGCGTTCTTAAAACACTACTATCGCTTTTGTAGCACAGACATTGGTTATACACAACTCAAATAGGGACACATGGGTCATAATCTGTTTTAACCATTGATTGACGTTGTAAATGTATTGTTCTGATTGTTTTTTGACATTTTATCATTGTTAATCCGTAAATTCGTGGATTTCGCATAAAATGATCCCTATATGCGGCCATGCGACCCATGCGACCCTCAATTGGCATTAATTAGTTTGACATTTTAAATGTATTGTTTTGATTGTTTTTTGACATTTTATCATTGTTAATCCGTAAATTCGTGGATTTCGCATAAATTGATCCTTATATGCGACCATGTCACCCATGCGACCCGCCGAAAATTCCGTCACCAAAATTCCCGCCGAACTTTTCATCATATTTGAAAATCTTTTAAAAAATAACATCTGTAGGTCATGTCTTTTCGAATTCCCTCTGACGGCGATTCGATATCCAGGTCATTTCTTTTCGAATTACAGTCGTTTCCTTTTTAACAATAACGACACAAACTCCCTCTCTACTCTCGTTCCTTCAATTTTTCAGAAAATGTCACATTTTCCTTCTTTATTCAGAGAGATTTTTCCGCGCTATCTGGAAGAGAACTACATTGTAATCTTCTTCATCAGTCTCTCTGTCGGTATGTTACACGTAGAGAATGTAAATATTTGACTTATTTTTTCATTTTTTGTTACAGGACATCCCGAAGATATTCTTCGATGATTATATACGGGAACACGAGGGACAACAACACAGCAACGCTTAAATCGAATGGGTCTAACAGAAGATGGGAAGTCAAGTTGGATGGCTCCAGATTCACTGATGGGTGGAAAGATTTCGCCAACAACCTAGACTTAAGTGTTGGAGATTACTTACTTTTCACTCACGAAGGTGACATGGTCTTCCTTGTCAAGTTCGCCACTCCTGCTCCAAGGATTTTACGAGAAACTGCCGTAGTTCGGTATGTGCGATTCTCTAAGGTCTTGAACAGCGATTCGAAGTTTCATTCAAGTCTGGGGGAGTTCGTCGAGTATCATGTGAATGGTTTTATTCCTTGCATGGGTAAGGATTTTCACGATTTTTATTCCTTTCTTCGGATGTCACAGACACTTTCGATAGGGTTTGCGAGGTCGAGCGGTCTTGGCCATAGACGATGTAAGTTATATCTGATGCTAGGATACTCGACGCCGTGGGAGGCAGATCTAAGGCCCGTGACACGTGGTGGCGCTTTCATCAGAAGGGGTTGGAGAAAGTTTTGTCTCGACCATCGACAGACTGTTGGTTGTACCCTCGTAATCGATTTATATGAGAATGGACCAATACCCGTGCTTCAGTTTTTCCCTAAAAATGACAGTGTTTGATTTTCAGTTGTGTTTGGATGATTTTCGGTTGTGTTTTGATGATTTTCATTTGTGTTTTGTATTTGGATGGTTATCAGTTGTGGTTTGTATTTGGATGGTTTTCCTTTGACAATGATTCAATAGTAAGTATTATTGTTAGTATCGTTGTTTTTGTGGATTTACTATTCTTGTAACAAAGGTCGCGAGGAACAAGGGTCACAGGGGTCCAAGGGTCGCAGAGGGACAAGGGTCGCAAAGCGACAAGGATCGCAGGGGGACAAGGGTCGCAGGGGTCCAAGGGTCGGAGAGGTACAAGGGTCGCAGAAGGACAAGAGTCGCAGCGGTCCAAGGGTCGCAAAGGGGTACAAGGGTCGTAGATGGACACGAAATAATAAATTATTCATATTATTTGTAAATAATTGTATTTGTAAATAATAAATAATAAATTTTTCATATGATTTGACATTCTGTCCATGTGTTTGAATTGATACACAAACTTCGGCTTTGGGGCCACCTGCAAAATGACCAATTAATTAAAGAATACATTATAC
>CM071860.1:52138440-52159789 GCA_036759665.1 Gynandropsis gynandra | reverse complement strand
CATCAAGGCGGCGGCGAGATGGCAGCGGCACGGCGTTGAACGATGGCCAGAGAGGACGAAGGCGCCGATGGGAGTGGGAGAGTGTACAAACGGTGAGAAGTGAGGGGAGAGAGACAATGGAGGCTATAATTAACTCTAAAATCAACCCTAAAATTGATGGTCAAGATTAATTGATCATATATCTAACGGTCAGAAAACAAGGGAAAACGGATTCATCTAACTGTTGTAAATACGCCAACAATTAATAAAAATTATCCGACGGTTGAAATTGAAACACATGGCCAAATGTACTGTTCACTTGGCCTTATGTTTTATATATATTAGAGATTTGCTTTTATGATCCAAATACCCAAAATCGGGTTAATATTTAACTAAATTGTATTTACCGACTCAATGATATCTACCAAAACCAGAATATGTATATATTTAAAACTAACATTTGGGTAGAGTATCCATATAATAATCGTCCAATTTAAATAAAAGGATAATAAAATTTTAAAATATTTACTTTATACGATATATATTATATATCTCTTTTCTCTATATCTCCCATTTAGAAAACAAGGATCTAAATCTCTAATGTATTAATAAAATTTTATTTGATGAAAAAGAGAAAAAGGAATTGGTTGTTTTATATGATCTTTGCATTATCTAATATATATATCTATATATATATATTACTTTTACATCTGATTTTATCCTCCAAATAGAAAAAAATTGTTCAAAATACGGTTATTTATATGGGGAAAAAAAGAAAGAGAAGAAAAAACATGAATCTGTAAGGAAGATTATTCTCTCAAATTGACAGATTTCATTTAGTCTGTAGAAACAATGAAACATGCACTTTATAATATGCTTAGGTGGCACGTGGAAGCCGACCCATTTCGCTAGTAACCGATAATTCAATCTTAATCCTAAAATATGTCCCAATTCATATAATAGTATTTATCCAATAACTTTTTTAAGTGATATACATAATTAGCATTCTGTTACAAAAGTAGGCAAAATGGAAAGACTTATCTGCATTCAAAATGATATTATACTATATAAATATATACACAATGTTATTTTAATGTTAGAATTGTTGATTTTAACCCACATATATATATATATATATCGGTTCGATTGAAAGTCATGCTAAAATATCCATCCTCCATTAATGGTATTCCGGAATTAGTGAAAAAGTTAAATTTGCATATCTTTTTACGATTAAATTAGTGTATATAAACCTATAAAATATTATAAAACAATTTGTAGCAGCATAAATTAATGTATCAAATTAGTTAGAAATTAATAACTTTTTTGTTACCTATGACCCTCCAGCTTAGAGCATCACATAAACAACATATATGAATTTTTTTAAAATATTATAATTTTAATGTAATAGTACAGGTGAACAAAATATTCGAATGTATCATATTTGATTTCAAATCAACTGGCTAACTTAATCAAAAAGTTAAAATTAAATATTCGTCAAATATAAATATAAATATATATAATATTTAAAATATAATGATCAAAAATAATAAAATAAAAAATAAAAATCTAATATATAATAATTAATTTGTGAATAATGAAAATATGAAATCTTCATATAATTTCTAACACATAACTCATGTCATCCAAATGTGAATGTGCTCTCTCCGGCTGAAATTTGTCAAAAAAAAAAATGTAGATTTTTATATAGGTATCCAACGATTATATATATTTTTTTACACATCCGAATTTTTTAACATAAACATGAATAACAAATTTCTATAATTATGATTTGATGTTTACGTACCATTATTCCATAGTGTTGTATTTTCGGTTGAACTTCAAAAATATTTTTTGTAGGGATAAAGTGCTTCAAAAATACATTTCGCTGAAAAATAAGTTTTAACTTCAAACCTACCCTTAAATAATTCATAATTCCATATTACCCTTGTCGACAATTTTTCTCTTTCCTCTAGAGCACCTCTATTTCTCTCTCTTCTGTGGCACGAAAGTTACTGTTCCCCCACACCACAACAGATTAGGCGAAAGTAGCTTGAAATCGACATTAGATTCGCTGCCAATAGGTTGAATCGTTTGTTGTCAACAAAGAAGTTTGCAATTAAGCACGTTCCACAGAAAAACCAGGTAAGTATAGTGAGTTTTTCGTGTTTTTTCTTGTGTTTATTACAATTATTGCAAACGAGTCTAAATGAGTTATATTTATTGCAATGTCAAAGGTCACAGAGTGGGTCACAGAGTCGTACGGTCAAACTGGGTCACAGAGTCTCATCGAGGGATCAAAGGGAGCAAAGGTCGCGTAGGGTCCAAGGGTAAAGGGGTCGCAAAGGGTTCAGAGGGTCGTATGGGTCCAAGGGTCGCATGGGAAAGGGGTCGCAAAGGGTTTAAAAGGTCGCATGGGTCCAAGGGTCGCATGGGAAAGGGTCGTAAAAGGTTCAAAGGGTCACAGGGGTCCAAGGGTCGCAGAGGTAAAGGGGTCGCAGAGGTCCAAGGGTCGCATGGGAAAGGGGTCGCAAAAGGTTGAAAGGGTCGCAGGGGTCAAAGCGTCGCATGAGTACAAGGGTCGCAAAGGGGTACAAGGGTCGCAGAGGTACAAGGGTCGCAAAGGGGTACAAGGGTCGCAGAGGTACAAGGGTCGCAAAGGGGTACAAGGGTCGCAGAGGTACAAGGGTCGCAAAGGGGATACAAGGGTCGCATGGTCGCACTGGATCACAGAGTCTCATCGAGTCGCACGGTCGTAGTGGGTCACAGAATTTACCCTCTTTTTATGTTTTTGTTACAGGTGTAATGGATACGGTGGATGCGAAAATCACACTGATTTATTTTTTGTATGATGGTAAATGGGAAAAAACCCAAATGGAGAATCTGAATGGGTTGGTAGAGTTCAGGAAAACCATAGAGTATTTTTCTTATATCCTCCGGTTAGTCTGACATACCAGCAACTGATTGATGAGTTATGCGCAGAGATGATGGTGGGAAATAATACAACGAAGTTGAAGTTAAGCTATTTGCCCAATATTTGTGAAAATAGGAAGCCGATATATATAATGAATGACAAACATCTTATTTGTTATCTGTTCGATCGCATAAGAGGAATTCGACCGCTGCTGTATGTGGAGATAGAATCGGCAGGTGTGAATTGTGAAATCGAAATTGAGAGGGAAATTGAGCCTCTAATTCCTGCTTTTGGAAGCATTGCTAAAGAAGGTGAGGATCGAGGTGTTGTAGATTATGATGACTGTGTTATTGTAGGTCCAGATAACAAAAGTAGAGTTGAGACAAACCCCGTGTTCTTCGTCGATACAAACCCTATCTTCAAAAGCCAGCATCACTGACAGTGTTTGGAATGTGACAACCGATACAACCCCTACTTAAAAAAAGAAAGTTTTGTTAGTTAGTAATTGTGTAATATTATATTATTTGTATTATTTTGATCAACCCTTTTGTGACTTTCATCGTTATAATTCGATAAATTCTTCATTATAATTCAACCCATGCGACCCTCAATTGGATTAAATTAGAACCCATCCGACTCATGCGAATAAATATGACTCATGCGACCAATGCGACCCTTCCGACCCATGTGACCCTTCCGACCCATGTCTAATTTAGAATCATTATAATTCGATAAATTCTTCATTATAATGACCCATGCGACCCTCAATTGGATTAAAATAGACCCTATCCGACTCATGGGACCTCATGCAAACAAATATGACTTATGCGGCCAATGCGACCTCATGCGAACAAATATGACCTCATGCAAACAAATATGACTCATGCGACCAATGCGACCTCATGCGAACAAATATGACCTCATGCGAACAAATATGTCTCATACGACCAATGCGACCCTTAATTGGATGAAATTAGTACCCATCCGACATTTTATCAGTGTTAATCCATAAATTCGTCGATTTCGTATGTATTGATCCTTATATGCGACCATACGACCCATGCCATTATCAATATGTCATTATCAATATATTTGAGTTGTATACGTCTAATTTAGAATCAATATAGACAATAATATAAATAATATCGACATTTGAAAACAATGTTAAATGTATTTTTTGAAATTTTGTCAAACTCATCCGACGAGTTCTTAAAACACTAATATCGCTTTTGAAGCACAGACATTGGTTATACACAACTCAACTAGGGACACATGGGCCATAATCTGTTTTAACCATTGATTGACATTGTAAATGTATTGTTTTGATTGGTTTTTTACATTTTATCATTATAAACCCGTAAATTCGTCGATTTCACTTTTATTGATCCTTATATGTGGCCGTGCGACCATTGCAACCCATGCAACCCTCAATTGGCATTAATTATTTTTACGTTTTACATGTATTGTTTTGATTGTTTTTTTGACATTTTATCATTGTTAATCCGTAAATTCGTCGATTTCGCATATATTGATCCTTATATGCGACCATGCGATCCATGCGACCCATGCGACCCTCAATTGATATTAATTAGTTTAACGTTTTAAATGTATTGTTTTTATTGTTTTTTTGACATTTTATCATTGTTAATCCGTAAATTCGTCGATTTCGCATATATTGATCCTTATATGCGACCATGCGACCCTAAATCGGCATTAATTAGTTTGACGTTTTATCATTATAAACCCGTAAATTCGTCGATTTTGCATGTATTGATCCTTATATGTGATCATGTCACCCATGCGACCCGCCGGAAATTCCGTCACCAGAATTCCCCCCGAACTTTTCATCATATTTGAAAAACTAAAAAAAATAACATATGCAGGTCATGTCTTTTCGAATTCCATCTGACGACGATTCGATATCCAGATCATGTCTTTTCGAATTACAATCGTTTCCTTTTTTACAATAACGACACACACACACACACACTCTCTAACTCTCATTCCATCAATTTTTCCGAAAATGTTACATTTCCCTTCTTTCTTCAGAGAGATTTTTCCACGCTATCTGGATGAGAACTATATTGTAATCTTCTTCATCAGTCTCTCTATCGGTATGTTACATGTAGAGAATGTAAAGATTTGACTTGTTTTTTCGTTTTTTGTTACAGGACATCCCAAAGATATTATTCAATGATTATATTTATGGGAAAACGAGGGAGAACAACACGACAACGCTTAAATTGAATGAGTCTAACAGAAGATGGGAAGTCGAGTTGGATAGCTCCAGATTCACTGATGGGGGAAAGATTTCTCCAATGTTCTAGACTTAAGTATTAGGGATTACTTACTTTTCACTCACGAAGGTGACATGGTCTTTCACGTCACTTTCACCACTCCTGCTCCGAGGATTTTACGAGAAATTGTGGTACCAGTCACTCGTTCGAATTTGGCCGCAGATGCATTAGTAAATGACTTCAATACGGTTTTATTCCTTGCATGGGTAAGGATTTTCACGATTTTTATTCCTTTCTACGGGTGTTGCAGACACTTTCGATAGGGCTTGTGAGATCGAGCGGTCTTTGCCATAGACGATATAAGATATATCTGATGCTAGGATGATCCACGTCGTGGGAGGCAGATCTCAAGCCCGTGGCACGTGGTGGTGCTTCCATAAAAAGGGGTTGGAGAAAGTTTTGTCTCGACCATCGACAGCCGATGGTTGTACCCTCGTAGTCCAAATATATGAGAATGGACCAGTACCAGTGCTTTTGGTTTTCCCTAAAATAGGGCCTAACATTAATAGTGTTTGATTTTCAGTTGTGTTTTGTATTTGGATGGTTTTTTTGAACTTGAACATTCATTTGAACTTGAACTTTCATTTTACAATAATTCAATTGTAAGTATTATTGTTAGTATCGTTGTTTTTGTGGATTTACTATTCTTGTAACAAGGGTCGCGGGGAACAAGGGTGACAGAGGGACAAGGGTCGTAGGGTCCAAGGGTCGTAGAGGGACAAGGCTCGCATGGGTCCAAGGGTCACAGAAGGACAAGGGTCACACGGATCCAAGGGTCGTATAGGGACAAGGGTCGCAAAGAGACAAGGCTCGCACGGGTCCAAGGATCACAGAGGGATAAGGGTCGCACTGGTCCAAGGGTTGCATAGGGATAAAGGTCGCAGAGGGACAAAGGTCGCACCGGTCCAAGGGTCGCAAATGGGGGTCACAGAGATACAAGGGTTGCAGGGATCCGAGGGTCGCGACCCTTGTACCTCTGTGACCCTTGAACCTCTGCGACCCTTGAACCTCTGCGACTCTTGAACCTCTGCGACCTTCGGATCCCTGCGACCCTCGGACCATTGTACCCGTTCGACCCTTGACCATGCAACCCTTTTACATCTGCGACTCCTTTTATTATTATGAAGAAATTTTTAAAAAAATAACAATGTACCAAATATTAAAAATAACAATGTACCAAATATTTAAAAAATAACACTGTACCAAATATTTAAAAAATAACAATGTACCAAATATGAAGTTAATCTGAGGATGGAGGGATACATTTTCCATTACTGAATACATCAGCCGTAATCTTCTCACACATGGAAATAACATTTTCGTCGCAAATGCAGTGCAAATCATTACATGCTTTCATTACCGACGCTTCTAAGTATTTGTAGGAGTAAACACCGTCATTCCCGCTTTCGTTCTGTACACCTTCATAATACTCATATTTCTCAATCACTAGATCAATATACGTTTTCTTAAGCCTCGTCTGGCAGTCGTATACCGTGATGCATCGGGTTTTGAAATCCGCTTTGATGGCTATCCAATGACATCCTACATATTTATTCCCGATCGATGGAATGTTTAGAACCGCGACAAAGCCTTCGAAATCACTCATGCGTTCCGTACTTCTGAATGGATACTTGCCATTCAAGCAATCACTAAGAAATTTCGGTAAAGTGTCCATATTCTCGTACGACCACAGCTTGAGGATCTGCATGAAATAAACAGGACAAACGTAAAGTTTCTTAAATATCGCGGGGAATGTCTTCATGCGACAATACTGCATCAAAAACGCCTCCTCCAATTGTTGCAAAAAATAAAATAAATTAACACACATGAATACATATGACACAAAATGACCTATGTGACTTCGGGTTTAAAATAACTTACATCATCTTCAAGCCATACGTTGGGCGTTAATATAATCTTCCAAAACTTTACCCCCCGGGGAGTATCTAGATCGGATTTCCACCAACTCTCATGTACAGGTTTCGTCAAGAACATATATAGAGCATTCAACCTTTCACCGTTTGCATCAATGAACGAAGGTTCTCGGGTTATCGAGCCCTTTTCTAATCCCTTGGGCGTCCACCAGAACAAAGGTTCCTCATTCCAAGTCATCAACCATGTCAATGAGATCATGGCTGATAGAGTTATCTGATGAAGGCTTGTGAACCATAACTTGCGCCAACAACATCAAAGTTACCAACCTCTTCCGGTCCTCGTCATTCTTCGCCTTCACAAGCTTTCCAATGATTTGTGCGGGGGTCACCTTTCCACAGTCGAAATTCTTCCACCTGAACGTATCACCCCTTTTGGACTCCCATCCTTTGGGATATGGTCCGCAGTTCAATCCGGAAATTAGTGTGTGCTCCACTAGAGTACCGGATGAGAACACCGTTTAAGACGAACCACACCTCCTTCTTATCCCGTACAATCACGGAGTGATTTAGGAGGATAGACATTTGAACCTTAGTCAATGTGGAGTCACATTGGAAATGGAATAAATGCTTAAATTGCGATTCCTTGTCGAAGTAATGCAACTCGCATTCATCTAAGATTCCTCTCGGCTTCGTTATTGTCTCGTGAGGATAACACTTGGTGGTGATCTTTGGCATTCTGTCCATGTGTTTGAATTGATACACAAACTTCGGCTTTGGGGCCACCTGCAAAATGACCAATTAATTAAAGAATACATTATACTTCTACCGACTCAAGCGATCCATGCGACTCAACCGACCAATGCGACTCAACCGACCCATGCGACCCAAACCGACTCACTGAGACTACCGACTCAAACGACCCTTAGACCCCGTACAACGCTCAAGCGACCATTGCAACCCAAACCGACTCACTGAAACAATCGACTCAAATGACCCTTAGAGCCCCTGCGACTCGACAACCTGCAAAACCTAGAAATCGACGCTCAACCGACCATTGCGACCCAAACCAACTCACTGAGACAACTGACTCTTCCGACTCAACCGACTCACTAAGACTCAACAGACTCATTGACACTCACACCCATTTCAAATCAATAAACCATTTTGGGACTCGACAGCCTACAAAACCCTAGAAATCGATCTACTTACACTTATTGACGCCATTGAAGATTGACTCGTGCTCTCTTCTTCACTGCTGCTGCCGCTGATTCTAGCCATTTCGTTCTTGCCAACTTCGAATTGATCCATCTCAAGTTCAAAATCACTTGTTCTTTCTTGCTTTTGACACGGTTTGATAGTTTTTCACGTCGAAAAACTGCAGAACGTGAGTTTTTTCACTTTCGAAAATTAAGGATAAATTTCTCTTTTCTCCAGTTTTTTTCCCGATTAAATTATTATTTTAGGGAAGGATATTTTTGAAACGTTTTAGCCCTACGAGGGTATATCTGATATTCCGCATGTTCTTTCTTTTAAATTTTTTCAAATTTTAAAAACCAAGAAATAATAAGATTTTTTGCAATAAAATTAAATATTTTTAATAAACTTTAAAAATAATATATAGCACAAAAATATATTATTTAATAACATTTTAATCTATTAACTGTCTTCTGAAATTTATTATGTGATCTAGTTTTTTTTTTTACTTTGTAAAGAGATATGATCGAATTCTGTATGTGCGATAAGAATAGTACAACGAAAATCGTGAGTGAAAATGGACTAAAGCCACTTTACCAACAATAAAAGTGTTATTTTTGGAAATTCGCGAATTAGTTTGCTGAATGTTTTTTTTTTGTTTATTTTTTTGGAGAAAATTGATAAACACTACATTACATATTGAAACTAAAAAAATCGAGAAAAATAATATATTATATTCTTTAAAGTACATAATTCAAAAGTTTTCTTTTGTAAAAAAAACCAAAATAACTTATAAAATAACAGATAGAGACAAATACAATGTTTTATAAAAGTTTGATTGATCTTTTAAATCTTATAATACATCACTCGTAAAATTATTTTATATATTAACTTGATATACTTATTCACGGTTTCTTAATTTTCTAGACCATGAGCATTTTCATAAATTTTTAGTTTAATATTCAATCGTTGTATAAATGTTTTCTTAAATCAAGCAAAAGTAAGTTGAAGAGTTTATAATTATCAAATATATACAACATTCTTTTTATATACACGTTGGGTCTTGGATGCATTGTAGGGTTATTAATTGGATATCGGGATCGTATTTTTAACAATCTAAAATTTAGTCTTACGGTTTGTTTATCCAAACACCAAATCATGAGTTTGAATCTACTAATCTTTATATAATTGTAGACACTCTTAAAATAATTTCAATAAAATGAAATCTCCACGAATAACTATATCGAAATTGAAATCAGCTATTAATACCTGACATAAACAAAAATCATAAAAAAATTTCTACATTATTTGTCTCTCTAGAAAATATTTGTTTTCTTTTTATGGCTACACTTTGAATAATAAATTTTGAGGCTATGTTAATCTCATTAACATATAACCTAAATAATATCCCTTAACTATTAATAGGTTTAGGTATAATAATTAAATAATTACACTTAGAGCATAATATATTTTATTTAAAAAATCTACCCAAATGATAATTTATCTTACAATTATGTTAATGTATGTATTACCATACATACACCACTACAAAAAATATGAGAACTCTAATGCAATTATCATCGCAAACTCGTGTTGGTAAGAAATTGTATCGCAAATGTAATGCTATGGGTATGCAAAATTGGTGTTACAACGTAGTTTAAAATTGTAATGCAATTTCTACAACCTTGTAATGTCGGAGAAACACAAGATTATCATAAGAATGGAATAGACATTTGTAACGCAAATCTAGCAAAAAACTAACACAAATTTATCTCTAAAATTGCATCGACAAATGCGTCGAAAATTGCAAAGCCGTTGTGATGGAAAAGTTTACGTTACAATGGCATCACCATTTGTTACGCAATGGAAACACACATGTAATGCTAACTATTTAATGCAATTTGCGTTATCATTGTGTCATAATTAGCAACCAAAATGTATATGTATTTGTAATGTCATTACATTACAAAGTTGACACACAATTCATATGTATTATAGTTCACGAGTGTCATAATAATCAACACTATTATGTCGATAAATTGGTGATAGTAACGTCACAACATCACAATTTCATCGACAATTATATATATATATATATATATATCGCTTTTGATTTCATATCAACTCACTCATAACTAAAACTACAAAATCATAGAAACTTTGTCACTCGCTTGTACATAATGTCTTGTAGAAGTTCAGTTGTTTGGTCACAACAAAGATGAGAGGTCTAATTCAGAAACAAATAATTTCTCTATCAAATTCCAAAGTGGATCAAAAGGTTTTATGATATTTGCTACAAATCAATTTGTATATGCAAGGAGCGGTAAGTTATATTGTTCTTGTTGTAGGTGCATAAATGAAAAAAATATTTCGAGAAAATAATTTTGTGGAAACCTATATTTGATTTTTTTATGAAAAAGATATGGGCACAAATTAATCTCATACAGACGTAATTAAACAATCAGATGATGGTTATAGTAATTATGATGCAGTTACAAATGATAGTAGTTTTAACTAACGTACTTGTCATGGATATATGGAAATGTTCTTGGATAATTTTTCTGGTTATTAGATTATACAGAATAGAAAGATGAATGAATAAGTGCCAACACTGAAACTAATAAGTATTACTAGTTACTTGGTGTAACCAAGAAATATTTGTATAAACATTGCGATGATTATTCATAGTTATCACTTTCAACTTAATTGTTGAGAGTGAAAACAAGTTACAAGACCACAAAAATTTGCATGGAACAAATGTGTGTTTGCCTAAAGGTAACACCACACCTAAATAATTTTATAATATATTAAAGCTCATCGGATCTCTGAGAATGCAACAAGAAAAGATTGATGTGTGTGCAAATAATAATATAATCTTTTGGTAAGACGATATAATATTTTTTAATGGTCATTTTTGTAGGGTTAAAAGATTTAAACCTAAAAATAAAAATCAAATTAACCATTTACGTTTAAAAAAATGTTATACATAGCAATTGTTGGCATATTAAAGAGATTGTATAACATACGACACCACAAATGACATGGCATACAGAAACCCTCAAGTGGATGGAAAATGCAATATCCATTAGACGGGAAAGCGTTGAAGCATTTTCTCGAGATATATCAGAAATTTTTATTCTATAAAAAGAGAAATATTTACCTAGTGTAATGCATATATGGTTTCGTTCCGTATGATGCGTCTAGTAAACAATATTCTTTGTGGCCTGTAATTGTGTCAATTTTCCACCAATGAGGTATTTATAAAACAATTCTTGTTTTTCGTATTATCATATTGGTTTGAATCATTTGGAAAATTTTTGATTTTTTAGAATCATTGATTGATAAGTTAAATTATTTATGGAATATAGTATTGAAGCATATGATATTTAAAAAACAATTTCTACATGAAAGTCGTATTGATGTGGAGATTAAACAGTTCTTCACTTATGGGATGTTGTGTGGTTGGTGTGAATAGGAAATACTCTCTTGATTATCATTGTCTGTACAATATGTCTAAATATAATACAAATCAATGGGCTAAGTATGGCAAGCCAATATTATGGGAATATTATATATTCTATATACTAACACTCCCCGCAGTCGTAGCGGTAGACGGACGAACGGTAAGACTGGATCGAAATTCGGTGAAAAGAATCGTAGGTAGGCCTTTGGTGAATATATCCGCGAACTGGCGGGAAGACGGTACGTGAAGCACACGAACGATCCCGAGGGCTACCTTTTCGCGCACGAAATGTATATCGATCTCGATATGCTTGGTCCGTTGGTGTTGCACCGGGTTGGTAGAGAGGTAGACAGCGGATACATTGTCGCAATAGACCAATGTCTCGCTGGATAAGGGAAAATGTAACTCCAAGAGAAGGTTGCGAAGCCAACAAGTTTCAGCGACTGCATTTGCGACCGTGCGGTATTCGGCTTCGGCGCTCGAGCGGGAGATAGTGGGTTGGCGCTTGGATGACCAGGAAACTAGGTTATCACCGAGAAATACACAGTACCCGGATGTGGAGCGACGACCGTCGGAGCAGCCTGCCCAATCTGCATCGGCGTATGCTATCAACCCCATAGTATGTGAAGGACGCAGTTGCTGACCGTGCGACTTGAGGCCTTGACATAGCGGAGAACTCGCTTCATTGATTGGAAGTGAGGCTCACGTGGGTCGTGGAGGAACAAACAGAGTTGTTGAACATCATATTGGATGTCGGGACGAGTGAACGTGAGATATTGTAATGCTCCGACAATGCTGCGATAGAAACTTGGATATGCGATTGGAGGGCCACAATCTTCCATCAATTTAGGCTTGGTGTCACACGGCGTTGTGCAAGGGTGACAAGAGGACATGCCCGCACGTTCCAATATAGCTTCAACATATGCGGTTTTGTGGAGAAAGAGGCCAGTTGCGTTCCGTTGAGCAGTGACGCCGAGGAAGTGATGGAGCGCGCCAAGATCGGACATGACAAATTCTGCCTTGATTGATTGAATAATTCGGTGAAGTAGTTCGATGGAGGATGCCGTGAGGATGATGTCGTCGACATAGAGGAGGAGCATGGCTTGGTCCGTGCCACGACGGAGCACAAAGAGGGAGGAATCACAACGGCTTGGAGAAAAACCAAGGCTGAAGACATAGTTGGTGAATCGTTTGTTCCACGCATGCGGTGCTTGCTTGTGGCCATGTAAGGACCGCTTCAATTGGAAAACATAATCCGGGTGAGCCGAGTCTCGAAAACCAAGAGGTTGAAACATGTAGACCGTCTCCTTGAGATTGCCGTGTAGAAAGGCATTTTTGACGTCAAGTTGGTGAATAGGCCAATCACGAGAGACAGAAATGCTAAGAACCGTACGAATGGTAGTCGGTTTCACTACGGGGTTGAAGGTCTCTTCACAATCAATGCAAACTTGTTGTGATTTTCCATTCACCACGAGTTGCACCTTGTAGCGAGCAAGAGAGCCATCTGCATTAAACTTATGACGAAATAACCACATAGAACGAACAATGTTAACACCGGGAGGTCGAGGAACCAAGTCCCAAGTACCACTTTTAATAAGAGCATCAAACTCATTTTTCATCGCACTATGCCAAAGCGGATCCTCCATGGCTTTTATGTGTGAGTTAGGGACGGGTGAAATGGTGTTAGTGTGGAGGTTCAAGACATGACAGGGCTTGGTTATGCCAAGTTGACTTCGAGTGGTCATGGAATGAGAGCGAGGCAGTAAGGTCGGTGTGGGATCGGTTGGGATAGTTTGGGAAGTTGGATGTTGGAGAAGAGAGTGAAGAATAGGAGAGTTGGCGTTATCAAGCTCTAAAAACTCATAGTCCCGGGAAGTTGTTGGAGTAATGGTGGAGAATGGAAACATGTTCTCGTCAAAGACCACATGACGTGATATGATGATGCGTCGAGTGTGGATGTCAAGACAACGATATCCTTTGTGATGGCTCGGGTAACCAAGGAAGACACAAGGTGTAGAGCGTGGGGAAAGTTTGTGTGGTGATGTAGCTAAGAGGTCGGGATAGCATAAGCAGCCAAAGGTTTTTAAATCGTCGTAAGAGGGGGCATTTGGTGAAGCTTGGCGTAGGGAACGACGTTGTCAATGGTGGACGAGGGAAGGAGATTAAGGAGATGGACAGCAACATGAAGTGCTTCGACCCAAAATTCCGATGGCATGGACGCATGAAAGAGTAAGGTTCGAACAAGGTTATTAATAGTGCGGATCATGTGTTCGACCTTCCTGTTTTGTTGGGACGTGTGAGGACAAGAAAAGCGGAAGGCGATTCCTTTAGAGTCAAAGAAACGTTGAAGGCCCTTATTAGGGATGTCAATGGGTTGGGTTATACCCAATCCATTAAAATTAAATGGGTTTTATGGTATAGTTGGGTTGGATTCAACCCGACCCATTTAATAATGGGTTATATAGGTCGGGTTAAACGGGTTTATTCATATAATTAACATTTTGTATATTTATTTTTATCATTTAACATTTATGATATATACTTACATATAATGGATATTATTTATATATATTTTTATCATTTAACATTTATGATATGTACTTACATATCAAACGGATAATTTATGAAACCGATTTCACCCCATTTTAACTCGATTTCATATAACTTCACCAAATTTTAACCTGATTTCATCCAATTGTAACTCGATTTCACCCAATTTTTCCGAATTTTAACTTGATTTCACCAAATTTCAAGCCAATTTTATCTAATTTTGACTCGATTTCATCTAATTTTAACCCAATTTCACCAAATTCTAAATCGATTTCATCCAATTTAACCTCATTTCACCAAATTATAACTCGATTTCACTCATTGTCACCGTAATTTAGCTCGATTTCACCCAATGTCATTGAATTTCAACTCAATAAAATTGGGTGAAATCGAGTTAAAATTGGGTGAAATTGGATGGAATTGAGTCAAAATTGAATAAATCAAGTTGAAATTCGTTGAATTGTGATGAAATCGAGTTAACATCGAGTTAAAATTGGGTGAAATAAATTTGAAATCCGGTGAAATTGGATGAAATCGAGTTAAAATTGGATGAAATAGGGTTCAAAGTAGGTGAAATCGAGTAATTAGGTGAAATCGGGGGATACTGAGTAAAATCGAGGTAAAATTGGGTGAAATTGAGTTAAAGTTGAGTGACGATTTGAATTCGATGAAATTGGATGAATCGGGTTAAAATTTAGACAAATCGAGTAAAATAGAGGTCAAAATCGGATATTCAGAATGACAGTGAATTTGAAGTGAGGCATAAACGGGCTTAATGGGCTAAATGGGTAAAACCCATTAAAATGAATGTAAATGGGTTTTAAACCCATTAAGCCCATATAAATTTAGGCCAATTTATGAAGAACCCATTTATATTTTAAATGGGTTGGGTTGGGTTAACCCACTAAACCCAACCCAATTTGACATCTCTAGCCCTTATTATCATATTCTCCCCCTCCCCCCGTGGTCACTTTGGAAGAGTTTGATTTTGGTCCCGAATTGGTTGTGAACGTATGAATGAAAATGAAGCAAGTTTGCGAACACATCACTTTTCCGGCGAAGGGGATAGATCCAAACAAAGTGAGAGAAGTGGTCAAGAAATAACACATAGTATTTTATCCCGCTGACACTAGGGACGAGTGATGTCCAAATGTCTGAATGAATGATTTGGAAGGGATGTGTAGGAGATTTATTAAAAGGTAAGCGAACATGTTTCCCAAGTTGACACACACGACATAAATTTTGTGCATTGTCATTATTACAACGAATAAAGCCCGAAAAAATCAAAGAACAAAGAACGGAGTTTCCAGGGTGACCGAGACGATGATGCCAAGTGAATCCCGTCGAAAGAAGAGCGTGAATGGGAGGGGTGGACCGAGCGTATGGTGGTGGTGGGAGAAGTAGGTATAGGGGGCCCGAGCTATCACATCGGAGAAGAACTGTTTGCGTCGTGAGGTCCTTCACAGAGAAACCAAAAGGGTCAAACTCGACATAGCAATTGTTATCATGAGTAAATTGTCGAACCGAGATAAGGTTTTTGACAATAGACGGAATGACGAGAACATTGGGCAAATGAAAGTTGCGGATGGTGGTTTTTATCTGTGTTTGGCCAGTTTGTGTGACATGTATGGAGGACCCATCACCAACATAGACAATGGGTTTACTGCTTGAATTAAAAGTAGTATCAAGTGTACCTGGTTGTGATGTTAAATGAGCCGTTGCGCCGGTATCCATATACCAAGAAGAGTCATTGTTGGTCTTGAGGTTGACGACATTGAGCGCCTGAATAAGGTCAGGGGACATCTCAACAGATGTGGGAACTGCCGCTGGAGAGGCTGCAATGCTCGTCCCTTGCATGAGAAATGCCAAGTTTTGCTGAGGAGCCGGCGGCGAGGCATGTGCCGTTCGAGAGATAGAGTACCCCGGGGACAGATGTTGGCCATATGACGGTGGATGTGTCGGCGCAGGGTTCGGAGACCAAGTTGGCGCGGCGTATGGTGCAGAAGGAAAACCGGCGTGAATCCAACCGGCGGAGTTGTATGGTCCCTGATATGGGAGGTTCCAAGATCTAGGAAGCATATGCGGTGGTGGCTGATATGCCAGTGGTCCGTGGTTCCACTGATTTTGAGGTTGATGACGGTGTGCTCCATCGCGATTCCCACGATGTCCGCGGCCACGAGAACGACCCCGGTGCTGATGATACGGCTGCAGAGCAGGTGCCGGTGGTAGGTTTCCTGCATCGTTGAGGAGAACTGTAGGAGCCGATCCACGATCAGTATGGGTCGGATCGGGGCGCCTGTGACGAGAAATGCGTTGCTCCTCAATCGATAACATGGATCGCGCATCGTCGAAAGATGGAAACGGCTTCTGATGCTGGATAACGTTTACAATGTTATCAAACTTTTCATTGAGTCCATTGAGTGCGTGCATCACTAGAGCTTTCTCCGAAACCGGAGCATCCAGATTTGCAAGCAGATCGGCAATCTTCCGGATGCGTTGACAATAGGCATGCACTGTTTGATCACCAATGATGATTGTCCGGAGTTCATTGTCGAGTTGAATTGTACGAGCCTCTTTGTTGTCCCGGAACAGACGTTCGAGACGCAACCAGATGGCACGGGCCGTAGATTTTGTTTACAACACGTCTTGTAACAAAGACTTTGATATAGTCCCATATATACAAAGCTTCACAAGACCGTTTAAGCGCTTCCAAGCCTCATTTGGAGCGTCGATTTCGGGGGCGGAGCCGTCAATATGGCTCAAGATGCCAAAGCTAACACAATGAGTTCGAATATGTCGCGCCATGAATCATAGTTCATCTCCTCCATGTCGAGAATGATCGGGATATGGGACTTGATATTAGTAATCCCGAAGGGTTTCTCCGACGATGCAGCGGCGGCAGCGGCCATTAGGAGGGGCGGCGATTGTGTGGGAAAATGAAAACAGAAGAACGGGGAAAGGGAGAAGCAGAGGACGGCCGAGAGGTAAGAAAAAAATAGGTTAATTCTCTGATACCATGTGAATAGGAAATACTCTCTTGATTATCATTGTCTGTACAATCTGTCTAAATATAATATTACAAATCAATGGGCTAAGTATGGCAAGCCAATATTATGGGAATATTACATATTCTATATACTAACAGTTGGAGCATATTCGAACTTCTATCGTTTTCATATTATATGGATGATACAAAGTCATACTAAAATATAGTCGGGAATTGTGTTAATTTAATTGTGATGGAATTAAAGATTTTTTTTAAATAAGATGGTGGATGAAGATGCACCATGCATGTTTGCGGGAGATGAGATATTATTTGAGCGATTAGATTCCATTGTTTGATTACAATAGATAGTTGATTACAATGGAAATGAGCATGATAAATGCAAAGAATTTGGAGATTACCATATTTGGTATAAACACAATATATTTTGGGATCTTCCCAATTCGTTACATCATCTCCTTCGTCATAACCTTAATGATATGTATATAGGAAAAAACTTTAACAATATTCCAATACGATAAGATGTCTCTAGAAATTCGGAAGGCAATACAAAATCAAGATTAATATAAGATATTTTTGTGCATGAAAAAGGTTTAACTAAGTAAAGATTGTAAAACACTCATACCTATTTATAGACATAGTGTTGCAGCGTGAAATCCAATTATAAAATGGTTGGAAATATATGTTAAAAGTTTTTTATAATTATAAGTTAAAATAGATCTTGTGTGGATCAAAATGGTGGAAATTTTCTAGGTTTGAAATATGATTGTCATATTTTCATGTAACAAATTCTCATATAGCTATTGCAGAATTTCTCCATAAAACCGTTCACGAGCCGTTATATGCTGTAAGCTTGTTTTTTAATGATATTTGTTCATAATGAGTTTTGAAAGACAATATTCCACACATATTACGTGCATTAGAAAATGTCTTTCCTTTTTCTTTATGTTGATACATCTTCTATATGAAGTTGAGTTGGGTGATTCAATACAGTTTCGATGAATGTATCCGTTTGAATGGTTTATTTTTCATTTTAGAAGAACTATGAAAATAAAAAGCAGTCCCGAGAGATTACTTGTGAAACAATACATCAACAAAAAGATCACACATTTCATATAATAATTTTTTAACTCTCACATTACGATACAATCCAAGAAAACATCACATATCAAGAATATCTTGTTTTTGAATACGATGAAATTTTACCGATATTCTGATATATTTAACAAAACTAAATTTTTGAGTGGGAGGTTACACAAATATTTATACCGATCAAGAACTTCATCGTGCACATACTTATATTTGAAAAAAAAAAAATTATATTAAATTGCAAATATGAAAGGTAAAGAAAAAACTATTCTTGTATATATATACATATATATATATATTTACATATAAATTGCGAATATTTCTATTAACATGTGTGTATATATGTATGGAACTTTTAACAACGAGGCACAGAGGAATTCATCTTTGACAAATGAAGATCTAATTGTGATAAAATAAACAAATATATTCTTCATAACTGCAAAACTATATAAGAACATTGATTTTGTATATATATATATATATATTACTAAACAAATAATGATAATGAAATATATATCATATTTATTTCAGGTTTATAATTGCAATACGAATTATACTTCCTTAGCTACGTGGTTGAATGATTTGGCATGATCTCCTATAAGAATGTTGAAATGTTGGCCAATAATATTTATTTGTGTCTACGTATTTTACACACATATTCATGATTCAGACATAAAGACAAGTAATTATGGTACTTGTGTAAAGGAGCTGATTATTGCGATTATCTGAAGAACCTAACTTTCACGATATTCTTAAGGAGATTTTGCATTATAATCAAGTATTTGTTGGACTAAAGGTGATTTTTTTCCGGTGTGATTGGTTACATTCGATGATTGGAAGAATTATAAGAAATACAGGTGAAAGTTAGGATGCCTAAATATCAAGTTAGTTTTGGAAGTAAGATTGTTTCATCATATCATTATAAACTCAAAACGCAACGTGAAAATTGGTGTGCGTCCTAGAGAAATAATATTACTAGATAACGATGATACAGAAGATAACTATTTAAATGTAATAGGGAATGGATATATCGAAGATGATGAAGAATGCGATAATGTAGATGATGAATGTGATGATGTAGAAGATCATGATGAATGATAAAGTTATTGTACAACATTTAATATAATTTTTAAGTTTTTTTATCTAAGTTAAAATTTGTAATTAATTGTGCTAACCATCCTTTGTAACACAATGGATTGTATATTGGTAACACAACTCTATGGTCGTTATGTTAGAAAGTGACGTAGTTGGCATTTAATGCTCTCATCGCGTACGTCAATACAATTATATTATAATCGCGAAATCAAAATGGATAAAATAATTGAGTTAGAAATTGTGACGTGGTGCCGTTAGATTTTTGTTTCCCATGGTGATGTGGAGTACCATCATATTGCAATCTGATGGCTATACAATTGTGTTACTTTGTCTAACGCTGAGACAACGTGATTTCGTTGGAAATGTCTGTAAAGCCAAATTGATAGTACTTTCCCCTTCATTTTCGAAATTCGGAGAAAATTGTACATCCATATGGAAAAAATCGAGACTTCATCATTTGCTCTTGCAAAAAATCTAATTTTGAGCTCATATTTGTTCACACAACACATTAATACGAAGGTATCACGATTTAGTTCGGTTTATGTATGGTCTATTGTATTTTTCTCGTATGTCTTTCGGTTTAGATTACATTTAGATGAATGCATGTTAGATTAAATAGTTTAAGTATGAATTATCATATTTTGGTGTATTTTAAAGATTTAGATCGATTTAGTTCGATTAATTTAGTTTGGCTAGATCGTTATAAATTAATTTAGGTCGTTTAAATCAATTTAGACCGGTTTAAATCAACTTAGGTAAGTTATGTTTGATTTGATCGCTTTATTTTCAGTTTTGGTTTAGGTAAGTTAGGTTTGAGTTTGTTGAAATGGTTTACAGTATGTATAAAGTTGGAAATTGAATTGTTTTTCGTTAGTTTTTTATTTTTAATTAATTTTGTTGTGTCTTTCAAGATGTTCTAGACGTTCATATGGAAATGGTTCATCGTGGACTTCGAGTCTCAAAGGGACTTTAGAGGCACTAACGGTTGGCTCACAATCATGTGGCTCACTATCAACCTTGTTTCTTCCATCTCTTCCCCTAACATTATCGTAGCGACAACTGTCGACATCTTTCTCACAATGAAATCCGGTTGTCGTAGATCGTTTTCTTATCATAATAGTTCCTAAGATCGAGGATCTTTTACATCGCCCCAAGTACACCTCAACTCGTTGGTTATCTCTAGAGAAGATTTCAACTCCAGATGGTAGACTATCACATTGGTAAGTATATATAATTAGTTGGTTTTCGTATTTAATCTTATTTTATGTAATATATATAGAATGTAAAAATGTGTTGTATTGACATGATGCGTAATGGGTTTAAATACAGAAGGTTTACTTCTACAAACATGGTAATTTACAAAAATATAATGAGTGATTATCTCTATCAATGAGTGAATGTTGTCATGATTGTCTCCATCAAAGAGAGATTATCTCTCAATCACAAATGAATGTTGATGACGTGATTATCTCCATCAATAGTGATTGCTGTCATGATTGTCTCTATCAAAGAGAGATTATCTCTCAATCACAAATTAATGTTGATGACGTGATTATCTCCATCATAGTGATATTGCCTTATACACCCCCGCAAGATGGAGCACCGGAGGAGACTCCAATCTTGTCACATAGATCTTGCAGTCGGAACCGAGTGAGAGGCTTCGTAAGGGCGTCAGCTAATTGGTCTTGTGAACTCACGTGAGATACCCGAAGAATGCCCGCTCGAATTTGTTGCCGGACAAAATGATAATCAAGAGCTATGTGTATCATACGAGAATGGAACACCGGATTAGCACAGAGATAGGTGGCTCCAACATTGTCGCAATAGATGACAGGCGGTGAAGGTAAGTCGATGCCAAGCTCTTGAAGAAGAGAACATACCCACCGAACTTCT
>CM071860.1:52117474-52135692 GCA_036759665.1 Gynandropsis gynandra | reverse complement strand
GGAGAGCAGATGTGATATGGTGAGATGCTCCGCTATCGAGGAGCCACCCTTCGGAGTCATACGGACTGGCTACAGTATGATATGCGCGAGGCTGCCATGCAGTTGTTGGTGATGTCCATTGATTCGGGGATTGGAGTTGAGGCCCACGAAGTGTACTTGAGGCAGAGATGAGCTTGAATTGCGGGCAGAACTTTGCACTATGCCCTTGGACTCCACATGCTTGACATTTCCCCAAATACGGTCGAGGTGAGTTGCGATTGGAATGTTGGTTCCTGTTGTTGAAACGAGATCGCGGTGGTCCACCGTGAGTGGTGAGAGTAACAGAGGAGGCAGCAGCGGGGTTTGCCGTGATGGGGAAAGCACTCGCGGAAGTAGTTTGTGAGAGGAGTTTAGCCTCGTGATTGAGAAGTTTCTCGTGAAGCTCTTCAATAAGGATCGGAGTGTCACGCGCAGTCACCGACTCCTTAATAGATTTGAATTCATCACCAAGACCATCAAGTATGTATTCGAGAAGGTCTTCATGATCTACGGGTTAGCCCAGAAGTGTTAGAGCATCAGCTTTGTTTGTGATGCCTCGCATATAGTCATCCACGGTCTGTGTTCCTTTCATTGAACGCTTTAGTTGTTCCCGTAATTGCTTAATATGGCCACGAGAGGCCTTGCCGTAGGTGGACGCGAGGATGGTTGGCTCACAATCATGTGGCTCACTATCAACCTTGTTTCTTCCATCTCTTCCCCTAACATTATCGTAGCGACAACTGTCGACATCTTTCTCACAATGAAATCCGGTTGTCGTAGATCGTTTTCTTATCATAATAGTTCCTAAGATCGAGGATCTTTTACATCGCCCCAAGTACACCTCAACTCGTTGGTTATATCTAGAGAAGATTTCAACTCCAGATGGTAGACTATCACATTGGTAAGTATATATAATTAGTTGGTTTTCGTATTTAATCTTATTTTATGTAATATATATAGAATGTAAAAATGTGTTGTATTGACATGATGCGTAATGGGTTTAAATACAGAAGGTTTACTTCTACAAACATGGTAATTTACAAAAATATAATGAGTGATTATCTCTATCAATGAGTGAATGTTGTCATGATTGTCTCCATCAAAGAGAGATTATCTCTCAATCACAAATGAATGTTGATGACGTGATTATCTCCATCAATAGTGATTGCTGTCATGATTGTCTCTATCAAAGAGAGATTATCTCTCAATCACAAATTAATGTTGATGACGTGATTATCTCCATCATAGTGATATTGCCTTAATATATATATATATATATATATGTCTAATTAATTTTTTGTAGGTTCGATATTGATGTGACAATTGGATCACATCACTCGTTGAATCAAGACGAACTATTTCAGACCGTACACGAGCAGATGTCGACACCATAGTCCGTCAAAGATTATTGATGGGCGGTCTTCAGATAAGTAATAATATTGTTATATTTGTATTTTAATAATTTATTTATTTCAGCAACAATGGTATTAGAAACCCCTATACCATTACGTGTACAATAGGTGCAATGATTTAGAAACGAAGCGGCTAAAGTTATTTATTATGAGTTAGAAGAAGAACTGACAAGCTTATTCGCACACAGATAAATTTCTTTCATATTTCATCCATCTGGAGATTTGGGAGGTATTGGTGGAGTATTTGTCGAGTCCAAAATTCCTCAAAAGGAGCGAAAGAGTCAAAAGGAATTAGAAAATTCTATTGCATCAAATCATGTGCTTTTGACACATATATCTGGTATGAAGATTCACGAAGGTCTATTTCGAATTGTTAAATTATTTTAAAATATTTTGATCTTTAACTATTTTTCTTATCTAATAATGTTCGTTTATGTGTTTCTTTGCAACAACAAAAAGGTGACCACCAATCTTATAGAGTTTATGTGAAAGATCCACTAGCATAGGACGAAACATGAGAAGGAGAATATATAAAAACTCATTTTACATATATAATTTTTATTTATTTAAAAATTCTAATTATAATTTTTTTAAAATACGAGAGCAATTAAGAACAAAACCGATCGTCGAGTCAAGGCAATGGCAATATAAATAACGCAATATACACTCGACTTGCTTTTATAAGGATGGAAATATCATTGTTTCATTTCATTATTTTTTATTACTCTAATTTAATTAATTTTTTTAGAATTTTAAGACTCACCGATATAAATATATATACACTTTACAATCGTTGAAATTTTATACCACCAAAATTTCGGGTGAAGGGATGTGCATGAGTACATACAAATATGAAATATGAATATTGAAATTGTATGTTAAAATAAAATTTAAAATTAGGTAGTTGTATAAAATTACTAGAACAAAATTCATAAAAGCTAATAAAAAAACAACATCCATCAGAATAAAAATATTCTTAAAAGAGACAAATTATTCGTATTCGGTTCCTTTATGAATTGGAATCATAAATTTCTGGATTTTCTTGCCTAAATCTCATTTGCAATAAAGCAATATTTTCTAAGATAAAAAATATGTCTCGTCACGTAGGACAAAAACATATATAAACAAATATTAAAACTGAACAAAGCTAAAATCCATTTTTTCCTTTTACTTGACTATATATTAGGACTGGACAAAAAACCCGCGTTATCCGTTCCGTCCTGAACCCGCAAAAAATTATTTGTATATGTGGGAGCGGGTTCGGGTTCGGGTAATTTAATTTCAATACCCACGGTTCGGGTTTGGGATGGGTTTTTTTTTTACAAACGGGTATCAACGGGTATCCGCAAAAAATTACATAAATGCCCCTGGTTTTAATATTTATTACCTAAATACCCTTAAAAACCCTAAAAAACCTAACCTTGTTTTCCCTTCCCCTTTTCCAGACCTAATGCCACCTCTCCCTTTTCTCTACTCTCCCTCTCCCTTTACTCCGCCCGTCGCCTCCTCTCCCTCTACTCCGCCCGTCGCCCCCTATCCCTCTACTCCGCCCGTCGCCTCCTCTCCCTCTCGCTCGCCTGTCACCTCCTCTCCTTCTTCCTGGCGCCTCTGCCTCTCCATAGCTCTTCCTGCCGCCTCTGTCTCTTCTCTCCCCTCGTGATTTGTATGTTGTTTCTTTTGTATAATGTATATTGAATGTGAATGTGAGATTTTTAGATTTCTTTTGTTTTATGTTATTTTTAATTACAGGACGAGTACCCGTGGATTTCGAAATTTATGACGGGTTTTTGCGGGTACCCGAACAGCGGGTACCCGCACTCTGCGGGTACGAGTACGGGTATTAAAGCTACCCGTGCAGAACGGGTTCGGGTGCGAATAGTGAAATTCTCGCGGGTACCCGCGGGTGCCCACCCCTACTATATACCTGAGTCTAACTCATACCACATACCACACTTTTATGGTTAGGGGTGTTAAAATTAGTCTTATCTATAATTCGATCAAAAGTTCGTCCAAGTTTTTTCGGTTAAGGTCTAAAACTATAAATTCATTTTAATTTCGAGATTACAAATCCGATTTATTTTCAATATTTGATTTTAGTTCATATCACTTTAGTATTTTTAGTTTGTATTATTAGTCACACAATATTAGGTGGTTTATTATCTAATCTACCCGATGTATAATTATTAATTGAAACACAATTATTTTGAAGAATATTATGATCTAACCTTAAAAAAAGGGTTAATTTCTATCTAATGAAAACAAGATTTATTAAAAGGAAAAAATGTGGGGTGGGAAGAGAGGAAAAACGTGTTGAAAAGGGAGTTTTCCAAATATAGTAAATGGAAAAGAAGAGAGAGAAAGTGGAATTCTGTGAATAAAAAAACGTCTTGGGGTTTGGTTGACTCTTTCCGTTCACCCTCCACGTTCGGTGACTCCTCTCTCACCTCCCTACTTTTCCTCTTTCTCTCTCTTATATTATGGAAAAACTAGAGGATGAAAATGTCTTGCATTCTCAAGTGAATATAATTTCAAATTGTTAAATCATAAGAAATGATAATATTTTGTCCAAATTATGGCCTCATATTAACAATTGGTTCACTATAGTAGTAACTGGGTTCAGTTGAAGCGATTTTAAGTGAGAATATTAACAGTTCTATATTAGGTATAGGAAAAATAAATGCATATGTATTATGTATTTCTAAAAAGTAACTAAATTACTTTTGTAGAGAAAGTATAATATTGTGGGCTTTTATGAACTTGTGGTTCTCTTGGATTTGAGCTTTCCTTAGTTGTATGATGATGTTTTTCCAAATTTTAATTTTTATATTGATTTTCGGATTTGAAAATTTCAATTATTAAATTAAAGTATAAATAAATATTTTATTAGATATTAATGAGTAGTTAGAATAATTGTAATTAGTAGGGTTAAATTAGTAATTATATGATTAGTTATTAGAATAGTTTGTTAGATTTATTTGTATGCAATAATGGACAATGTATAATTGTTTATTAAGTGAAATAAATACAATATTTTTTCTCTTTCAGGATTTCATTTGATATCAGAATTTTATATCCATTGATCTTCTAAACAATCTAATAAAGATATAAAATTTAATATCATTGATCTTACAGGAACAATGAAAACAAAAACATAAATGTTGATCTTCTAAACATTTTAGGTCTTGCCAAAGGGTTTACACAAAAAGAATGTATTGATTATGTTAATATTTTCATGATTATGTTAACACTTTCAGTCCTGTTGCTAAAATGATCACATTTAGAATTCTTTTATGTTTAGCTTCATCAAAGAAGTGGATAATTAACCAAATGGACGTTTCCAATGCTTTTTAAAATGGTGATTTGCAAGAAGAAATATACATGCAACTACCTCCTGGTTATGAACCATATAAGAGGGAGATATTCCCAAATAATCTCGTTTGTAAATTGCATAAATTACTATACGATTTAAAATAATCCTCTCGTCAATGACATTTAAAATTCTCTTCTGTTTTATTGAACTCTGGTTTTATCTAAGTTGTTTCAGGTAATTCTCTATTTTTAAAATCTTCTTCAAATTATTTTCTTAGTCTTTTAGTGTATGTCGATGACATTTTAATTGTTGGAAATAATCATTCTGTCATTGCGTTTGTTAAACAACTTTTTCATTCTCATTTTGTTGTCAAAGATTTAGGCAATTGCAGGTACTTTCTTGGTTTAGAGATTGCTCAATCCTAAAAAAGAATCTCCTTCAGTCAACGTAAATTTACATTGGAAATGCAAGAAGAGTTTAGTATGTTAGCTTCCAAACCAGTGCTTATACCTATGGATGTGAATGCCAAACTGTCTTTTACAGACAGTGAACCTTTACCTAACCCAACATATTATCATGAACTGATTGAAAAATTAATATATTTAACAATTACTCATCGTGACATATGTTTTGTTGTTAACAAATTAAGCCAGTTCATGTCCTCTCCTACGGAATTGCATCTTATTACAGCAAAAAGATTGTTAACGTATTTAAAGAACAATCATGGCTAGGGATTGTTCAATCCTGCAGCTAATGCATCAAATTGACTGCATTTAGTGATGCAGATTGGGCTTCATGCCCAGACTCTAGACGATTAGTTACAAGTTATTGTGTATTTTTGGGTGATTCCTTGATATCGTGGAAATAAAAAAAATAGGTCATAGTTTCAAGAAGTAGTGTCAAAGTAGAAAACCGTGCGATGACGAATGCTACATGTGAACTGGTATGGATCTCATCACTACTTCGTGAATTATCTTATCCTATTACACAACCCGCGTTGTTGTTTTGCGACAATACAACTGCAATACATATTGAGAACAACCCAGTTTACCATGAGCGTACAAAACATATCGAGATTGACTATCATCTAGTTCGTGAAAATCAACTAGCCGATGTTTAGACGAAACCTTTATCATCTGCACAATTTTATAAGCTCACTTCCAAAGTGAGACTAAAAAACATTTACTTCTCATCTTGAGGGGGAGCATTAAACACTACAAAAAAAACAGGCCGTTTCCAACGGACGGGTCAACGGATCCGTCCGTTGATGACAAATGGTACCGGATTGCAACGGATATACGAGAACTTCTAACGGGCATACATCCGTCGCAATCTGTTACAAAACTTCAATAGACGTTTAACGGATATCGTCCGTTGCCCCATCCGTTGCAATCCGTTGTAACTATTAACGGAATGTTAACAGATATCTTCCGTTGGCGTCGTCCGTTGGAACCCCATAAGAACACCGGAAAAAATATTCCAACGGAAATCCGTTGAAAATTGTAATGGATGCCCGTTGGAAATAGTAATGGATAGCCGTTGAAATTGTTAATTTTCAGGTTTGTCGGTGGAAATAAATTCACGTGAATTTGCAACGATCATCCGTTGAGGTTTCCAACGGATGTCCGTTGCAAATTAAACTATTTAATGATAACAATCAAGGTTTTAGCATCAAACCATCAACAACTAATATATTTTCAACCAATGTCATCTTGTTCAAATCGAGATATATATATAGATCGAGAGAGTGGATGTATAGAAGAAAAGATCCTCTAACCGAAGAGATTACAGAAGAATTCTTACACGGATTGGAGCAATTCATGAGTTTTGCATCGATGCAACCTTTGTGTCAAGAACGCGAGACAATGTTATATCCATGCAAAGATGCAAAAACATGAAGTATCGAATTCAAGAAATTGTTTGCAAACATCTTTACAAGGTGGGTGTCGTTGAGAATTACGAAATTTGGTTTTTTCACGTGAAAATTGCGGTGTTAGAGATATTGTGCAAGAATCACAAGTAAAAAGAAATGAAGAAGTTATTTATGAAACATTAACGACCAATCCATAAATGGTGTTAGATGTTTTTTCTAGAATTGTTAATGAACAAACACATGAAGAGATGCCGAACATCAATGCACACCGATTCTTCAACCTATTGGATTCAAGGAAACAACCTTTATATGAAGGTTGTCGTGAAGGTCAGTCTCACTTATCTTTATCTTCAAGATTGATGAGTATAAAAACAAACTACACTGTTGGTTAAAATTGCATGGATTCGTTTTGCAAAACCATGCGTGAATATTTATCGGAAAATAATCAAGCTCCTGAGACATACTATGAAACAAAAAATGTGTTAAAATATTTGGAATGCCACATGAGAAAATTGATGTTTGTAGAAAAAATTGCATGTTGTTTTGGGGAAATGATAAAGACTATTTGGAATGCAAGTTTTGTGGTACAAGCAGATTTTGGAAAAAAAAAACCATCTTCACGTAAATATGTACCATACAAGATAATGTTCTATATGCCTGTAGCAAATAGGTTGAGAAGGTTATTTGAATCGAAAAATCCGATGTGGTAATGAGATGGCACGCAGAGCACTCGACGCTCAAAGGTATAATGCAACATCGATCGGATGGTAAGACTTGGAAAGATTTCAATGAAATATTTCCCGAGTTCGCGTATGAAACGAGAAATTTTTATCTTTGCCTGTGCACCGATGGTTTTAGTCCATATAGACAATCTGGAATTCAATATTCTCTGCGGTTTGTGATTTGTCTCCGTATAATTTGCCTCTCGAGATGTGTTTGAAAAGAGAGGTAATGTTTCTGACGTTGCTGATTCCAGAACCAGAACATCCGAAGAAAAGTTTCGATGTCTTTTTGCAGCCCGTAATTCATGAATTAAGACATTTGTGGAACCAAAAAATTTTTGCTTATGAAGTCAGTACGAAGAAAAACTTCACATTGAAAGCGGTTTTGTTGTGGACAATTAGCGACTTTCCTACCTATGGAATGTTATCTTGATGGAGCACGCACAAAATATTGGCATGTCCATATTGTATAGAGGATAAAGATTCATTTCGACTTGTACATGGTAAGAAACCATGTTGGTTTGATTGTCATAGAAGAATTCTTCCTCGTGGTCATGCTTTCCGGAAAGATAAAAAATATTTTTAGAAGAACATGGTACAAAAAGAAGAGGCACCGTGTATGCAAACCGGAACACAAATTCTTTACGAAATATTGAACACAATGGGTGATTTACAAGAATCGGTAGAATGTGGTGGAGATCATGGGCATCGTAAACCAAAAGGTCAAGGTGAATGGCATAACTCGTATAAACGTAGTATCTTTTGGGAACTACCATATTGGTATGTCATAATTTAGATGTTATGCATATCGAAAAGTACTTTTTCGATAACATCATCCATACTATTTTGAATGTGACGGATAAAACTAAGGATAATATACAATCAAGAAAAGATTTAAAGATAATATGCCGACGACCTGAGTTGGAATTAAGAGGTGGAATGTCACTTGTCCCAGTATTCAGATTGTCTGGTCCGACGAAAAGGACATTATAAAGTGGTTCAAAGAAGAAGTTAAGTCTCCAGATGGATATGCATCACACATTGCTCGGTGTGTGGATATTGTTGGTTTGGGGCTGATCGGGTTAAAAAGTCACGATTGTCACATTTTCATGCAGCGACTCATTCCAATTGCATTTGACGAGCTCTTACCACGGAATGTTCACGATGTGCTATGCAGAATCAACATATTTTTTAGAGATATATGTTCAAGGAATTTAAAAAGGGATGACTTAGAATTAATGAAAAACAATATCTGTGAAGTATTATGTGTATTGGAAAAAGTTTTTCCGCCTTCATTCTTCGATGTCATAGAGCATTTGCCAATACATTTACCAGATGAGGCAATACTCGGTGGGTCAGTTCAATTCAGATGGATGTATCCTTTTGAAAGGTTTTTCTTTAATTTAAAGAAAAAAGCAAAAAAAAAGCAGCGGTCGAAGGATCTATTGTCAAACAATACTTGCAGGAAGAAATCACATATTTCAACACATTTTATTTCGAGTTGCATATTCAGACGAAAGAACGACGTGTAGCGAATGATCACACAAACTATTTGTATCAATATAATCCGCAGTTTAGCATAATTCTTGAGATGTTTACACCGATTGGACGTACATGAGGTAAATCCGAGGAATATTGGTTAACACTAGAGGAGTATAATTACGTCCACACATATATACACTAAATTGTCAAGAGTTATTACCGTTCGAAAGGTATAAAATAATATTATTCAATCTTTTAAATATATATGTATATGTACAATATTAACGTATTTATTTTCATTATACATGATATTTGATGAAGAAGTACTTGGTACATATCCTCATCTAAACGCAAATGAACTCACAGACATGAAAATTCAACATTATGGCTTGTGGTTGAGAGATTACGTAAGTACTTGTGTACCCATCTATTAAAATTAATTGCATTTATTATGAAGTATTCATTCGTTTTATGTTATACGTACAAGTGAAATGTTCTGATGAAAGACTTCCAACGTGGTTAAAAGATTTGGCTAATGGTCCTGCACCAAATGTTATGTGTTGGCTAATCATCTTTACTCGCGGCTACACGTTCTACACGTACGAACACGGAAAACATCGAAGCATATACAAAGTATGGTGTGTTGCGTTAATAGTGAAATAGGGGGTGATAACTTCTACGACATTTTGCACCAAATCCTACAAGTGGAATATCTCGATCTCGTTGGGTTGAAAGTAATGCTTTTTAAATGTCAGTGGTTTGACCCAACCGTAGGACGTGAAATATGAGAAAACCAATGGGGAGGAATTGACATCAATTCGGCACGACGGTAAGTATGATTCATTCATCACAATAGATCAAGCAGATCAAGTATATTATGTGCAATATCCAACAACATTAAAACGTCGAAGAGATGAGTGGTGGGCCATAGTAAAGATCTAGCCACGAGGAATCATAAGCTCAGATGATAAAGAGGATCCGTTGCGACCCGATCATCTACAGCCGATTCGTTTAATCGATACAGAAAATTGAGAGGAAATTCTCGCAAAAACTGACATAGATGGAGAATTCATAGGCGATTATGAAGACATTGAACCGGAATATGATGAAGATGAAAACGACGATGAATTCAATGAACAATCGAAGGAAGACTCGCAATTCGATGAATCTACTGAAAAACAAATGTAAATACAATAATGTGTAATGTAAATGATGTTCAATGTTTTTAGATGAGTAATGTAATGTAGATGAAGTGTAATCAAACAATCAAAATGTAAATACAATAGAAGAATATATAAATGATGTTTAATGTTTTTAGAATTTCATATGATCTAATACCAAAGGTCATCCGTTGGAGTTATTAACGGATGCCCGTTACATTTTTTAACGGGCATCCGTTACAAATGCTAACGGGCATCCTTTATAATTTTCCAACGGATTCCCATTAGAATAATTGTAACGGGCATCCGTTACAATTTACCAACGGATACCGTTGCAAAGTGTCATGATGCCTACCCTAGTCTACAGAATTTTTCAACGGACATCCGTTGCAAATTGTAATGGATGCCCATTGCGACGGGAGACAAACCGTTGTTTTGCCGTCCGTTGCCTATGGAACACGCATTTCCAATGTGCATGGGTTGGAATTTCCAATGGATGCCCGTTGGTGAAACAGAACTTTGCGTCAATTAATTACATCCGTTGAGTTGAGGTCTTTTCCAACAGGCATCCGTTAGGATTTTCAACGGATGCCCACTGGAAAATTCTGCATATAAACTGTTGAACAGTTTCATTTCAACACAATGTAAAACTTCAAAATCCCCTCAAATACTTCCTCTCACACACAAAATCACACTTACAAACACTGAACACAGAAATGAGGGCTAAACGATTCATAGGTTCGGGAGGAATGTTGGCTGGTTCCGCGAGAGCCCCTCCCCGCCTCCACCGCCACCATTTCGCTCTCCTTCACCAATATCGGCACCGCTGATATTTGATGAAGAGGACGATATGGTGGATATCGACTCCTCAATCGATAATTTTGACGGGCTTCACACTCTTCCAATTATCGATCCTGATCGTCCTTTTGGGACGCTATGGTAAATTTAATGTTATATACTTTTATATTGTTTTATTTTATAAGTGTTATCCAATTATTTAGTTTTCATGTGCAGGTTTGACGTGGATGATTTTCTAAAAAATACAAACAACAACATCATCCAAGGGTCCTTATAGGACCAACTCTATTATTCCTGACAAGTTACGTCAGAAGTCATCACCGCCGATGATGGTGTACCTTTTATCGTAAGTGTATTTCAAATTATATTTTAATTTTAAATGATTATTTATATATGTTATAAACTAACTCATTATAATTATTTTGAAGTGCGCATACAGATGGTGGAAGAATGATACGTTGCTCATCTATACGGCTTGGATGCGCGACATGCAGACTCGCATGCGCTTGATGATGAACGACACCAAGCGCAACTACTACACCAAGAATCTCAAATCGACTTGGGGAACGGATGATGTCTTCAATCAACTTATTTAACATTGGGAGTCTGAAAATTTCAACGCCAAAAAATATCGATACGACGAGAAGGTTACCATTATTCGGGATCAAAATCATTCCCGAAAAGGAAGCAAGAATTGGTAAATTTATTATTATTTAAATTTTTGGTTTTTTTTACAATATTTATCTAATTAAATTTATTTTATATCATAGATGCAACGGATAGGAAGAGAATCGACTCTTCTTGAGATGGTAGTGGAAACCCACGCCAAGAAGAAGCCGGTCGCCGGGGAAGAGAGCGACGAACCTGAACTCGTCGACCCTCGAGCGGAAAGAACCGTGAAAGCTGTGACGGAGAAGATCACACGCAATCACAAGCTTGCGGTTCAACTCCCGACGAGGTCAGTCCTTTACAAAAGGACAAAATTTATTTGGAAGTAAAAATTTATTATTTTATCTTTTGATTATTAATAAAAAATTGTAGAAATTTAACTCTAATTTTATTTATTTGTATTCGGTTAGACCGTATATGGGGCGTCTATACGGTCTCGGGGTACTTCAAAAAGATATCGTCGAGGACGCCACGATGGTACCTCCCGTGGTCCAAGAGAGCTACACGCAACAACGGCGTATCGAGGATCTCGAAGCACAACTTCGAGACACTTAAGCCCAACAGCAGGCAACACGATCACAAATGCAGCTCAGGGAGAGCGTCATAGAGTTGCTATCCGGCCATGCAAGGGGATCAATCAGCGGCAAGAACCGTGTATCGATTCGGATGCAACGTCTTCCTGAGGTGTTGGTGAGCACGGAGATGATATCGGTCTAACCGACTTAATTGAATTGTAATAGAATTAGGTTTTATTTTTTTGTAAAAACTTTTATTATTTTAATTAAAAAACTTTTAATTTTTGTAAAATATTTTTGTTTTATTTAATTTTTAAAACAATTTTCCAACGGATGCCAGTTAGAAATTTCTAACGGACATCCGTTGGAATCAATATTCTCATCAAATGGTAACGAATACCCGTTTCCATTTCTCGCCAATTTGTAACGGATGCCCGTTGCCATTTCCCGTCAGTTTTCAACGGATGCCCGTTCAAAAATTTGAATTCCTACTCTTTTTTTTTTAAACGGGGTGGAAACGAACGCACGTTAAAGAATTGTAACGGACATCCGTTACAATATTTTAACGGGTGTCCGTTGCACTTTTTTAACGGGTAGTTTTAACGGACATCCGTTATAAATTACTAACGGCATCATCCGTTGGGCATCCGTCACAAATTTTCAACGGATGTTATCCGTTGGAACACTGTTGGGAATCACAACGGATCCCGATTTGTAACGCGCGTTTTTCAGCATGTTTAGATCCGTTGCCGTCCGTTGGGAATTGGTTTTTGCAACGGATTTTGGGCGATTTCCAACGGATATGTCCGTTGAAAATTTCCTGTTTTTTTCTAATGAATGTATAAATAAATATTTTGTTAGATATTAATGAGTAGTTAGAATAATTGTAATTAGTAGGGTTAAATTAGTAATTATATGATTACTTGTTAGAATTGTTTGTTAGATTTATTTGTATATAATAATGGACAATGTATAATTTTTTTATTAGGTAAAATAAAAACAATACTTTCTCTCTCTCACGGGCTTCATTTCTAATATCAATTTTGGAGTTATAGAAACTATAGAAAGTCATGATTTTTATTAAATTTTCTGATGTTTCATTCCTTTATATATAGTTATTTCTAAGAAAGAGATTAGAAAAATAACTCTTCTCTTTCTTTCGGTGAAATTTTGGATTAAACAGCTATTTGATTGGAAATTTTTATATACCATATGAATTTTCAAAAAAGCGTGCGGATATTTGTTTTATTAAGAATTAAATTGTAGGCATAGATCACAAGTGGAAAAACTTCAACAATACCTTTTTAGGGCTCAAGTGTTTAAACATACCCTTTGCGGAAAAAAAAAGTTTCAACTTCAAATCTACCTTTAAAATATTGATAATCTCATATTACCTTTATTGACAAATTTTCTCTCTCATTCAGAGTACCTCGTTTTCTCTCTCTAATGTGGCGCGAAAATAACTGTTTCCCACGCGACGACAGATTCGACAAGGGTAGCTTGAAATCGGCATCAGATTCGCTGCAATAGGTTGAAATTGTTTGTTTTCAATAAAGAAGCTTGCAATTAAGCAGGTTCCGCAGAAAAACTATTGCACTGGGTCACAGAGTCTTAGGGGTCCAAGGGTCACAGGGGTAAAGGGGTTGCAAAGGGGTCAAAGGGTCGCAGGGTTTAGGATAGGGTCATAGGGGTCCAAGCGTCGGAGAGGGTAAAACGGTCGCAGGAGTCCAACGGTCGCAGAGGCACAAGGGTCGTAGAGGTACAAGGGTCGCACGGGTTCAAGGGTCACAGATCCTCATACGACCCTTGTGACCCATGTGGACATTGCGACCCTTCCGGCCATTGCGACCATTGCGACCCTTGCGACCACTGCGACTCTTCCGACCAATTTCGACCCTACCGACCATTGCGACCCTTGCGACCCATTTGTCCATTTCGATTCTTTCGACTAGTCTTTTCAATGTCAGAATACTGCTTTTTCCAGGTGCTAGCTATGCGTTTTATTTTACCAATGCCACATTCAAGACCATTGGGACACGTCTGTTACCCCTATATTAAAAGGCTCTTTAATGTGGTCAATACATGCACCTTGGTCATTCTTTGTATTTAGTGTCTTTCTGGAATTTTATGAGTCCATTTATTTTTCATTAAATATGAGTTTATAAACAGAGGAGGAAAAACCGAAAAGCTGCAACAATTTGTAGCACCAAATCATCTCTTGTTTCGAGTCTTTCATTCTCTCAAAAGGGAGATTTCTTACATCTAACCCTAAATTCTCTGAAAAATCCTTGTTACCGTTGTGACCGTTTTGACATTAGTCACGAAGGTCACATGGTTGACCCAGGGCATCGTGTTGTCTATTTGTGACTCAAGGTTTTGGTAATCGTCGGACTCGGTCTCTATGCAGATACACACAAGTACTTACAACGTGGATGGAGGACTTTGTGATGTATCTGCACTACATAAGGTCTTGGTAATCGGCGGATTCAAACATCAAGCTGTATCCGCGTTACCTAAGGTCACGGTTAGAGGTCAACTTTGAGAAGGCGGTGAGTCACACACGACTCTCCTTGCGGGGGAGGGCTCCGATGTGTCTCTAATTCGGCAAATTTGACCTTTTTATCTTTCCTTTTTTTTCTTGAACTTCTTTTTGCCTTTTTTTAACCGTTGTGACCTTTGAGACCCTATGTAATCTTATGTAACTTCTGTGACCTTTGTAACCTTTGAGACCTTATATAATCAATATTTAAACGTTGAAAATGTCTTATTTTGCATCTATTGTTCGTAAGATTATGACCCATCAACTCATGCGACCCAATATGACCCGTTATGCGATGCTCAATCGGATTAAATTAGAATCAGGTTTAAACGGGAAACCATCCGACACATGCAACCACATATGACCCTTGTACGACTCATGCGACCACACATGACCCATATACAACTCATGCGACCATATATGACCCTTGTACGATTCATGCGATCACATATGGGCCTTTTACGACTCATGCGACCCAATATGACCATATATGACCCATGGACAACTCATGCGACCACATATGACTCTTGTACGAATCATACAACCCAATATGACCACATATGACCCTTGTACAACTCATGCGACGCAATATGCGACTCATGCAACTTGTCGTTTTGCTGTCAGACTCATGTCTTCCGACCCATGTAGCCCTTACGACCCATATGACATTTCCTACCCTTGTGACTTGTCGTTTTGTAGTCAGAATCCTTTCTTCCGACCCATGTGACTTGTTGTTTTGCTGTCAGACTCCTGTCTTTCGACCCATGTATATAAGTTAATGTCTACGGCTCTTCTCTTAGTATGCGTATTTAACCGATATTTCTATGAAATATCTTTTTTACCTTTGTGACCTACGTGCCGCAGTCACCATTGTCAACGCAGGGCATCGCGCTGTCTATGTGTTACTCAAGGTCTTGGTAATTGGCAGACTCAGGCTCTATGTAGTCACTGACGAGTTGCGGGGGTGACTTAGGTGACGGTGTTGGGTCACTCTTCAAATGTGACTGGAAGACGAAGTACATGGCAGGAGATGACTTAGGTGACGGTGTTGGGTCACTCTTGGGTCACTCTCGGCTATTGAACTATCTCTCCAGTGAACCCATGCGACCCTCATTTTATCATTATAAACCTGTAAATTCGTCGAGTTTGCATCTATTCATCCATATATGCGACCAATCGACCCATACAATTATCAATATATTTGAGTTGTATATGTCTAATTTAGAATCAATATAGATAATAATATAAATAATATCGACATTTGAACAAAATGTTTAGTCAAACAAATGAAAATCCAATGTAATGATAATACATCAACATCAAATTTAATATAAAAACTATCATATATTTTTAATATCAACGAACAATAACATTATAAAATCTATAATTAATAAAAAACAATTATTATAAAAGATAAATCTATATATTAAAAGTACAAACAAATACTGGTTTCTCATGCATTCGGCGGAATATCAGAAATACTCTTATACGGCTAAACCACTTCAAAAATATCCTTCCCCAAAATAATTATTAAATCTGAAAAAAAAAACTGAAGAAAAGACAAACTTGTCCTTAATGTTCGAACGTGGAAAAATGGAAGTTCGGTAGTTATTCGACGTGAAAAACTGCCGAAAACGAGAAAGCCGAACAATTTTTCGTGTTGAAACCTGTTTAAAAGTTTATAGCAAGAAAGAAATAAGTGATGTCGAATTTGAGAGGGATCGATTTGAAGTTGGCGAGAAGGAAAATGGATAGAATCAGCAGCATCACTGGCGAAGAGAGCACGAGTCAATCTTCAATGGTGTCAATAAGTGTAAGTAGTTCGATTTCTAGGGTTTTGCAAGCTTTCGAGTCACAAAATGGTTTATTGATTTGAAATGGGTGAGTGTCAGTGTCAGTGAGTCGGTTAGGTCGCAAGGGTCACAGGAGTTGCATGAACATCTTCGATTCCGTGAGTCGGTTGAGTAGCAAGGGTCGCAGGAGTTGCATGACCATATTCGATTCAGTGAGTCGGTTGTCTCAGTGAGTGGGATGAGTCGCAATGGTCGTTTGAGGGGCATGGGTCAGTTGAGTCTCAGTGAGTCGGTTGAGTGTCGTAGAGTGTCTGAGGGTCGTTTGAGTCGCATGGGTCGCACGGGTCGGTTGAGTCGCATGGGTCGGTTGAGCCGCATGGGTCGCTTAAGTCGGTAGAAGTATAATGTATTCGTAATTGGTCATTTTGCAGGAAAAAGGGACTAAGAGGAAGGAGTGCGTGAGTGATGCTGATGCTGATGCTGCAGTCCCTCTGACACTGGAGAAGAAATTAATAGGGGAAATAAGGAAGTCGGAGAAGAGAATCATCAATGCCATAAGAGACCTTCTAAGGGATGTCGGGATTCATGTGCCTAATCCAAAATCAAAGGCTGCCGAGAAAGTTGCGATCACCGAAACCCAATCTTCCGACACTGTTGGTGATTTTGCTTTTGAATTCCTTCGACGTCCAAATCCAGTGTCAAGAAACTATCGAGACATATAAGTCATAGGGTCGCATAAGCCGCAGGGTCGTTAGAGTCGCATGGGTTTCATATGTCGCATGTGTCACTGGGTCGCTAAAGTCGAATGGGTCGCATGGGTCGCATGGATCGCATGGCTCGCATTGGTCCCATTGGTCGCATGGGGAGAATAGGTCGCATAGGTCGCATTGGTCGCCATATGTTTAACGAGGTAAATTTTATGCAGGTGCTGGACCTTTATCGATGGAGTCGGCGAAAAGAGCAAGAACAACGGTGGTTCAAGAACCTGAGGAGTTTGTGTGGAATTCCAAGGGATTAGTAAAGGTCTTGATAAGCCGATTTCCTTTTTTCATTGACGCCAGCGGTGAAAAGTTGACTAATCTATATTGGTTCCTGAAGGTACCTCGACATGATCGGTGGTGGAAATCTGAGCTAGATATTCCCCGGGGGCCAAAGTTTTGGGAGATTATATTAAAGGCCAACACATGGCTTGAAGATGAAGTAAGTTTTTTTAAACCCTTAGTCTCACAGAGTTTTGTGTTATATGTATTCCTGTGTCTTAATTTTTTATTTTTGCAGCAATTGGATGAGACGTTGATGGAGCTGTCTTCTCGCTTGGCATTGGATCCCAGCGCGAATCAGAATTATTACGTTTGTCCTGTTGCTTCATGCCGACGCTCTCGATGTGGACGTACGAGGATATGGAAACTTTGCCGGAAAAGCTTAGTCATTTTTTGAACGCCAAGCCACCAATTAGTGTTCTAAACATTCCAACGGACAAAAATCGATGGGTAGGATGTCATTGGGTAGCCATCAAAGCGGATTTCAAAACCCGATGCATCACGGTATACGACTGCCAGGTGAAGCTTAAGGAAACGCATATCGATCCGGTGATTGAGAAGATAAGAAAAGTTATCCCCAAGATGCTCATTCTCGGAGGGTTTCCTTCTTTGGCTTCTGGAGAAGATGAATGGAGGTATGTGTATTATGAAGGTCAAAGCGGGAATGACTGTGGTGTTTTCTCCTACAATAATAGGAATCTGTTTCGCTTTATTTGCGACGACAAGGTTACTTCCATGCGTGAGAAGATGGCGGCTGATATATATAAAATGGAGAACGTACCTTTGAACCCGAAGACTAACTTGATATTTGGTACATTGTTTTTTTTGGACTGGTAGATGTGAACATTTGGTACATTTTTTTTTTAATATTTGGTACAAGGGTCACA
>CM071860.1:52092198-52112018 GCA_036759665.1 Gynandropsis gynandra | reverse complement strand
GAGAGAATGAAAGACTCGAAACAAGAGATGATTTGGTGCTTGTTGTAGCTTTTCGGTTATTCCTCCTCTATTTATAACGAAAAATAAATGGACTCCTAAAATTCCAGAAAGACAATAAATACAAAGAATGACCAAGGTGCATGTATTGACCACATTAAAGAACCTTTAATATAGGTCTTCAATGTGGCATTGGTAAAATAAAAAGCATAGCTAGAACCTGGAAAAATCAGTAGTCTGACATTGGAAAGACTAGTCGAAAGGGTCGAAATGGTCGGAAGGGTCGCAATGGTCGGAAGGGTCGCAATGGTCGTAAGGGTCGCATGGGTCCAACATATTTTGATTTGAGCTGTATTTTCAAAATTTTATTCATATTAATTGTAAATTATTTGTAAACAATAAATTAGTATCGCAGGGGTCCAAGGGTTGCAGAAGGACAAGGGTCGCAGGGGTCCGAGGGTCGTAGAGGAACAAGGGTCGTAGAGGGACAATGGTCGCAGGGGTCCAAGGGTCGCAGAGGAATAAGGGTCGAAGAGGGACAAGGGTCGCAGGGGTCCAAGGGTCGCAGAGGAACAAGGGTCGCAGAGGGAAAGGGGTCGCAGGGTCAAACTGGGTCGCTGGGTCGAACTGGGTCGTAAGGTCGCTGGGTTATTTTGGGAATATCAACATTTATAAGGGTATTTTTGAAGTTAAAAATTTTTTCTTTTTTCGGGAAGGGTATTTTTGAAGTGTTTTAGCCTTACGAGAGTATTTTTGAAGTTAAACCCTCCACGTCACCTATCTGCATTTATTATTATTAAAAAAATCTTTAAAAAAAACCCTTAATTGTTTGTATTCATTTCATCCTCTCTCTCTCCCACTCCCACGATCTCTCATTCTCTCTCCCACCATCTCTCCGTTACATGGTCAACGGAAAGGAGGAAGAAGAAGGGGCAAATCACCTCCGTAGATCTCAGAACTCGTTTTATCAAAGAATCCCGTTTCTGGGTTTTTATACCCGTCGTCTCTTGCTCCTTCAGCCGCGAAGTCCATCCAGGAGAAACAGTAAGGGTTCGGAGATACGACGGCGCGTGAAGCGAAACCACCACTCCATCCCTTTAGAGGGGAAGTGCCGGTGGTCAACGGAAAGGAGGAAGAAGAAGAGGAGGAGGTAGAGGAGGAGGAGGTGAAGAGGACGTAGAACTTACGGCCGAGAAGGAGCTGTGTCGGTTCGAAGAGGAGCAACGGAGTGTTCTCGCCGGAGGCATGCGGCGGAGCTTCGAAGTTTAAGCATCAGAAATCCTGCGGAGGAATGGATCAAAACCGAACAGACAGAGAGGGCTTCCGGCAGAATCGCGGGGATTATGCGGCGGAAAGGGAAGGAACGAGAATTTGAGGCTACGGGTTGCTCTTTCTCGAGACGAGATCGAAGAAGATATATTCAGCATGAGCGGGGACCGGCAGTCTCGCCGGCCGCGGAAGCGACCGAAAACCTTGCAGAAACATCTCGATGTAAGTCTCAAGTGTTCGAGGAATTGCCTGAGAAAAAGGTCACAGTATTATTTTTGTCTAGAAGTTTCATGTTTGTGTTGTAGATCATGTTCCCTGGAGTTTTGAGTTTTTGATTATGGGGGAATTGTTGTGCTATTTTGACGGTGAAGTAAGATCTCTTGCCAGTTCCTATTGCGTTAGAGTCACATGGTTAATGCTAGATTTCATTGATGTGGTTATCTTCCCATTAATTGTTGCAGCTCATCCGTTGTGTCTGCTGGACTACTTCGAATTTTTGGCAGAGACGTTACAGAGCTTCTTTTAGTCGCAACAAGCATGAAAAGCCGTGGGAAGGTGAGGATGTTTTTGTTAAGTTTCTCTAGCCTCAATCGGTTACTGAGCTTTCATGTGTTTGGTGCAAACCAGGGATAATTTCAATTACTCTTTTCCTGCATCGAGAAACTACTCTCCTTCCTGAACGTCGAGAAAATCTTGCTTCCAGCTGCCAAAGAGGCATAGCTTCTTTGGATGAATAAATATGGATTTAGAAGAATGGCTCATGAACAGGTAATGATAGGATTACTCATGCTTTGAATCATGTTGCTTAAATATTATCATTATGTCTAGAAGTTTCATGTTTGTCTTGTAGGTCATGTTCCCTGGAGTTGTGAGTTTTTGAGTTTACCCTGATCAGGTAGATCTTAACCCTTCCTTTTACTTCTCTCTCTGATATCCCTTCCTAGGGTTCTTAATTCATATTTGGGATGAATCAGATTTGCAATATCTAAAAGGTACATGCCCTTTTTATTTTGGAATTCTAGGGTTTCTGGTGATTGTGTTGTTCTTGGATTTGTCATATTTCCATGTTAGATAGATTGCCTTGTTGATACGGTTTAAGAATTTTGCCTGTTATATATCAATGAATATCAATGATCAAAATATTTCTTCTGGGTTTGAAAGCCGTGATGAAACTTCGATGGATCAATCTATGAGATCAATCAACGCCTTTCTGTTTGATAATTTTCTAGAAATTTAGGGTTTCCATAAAAATCAATGTTTTTCCTTATATCTGAATGAATATTACTTCATATTTTCCTCCCATTAGTTCATATATTGATCTCATATTTTTCCTCTTCCTCTTGCTTTGTGATATTCCATCTTTGTCATCTGGGTATTCTTGAAGAATTATTTCAGATTTTGTTTCGAGGTATATGTGATCTTTGCAGCTTGATCGATATCTCAAATCATCTTTCTTTTCTGTCTTAATTTGTCAATTTTTTTCCTCAACCTTATTCGCCTGTCTTAGCTTGTTCTTGTCTCCTGCATTGTCTCAGATAAAGGTATCCAGTTCTGTTTTATGCCCAACTTAGATTGTTTCTTGGGAATTTTATGTTTTTGATTTCTCTATTTCTTGCCGTAGTTCGTTTATTGCCCATCGAAATGTTCAATCTTCTTCCATGATTCTCGGCCTTTCAATTGCTCCGTTGCTTTAGATACAGTCTTTAGTTCTTCTTGACTCTAATCTCTCTTTTTCCCTTTGCAGGTTGATTCCTACTTCTGATAAACCCCAATTCTGCATAAAGTTAAATACTTTACTGTTACATACAAATATTTGCTTCAGTGAAGATGTTGGGAGGCAACAATGGTAACCCCATACTTCCGGTTTACATACACGACAACCAGTTTCAGTATTAGACTAACACATCTAATCAGTCTTCACTTTCTCGGAACCAATGAGTATAAATTCTAAGATTTTCATCATATCATAAAAAAATTGAATTCATTTACTTAATCTGTATCTATTTTATTTAAGTGGCAGCCGTGAGATGTAAGACAACCTGTCATTTTATAACGGGAACCAAATGGTCTTATACATGTCTGAACTAACGATACATGGTCATTCACACAGCTTTACATAGATATTTTGCTTCTACATCATATATATCATGTTAGGCTTTCATTTTTATCTTTTTTCGCTAAAAAAAAGACAAGTGATTTGTGTTGGTTATGTAACCAATGCAAAAAGTAGATGGCTACGCTTTATCCCTTATTTGCTATACGATAGTTTTACAATAGTTGTAGAACTATGTTATCATTCACAAGTCACAAGCCTATTAAGAGTCTCACATAGGTTTCAATAGGTTTTAATATAGAATTTTAATAGCCTAAAAAAATTTAGGATGCTTTTTATCTATTTATTAAGTTGTATCAGAGTCGGTTTGATCCATAAAAAATAACAAAAGAAAAAAGAATGAGGACAAGTTCGAATATTAGTCGTTTAAATACCAATCATGGATTACCAAATCAAGATAATATTCATGTTATATTGTTCAAATTGATAACATTAAATATAATTTGGTTATTATGATATGACAAATACTGCGATGCGCGGGATCCCACCTAGTTAAAATTAATAACTAGTGAAATAATTTTTTCCTAAAAACAAATATAATAAATTTAAAACATATTAAGTTATGTTGTTAGTTCTGAAATTTATTATATAAGACATAATTTATGTTTTAAAATAGATAAGAAATACCAAAAACTTGATAAACACGAAACACCATTGTAAATCTAGATTCTTTTTTATGAATAAATTTAAATAATTATTTGTTTAATCAAATTGATTCGGTTAATAATTGAACCCAATTTAAACCAATATATATATATATTTATATTGATTGTTTATTTTTCTTATAATTAAACTAAAATTATTTTTCGGTTCAATGATATATTTTTAAACCGAACCAAATTATCCAACCCTTGTTTATAATTGAAATTATTTTTTAAATTAATATTTAAGTGTTATGTTCGTTTGGTTATGCTTCTAAGAAAATTTATACATTTTTTTAATTATATATTTTTTTCGAAATCATTTCCCATTTGCCATATGTATAATTATATGTACTTGATTCTTGTGTTTTTTTATTTATTTAAATGTAATAGATAAAAAAGACAATAAGATAGCCCTTAAAATCTTAGAGTAATTTTGGTAAATATTATTAAAAGTAAATGTATATTTTAAAAAAATTATATATCTGGATATCTATAGATATCTATTGATGTGTATGTAATTTGATATAATTTCTTGATTCCATTCATCATTAGAGGTACATATATATAGTACAAAAATATATTAGGGTTTGACTAATTACATAAGGTAGTTGCTAAATAAGAGGGATAAGGTAGATTCCATATTTGATAAGGTAGGTTTCATATTTGGGGTAATAACACTCCCTCACAGTCGAAGCGTGAGATGGTCGAACGCAAAGGCTAGAGCGAAACTCTGTGAATAATAGCGTCAATAGATCCTTCGTGAAGATGTCCGCAAATTGTCGAGAAGAGGGAACATGAAGGACACAGAGAGATCCCAATGCAACTCTCTCACGGACAAAGTGGATATCAATCTCGATGTGCTTCGTTCGTTGATGTGGGATTGGGTTTTGAGATATGTAAACGGCTAAGACGTTGTCACAATAAACCAGGACCGCTTGTTTGATCGGGCAGTGGAGCTCAATAAGGAGGTTGTAGAGCCAATATGTCTTGGCCACAACATTCGCAACCGCTCTGTACTCAGCTTCGGCACTAGACCGTGAGATGGTCGGTTGTCGTTTGGACGACCATGGAGGTTGTCACCGAGGAACACATAATAGCCGGATTTAGAACGTCGTAGGTCAACACAACCCGCCCAATTTACGTCGGAGTAAGCAAAAAGACTCGTGGTAGTAGAGGGGCATAGGTTTAAACCATAATGTATTGTACCTTTTACATATCGGAGGACTTGTTTCATGGCATCCCAATGCGGCTCACGAGGGTCATGAAGAAAGAGACACAACTGTTGGACTGCATATTGAAGATCCAGTCGTGTAAAAGTAAGGTACTATAGAGCTCCCACGATGCTATGATACAAGCTCGGATCGACCATAAAGGTACCTACAGAAGCATGTAACTTGGGCTTTGCATCAACCGGGGTGGAACACATGTTACAAGATGCCATGCTGGCACGCTAGAGGATGTATTCTGCGTACAAAGATTGATGAAGAAATAACCCGTCCGTGTTGCGTTGAGCCGTGACCCCAAGGAAGTGATGTAGAGATCCTAGATCGGACATAGCGAACTCGGACTTCAGAGATGAGATGATATGACTGAGAAAAGCGGATGTAGACGCTGTTAGGATGATGTCGTCCACATATAAAAGAAGCATGGCCTGAAGATCACCTTGACGAAGAATGAACAACGAGGTGTCACATCGGCTTTGTACAAAACCGAGAGTCAACACGTAGGTCATGAAACGTTGGTTCCAAGAACGTGGGGGCTTGTTTGAGTCCGTAAAGGGAGCGTTTGAGGCGACATACATGCTCCGGATGTGTAGAAGAGCGAAATCCCGTGGGCTGAAACATGTACACCGTTTCTTTGAGGTCGCCGTGGAGGAATGTGTTCTTGACGTCGAGTTGATGTATTGGCCATCCTCGAGACACAACAATGCTTAAAACCGTGCGGATTGTTGTGGGCTTCACCATCGGGTTGAATCTATCATCACAATCAATGCCAACTTGTTGCGACTTCCCATTTGCGATGAGTCTCGCCTTGTACCGCGCCAAGTTCCCATATGCATGAAAGTTATGACGAAACAACCACATAGAGCGAAGCCCACAACAACCTGCACGATTTTAAGCATTGAAAACTTTTGATCTTGTGGCCAAATTTTGTTTGAACATAAGAGTGAAAGTGTAGAAACTTGCGAAACTTGTCACTTTTACGACGAAGGGGATAAACCCAAACAAATTGTGAAAAATTATTGAGAAATAAAACATAATACTTAATGCCATTAATGCTCGAAATAGGAGATGTCCAAACATCAGAATGAATGATTTGAAAAGGAGAAGTGGCTTTGGTAGCCGATTTATGGAAATGCAAACGAGTATATTTTTCAAGTTGACACGCATGACAAAGAAAATGAGCGTGGTTGTTATTACAAGCAACAAATCTCAAAGAACGAAGTAAACGAAAAATAGACTCCCCCAGGTGCCCAAGACGTCGATGCCAAGTAGAACCCGAGGTGAGCAAAGCAAGCGTAGAAACGGAAGGTCGAGGGCTGGAATACGTGGGGGTGAGGGAGTATAGGGGACCCGAGCTATCACGTTGGAGCAGAACCGCTTGCGTTGTTTTGTCCTTCACAGAGAAACTAAAAACATCAAACTCAATGGAACAATTTTGATCACGTGTAAATTGACGGACAAATATAAGGTTCTTTATAATGGATGAAGATACGAGGACATTAGATAAGGTGAAGGTACGTTTAAGGGTCGATAATGTGGTTTTACCTATCTGAGTTACGGGAATGGAGGATCCGTCACCAACATAGACAATAGGTTTAATACTCGAATTAAAAGTGGTCTCGAGAATACCTGGTTGTGACGTCAGATGGGCAGTAGCTCCGGTGTCAATATACCACGACGCATCAGTAGGGTTCGTGATATTCATGGTGTTGAACGCCTGAATAAGGTCTTGCGGTGTGTCGATTGCAGTTGGCACGACGGCTGGAGGCGTGGCTGGGCGATGAGGGGAGGCATTCTGAACCAAAAAGGCTGTGTTCGGAGGCATGTTATCTGAAGCTGAAGCGGGTCGGGACGGTCAGGGCGACGACATAGCAGATCCGCCATGCATCGAGTACGGTGGAGAACAATGCACAGGGTATTGCTGGTACGAGGGCTGCAGCGTCGGGAACCAGGGCTGATAGGATGGCCATCCATAGCTTGAAGACGACCAGGTCTAGTGCAGCGGGTACAGGCTCGGCCAAGTCGGCATTTGGGAACCTTGAAATTGGTGTGGTGCCTAGGTATGGTTCTAGCCATATGAGTGCTGCTGTCGTCTCTGATGTCCTCGGTTTCCACGGTTGCGCGAGCGTCCACAATGTTGTTGATGGTACGAGGACTGCGATGGGAATTGCGGCTGATCTTGTGGTTGCGGTGGGCCGGCGAGCAGTGCAGTAGGGGCTGATCCATGGTCAGAGTGCATAGGGTCTGGTCGATGGTGTCTGACGAGGCGCTGTTCCTCAAGGAGAAGCATGGAGTGTGCTTCAACGGATGTCGGGAATGGTTTTGGTGTTGAATGACGTTGATGATGTTATCAAACTTCTTATTCAAACCATTCAAGGTGTGCATTACCAACGCACGTTCATAAACCGGAGCATCTAGGTTAGCAAGGAGATCAAAGATCTTTGTGATATTTTGACAGTATGCGTGGATCGTCATGTCACCGATGGTGATGGTGCGAAGCTCGTTGTCTAGTTGGATAGACCGAGCATCCTTATTGTCACGGAACAGGTTATCTAAACGCCACCATGTATCACGAGTCGTCGACTTGGTTTTGAGGACATCTTGAAGAAGGGATTTGGAAATCGTTCCATAAATCCAAATCTTAACAAGACCGTCAAGACGCTTTTATTCAACGGACGAAGCCGCGTTGGAGAGTCGGAGCTGTCAATATGGCTCAAAACGCCAAAACTTTCACAATGGGTCTCGAAGACATCGCGCCACGAGTCATAGTTCAACTCCTCCATATCCAACATGATGGGAATGTGAGATCTAATGTTTGTGATCCCGAAGGGTTTCTCGGTGGAGAGATAAGCAGGTGGAGGGGCGGCCATGTTAAAACCGGCGGCGATGGAGACGGTAAAGAGGTTGCGGCGGAAAGAAAAAATTAAAAAGGAAAATAAGTTTAGGTTAATATTGCTCCGATACCATGTAATTTGATATAATTGCTTGATTCCATTCATCACTAGAGGTATGTATATATATATATATATATAGTACAAGGATAGATTAGGGTTTGACTAATTGCATAGGATAGTTGCTAAATAAGAGGGATAAGGAAGATTCCATATTTGATAAGGTAGGTTCCATATTTGGGGTTTTAACAGTGTAATGATACCAACTGGACCTGAACTCGCATTAGTACGTCACATATTAGGTTGGGGACAACTCAAATGAAATAGGGTACATCCAATAATTTGCCAAGCCCTAATGGCTAACACATAGGCTCCATTGATGTGTTTTTGTATTGAGAGTTTTGGGTTTCCCTGATAATCAATTGGCAAGAACTAAGTTTCCCAAATTGATTGCAAGAGTAAAGAGATGATCCATAGATCTCTGAAATTGTCCAATTCACAGAGAAGTAAAATACATTTGACAATTGCGTTCTTGTTCAGTCTTTCCGCTCACAGGTCATACCTCACTCTCCATCTTCCCTTCATGTCTACGTTAAGTGTCCAATTGTTTTCTCTGATCTGCATATAAGGGATCTGATAAAAGAGAGCAGACATGGTTATTGACACAATCCATATGTAAGAATCGATGATGTATAGCCAATTAGTTTTGAATTAGAAGTCCATGAGAGAAAAAGAAGGTTTCGGTTTCAAGATGAATAAAAGAGTCATCATCTTGAAAGTTTGAATTGGTCAAGGTTCGTTAAAACGTGAGCAAGGGAGAGGGAATCATGGATGTATCTGCATATTCCAGACGTGAGAATGGTACCTTCTCAAATATCTCGTAGCCAACTTTGAGCCGGATATCTTGATCTTCCTTAAAATTCATTACATTCCAGGCAAATTCCGCAGCTCCTTTTGTGTTCCTCTGCCACATTAAATTACAACACCCATGTATGAAGAAAATGTAACCGCAGAGCGAATTCCCATTGCGAAAAAGAATAGCAAACCTGATTAAAATCCTGGTCAAAATGACATCGGCCTTTGACATTGAAGGTTACATGCCTGTCAGTTCTAACAGGAAACTCTTTTTTCCCGTGTACAAGACATCGAAGCTTCTCGCGTTTATCATAATGCAATCCCAATCCAAGGCTTGTTGAAGCCTATGAATAAGGGCAAGCACTGTTAGTCTGTCTACCTTAGTAACACATCTGGATGAAACTGCAGAGAAGAAACATAAGTAGAGATAAAACCTCCGGGAATAAGTATCTTATCATTGCACAAAAGTAGCTTGGGGCACCGGTTCCTGTATCCAGCTCTCCATGAAGCTGAGTCAAAGAACCAATAAAGCAGCTAAGAACAAGAACATAGACACTTTCATGGCAAATCAAATCAAGGTCCACTCCTGTGCCTATAGTTTTAGCCATTTAAGAGAACAGAGACTTCAATTCTGACACGGATCAGACAACATAGGAGTCCACACACACAGGGGATCTTGTCCTCCGATTGTCTTCACATTGACCATGATAATATCTTATGCACTCGTAACATAAACCCACACCGAATGTTACTCTCAGAATCCAAAAATCGTAGCTGATAAGTGAAGCACAAAAGTAAACCTCTTCTCAACTCAGTATATAACATTTGTTCGTAGTGAATTCGTCATAGAAATGAACTAGTCCCCTTGATCAAATCAAGTTTCATACGCCAAAAGATGTTTCTAATTGGTGCAGAATTTCACCGTCTTAAAGAAAAATTTCAGGCGCATTGTCCCACTAGTGCACACTAAATGCATCACAATATATCTGAAAATACACAAAATGCGTATTAGTATACAAACTCTCTGTCTGTAATTCGAGCCTCAACCATAAGCCCAAAAGCATTAACCCTAGAAATCTTACGCAAGACTTCGGTGTGAGCTCCAAGTCTAGCAATGGATTTGGTCGAGAAATGAAACCGAAACAAAGAAGAAACTAGTAAATATTCAAACAGAAACCAGAACAAATTACATTACCAAATGAAGCAGTCGAAAAGAACAGAGGTCAAATCCTTCATGGCAGAACGAATTCGAAGAGAAAATGAGAGAGGGAGAGTTGTTGTCAATTCACCTGCAAGCGGGTTTTCGAGTTCACCGAAAGCTTCTCCTTCGCGTGGATCTTCAAAGCCCTCGAATTGCTTGAATACCTCAGAGAAGTCTCCATTTTCTCAAAGATTTTCTCGAGAAAAAATTTCTCTCAGAAATCAAAACCAAACCAGAGCCAAATCTAAAACCAAAAACCCACCTAGTTAGTTTAGCGGTAAGAAAATCAACTCATCAATCCTCTGCTGACAGGCTCACCATATATTGATCAATCAAAATTCGCCACGTGTCACAGAATGGCTCAAACGTAACCGTCAATGAAATAGGCTTAGATAACCCGACCCGGCTAAAATCGGGTGTAACGTAAAGGCCAATGGGCTTAGTTTATTACGTCAGGCCATATGTTGTGGGTCAACCCGGCTTGGTTGCGGGTTTTTTGGTAACAGTCAGTAATTATATTTGCTCTTAGGTTTTTGTTCATCCAGCAAGTTCAGAGATCGATACAGACCTGTGAGGATGAAGCATTTCAGATTCGATCTGTTGCTTCTGCTAGTGATCGCCATTCTCGCGACGCCAGCGTTCTCCGATCTTATTCTCTCCAAAGTCGATCGTCGTGTAAGTTTCACTCTCCGCCATTTTCCCTATCCGATCCCCTTTTCTGTAGTTTCCTAATCAATTCGTAGAGTTTTTCGAAGTTTTGAGTTTGGATTTGGTCAGATTTCGATTTCATCTCTAAAGTAAGATCTTATGTCTTTGGTGGTCTGAGCATGGCATTTTGCAGTAATTGAGAACAATTAGGAAAACTAGATGTTTTTTTTTGTTCTCTCCTCTATTTGGGTTTCTCTCTTGGTGTTTTGATTTCTCTATGTCAAACAAGGCATTGTATCTGTAGTTAATGATTGCTCATTTATTTTTCCAAAAGATTATAACTTTCGTTGTGATTCGTTTATCAGTGGTAATTTGCTTCATCTCATTGTGCAGATTGATTTGACTTCACAGATTGTTCGCATTACTAAGACCCTTACGGTAAAGTTTCAAACATTTCATGAGATTGAGTTAGTCAGATCTCCTAGAACTTCTGCAGTCATATGATGTGTTCGCTTTTCTAAATGCTGCTTCTACTTTGGGATTTTAGGTGGAGAATTCTGGCTCTGATTCAATTTCCGAGTTTCTGTTGACTTTTCCGGAGTTCCTTGGCAAAAACTTGGCATATTTGTCAGTTGCTCATATTGAGAGAAAAGGGAAATCTAAAGACTCTCTGGTCAATCTTCCCGTTCAATCGGCCGCTTCAAAAGAACTGCCTGGATCATTAAGTATTTATTCGGTAGCATTAGCCAAAGCACTCGTTAAAGGTGATAGTTTGACTCTGGCGGTAGTTGCTGTATTTACAAATGTACTGCAGCCATTTCCTGAGAAAATCACTCAGGCTGATATCCAGCTTGTTATGTTCCAAGAAAGCGCCCATTATCTTTCTCCTTATGCTGTTAAATACCAGTCTTTGTCTGTCAAACTGCCTGATGCCAGAATTGAGTCTTACACAAAGCTTGAGAACACAAAGCAGCAAGGGTCAGAAATCAAATATGGCCCATACGAGAATCTCCCCCCGTTCTCATACTCCCCCATAGTCGTTCATTTTGAGAGCAAATCACCCTTTGCTGTTGCCGAGAATCTTGTGCGAGAAATTGAAGTGTCTCACTGGGGAAACATTCAGGTCACAGAGCATTACAATGTTGTCCACAGAGGGGCGCAACTGAAGGGCGAGTTTTCAAGGTTATACCCTGTGTCTAATGCAATGTTTAGTGTACTTATTCTAATTCCCAACTATGTTCCCACTCTTTGTATTGGTGTTACAGGTTAGATTTTCAAGCTAGACCGAATCTACAAGGAGCATCTGCTTTTAGGCAATTTGTTGCCAGATTACCTCCTAGAGCCCATTCCATATATTACAGAGATGACATTGGCAATATCTCTACGTCTCTGTTATGGAGTGATTCGAAAAAGGTGGAAATTGTGCTTGATGTGACTTGACCATGGTAGAATTATTGCAGTACGTATCTTGACTATTCGCTAGTTTGGTTGCAGACAGACCTACTGATTGAGCCCAGATTTCCATTGTTTGGTGGTTGGAGAACTACTTTCACCATAGGATATGGTTTGCCGCTTAATGAATTTTTGTTTGCATCCAAGGGCAAGCGTTACCTGAACATCTCTTTTGGCTCCCCTATGCTTGAAATTGTCATTGACAAACTTATCGTGAAGGTTGGTGCATACCTTTTAACCTGGTGTATTCTTGTTCCTTTCCCTATTTACCTGTTATAACTTAGGAATGATGTGGAGGCAAGTCTTGAATCAAACAGTTGGCCTTTTGTTTTTCTGTATAGGAAGTAAATAGTTCTGTATTAGTGATATCCATGTCTTGCGTATATCATGCTGAAGATTACATGTAGGGGTTAATCTTCCTTTCAATTGCCTTGTGGTCTTTCTTAAGTTTTCTCTCTCATATTGTAGGTTGTCTTGCCTGAGGGATCAAAGGATATATCTGTTACTACTCCATTTTCTGTCAAACAGTCCGAAGAGGTATTTGATTTTTGCAATTATCTTATGGTTCATTCTTCATTTATGAGATATCTGATTATCATTAAGTCATGTTTCATTAAGACTTTTGCTTTTCCAATGTCGTTCTTTGTAGACTAAATATTCCCACTTGGATATGGTTGGTAGACCAGTTGTTGTGCTCAAAAAGAACAACGTTGTTCCAGATCACAATCAGCATATCCAGGTAAATATCCCTCAGCCCGTCCATAGTACGGATCGAACTATGACATTTGAAAGTGTTGATTTTCCTTCTTTAGTTGACCACTAGATTCTATGGTTGGACAGGTCTATTATCGGTTCAACAGTCTGAATATGCTTAGGGAACCATTGATGTTGATCTCTGGGTTTTTTGTTTTCTTCATCACATGCGTCATATACACAAGGGCTGACATCTCAATATCCAAGTCTTCTGCTGCATATTTGGCGAAACTCCAATGGGATGAGGTGCCTCAGATACTTGCGCAACACATTAACTCGATCTACTCTCTTTGTGTTCTCTCACTGTAAACTTAAGATTCTTTCATTGTTTGACATAAAGGTCCAAGCAACACTTCAAGAGATCCAGAGTATCATCAATAAATGCTTATCTACACATGATAAGCTTGAAGCATCGCTGCGAGATCTCTCCAGGACAGGTGACATTCAAGCCTGCAAAGCAGCTCGCAAGGCTGCTGACAGTTTGCTGAAAGACCTCTCAAAAGAGCTGAAACCCTTGTTGGTGTTCCTGCAGTCTTCGCCGGTAGCCTCACAAATAGCTCCAAAGGTACCAAATTTTTCAGAGCATCGTCTCCTTCTTACGCCTCTTTAATTTCAGAAACGATACAACGTATCTGTTTGGTACCCTCATGGCAGGTAGAGGAGCTAGTTACCAAGGAAAAAGAACTACAAGAGAGGGTGATGGCGAAACACACTGCTGTTGTCGACGGATATGAGAAAAAATCTGGAGGGCGTGATATCGAGAACCGAATAGCTTCTCTGCAGCAAAAGATTACATCTTTGAGGCAAGAGGTTGAAGATATTCTAGAGTTCATCGACGAGATATAACTTCAATAACACAAGCCAATATCTGAGTTTGTACCTTGAGTAATGTTTATGAACTGTAGCACCTGAGGAGTTTTTCTTAGCACTTTAGATTTGTATCCTTCGCACTCAAAAGTAATTTTTCTTTGGACGGAATACGCTTATGGCTCTACAAAATCTCTCTTTAGCGCTTTGAGGTTGTAGCTTAAAGATTATTGATATATTGCGAAACTCTTACCGCTAAAACCTCTTGCATACATAAATATAAACGAAACCTGAATGTATTAATCAATAGATGGCCTTCATGGTCGTATAGTGCAGACTCCTAGAGTTAGGAACTCGTAATTGTATAACAATATGGTGAGACTTCACAGAAGAAGAATCTTTTACTTCTCATCAGGGGGCATGACTTGAAGAAGCTCGATATTCAACTCAAATGTAGCTCCTGGCTGCAAAAAGGGAAAGAAAAAAAGAAATTGTCTTGAAACGTTTGTCTCGATCTCCAAAGAGTTTCAGTTCAAAACAGAGGGTTCTCACCGGTATTTCATTCATTCCTTTGTTGCCATAACCAGCTTCAGGGGGAACTATAACGGTTCTCTGCAAAGCAAAACCAGCTGTCAACACATTTGCATACACTCATCGGGGACAATGAAGATAGCCTAACGATGAAATGAGAAGCTGTGTGCCGTTTGTTTTCTACCTTCCCTCCAACTTTCATTCCTTCAGTTATGAAATACATGGCAGGTGGAGGCTTTGGTGCAGCTTGAGCAGAAAACAACCCATTTGGGTTGTCAACAAATTCTCGTTTCCGTTCTTTTCCTGGCGTTGATCCGACCTTGAACTCGTAAGGCTGCTCTAGAAATAAAAGCCATGGCAAGAATCGGCTAGAAAGTCATTCCTGTTATTACAATATCAGGAACTACAATAACTAAGCCACTTACCTGAGCAATACTACGGTTTCCAGCCAAAAGCTTAGATTCCCTGCTAGAAACTGCGGTGATACCTCTGTATCGGCAATCAAAATGCACCTAGAGGAAGGAAAATTGAGAAAATGTGCAATAGAATTAACTCCTATCATATGGCAACAGAGCGCATTTCACAGGTAAATCGTCAGACGGACCAGAACAGTTGAACCCTTCTCGGCTACTGGACCATTTCCTTCCGCTAAATCGTAGTATTTCAATCCATCGGCTGCTACAACGAATAAAGAGAAGCAAAGCAGGTTTCAGTTTGCCTAGACGTAGATACTATCATGTGCTGCAACTGCTCGAGTAAATAAGCAAACTCCCAACCTAAACACCAATCCGCCAAATGCTAATGATCATTATTATAAGTCAAGTTCACCAAGGTACACAGAATTTTACGTTCCCATAGATGATTCATTCAAGCCAATAGCTCTGGAATCTGAACTAAATTGCAAATTGTTCCACACCCGGTCAGACAAACAAGTCATTGTCACGTAACAACCCTAAAATTCCATTGAAGACGTCAGACAATCTCTCAAATACCAGATTGCAAGAGATAGAATGAGAAGAACAAACTCCGGATTCTACAGAGAAATTAACGAATACGAACCAAGAGCTAAGAAGGGAAAACGAGGGACTTAACGGCTGGTTTGGTATTCTTCGATAGGAATGACCTTCTTACTCCGTCTCTCTCTCGCCTCCGAAGGATGCAAAACGACGAAGCTCGTGAATGGCAGCGAACCGAGCAGAATCGCGTCTCTTCTCGAAACGGGTATCGAAAATGCGAGGGATTGATTCGTGGGTCGAGCTTGGTCTGATTCCAAAGCCGAAGAGATTCGAGGAAGACGAATATGGTAATGATCAGATGTCCATATGCGTAAGCTACTTATTGAAGCCATTGTTGGAGAAGCGAGAATTGTCACTACCCGCAAGAAACCTCATATCCATATATCCCTTTCTCATTCCGTCTCATTTCTGTTTTCAGAAAATGTCATTTATACCCCTGATAACTCGAGACGTTCTAAAATTGGGAGAAACATCTCTTATCTTATGTAAACTAGTTCACTATAATCTTATTTCTTTATGGCGAATTTGGTTAGTTCAATATACTATTTAAATTTTATATTCTAATTTTAGTAACACTTTTCATTTTTTCAATTTGGCTTAAATATTATATATTTATTTTAGATTCAATTTCACTTATCCTTTTAAATATTATATATTAATTTTATGGATTGTGACATTGTAGATTTTGATGCGAACCACTTATTTCAACCTGATAAAACCTATTTCTCCATAACTTTTTGAGTTCACCTTATTCTCTCCCGCTATCTTTGTAGTCTCTCTTTTAAACCGGAACATTGTATATATGGATGTGAAATTCATAGAATCAAATACTGAAAAGATTTATTTAACCATTGTAAAGCCAATTTTTTATAATCCAAAATTTTCATTTTCTGAGTGAAATTTAGTAATAATATTGATACAACATACTTTTAAAAATATAATTTATTCACAATTTATTTTTCCAAAATTAATTTAATAATAATACATATGAATATCCATCTATACCACATCTCAATCCAAGATTTACCATCGTATAGCATACATTCATTATAATAAAAAATATTTTATTAAACTTCAAATTAAAAAAACGTTGAAAAAATTCTAATACATAAATATATTATCTCGAAACACAAATGAAAATAAAATATAGTGAAACATAAAAAATAAATAAATAAATACTCCAAGAAGAATCGAATGTCATCGCCAACATCTATTACCTAGTTGTATTTCTACTCTTCATTACATGTCAATCCACCACCTCTCATGAATGGGTGAATAATAATAATCGACTATGGTAGACCAATGTGAGCGCGCTATTTATACCATACATTCAGTCACTTGTGATACAATTAATATTAAACACAAAAATAATTTACCACATGAATTACTCTACCCGCCTCGAATAAATATATCATAGATCAAGGACTAGTACCGTAATGTATCAATGCTCATAAGTTCCATTGGATTCCAACATGGCTATACTGCTTGCAAAATCCACGACTCCAACAATTGGACCAATCGCTCTCAAGGTCACTGAGACCCCAACCCAAGCATAATTGCTCTCAAAAACTCTTAGGAATCAAGCATGCACGTACGCTCAAGGCCCCCATAAACCTCTAATATGCACTCGGACTAAGTGGTTCCGGACGCGTATTCGATGAACCGAAATCCTCGTTTGTTAAGCGGGATTTCTTTGAGTTGGATGGAGTGTTGGACACCACAAGAGGTGTGGAAGCCTCTTGATACAGTCTAGACGCATTTCAAATGTTTCCAGAACGAATTGAAGGCAAAGACGTTTCCCGGAAACGTTTTAGAATAGAAGAAAAAATTCTCTCAAACTTATATTCACTCCAAAACCAAGCTGCTTACAAATGAAGGCTGAGACTGCTTTTATAGGCAAGTCTCAAGCCTAAAAAGAAGACAAAATACATGAAATGATTGCCCTATTGTCCCTATTGGCCGAAAATAGTCTGAAAAATGGAAAAATGGGCCAAAAACTTGCTGGAATGGCCAAATGACGTCATCTGACCGTTGGGGGCGCATGGGTGACGTCATGTTACCGTTGGGCATGCGGGAGTGACGTCACGTTACCGTTTGAACGCGCTGGAGCGTCCCCGTGACGTCATGTGACCTTTGTGAGCGCGGGAGTGACGTTATCAGGTCGTCTGGGCCATTTGGGCATCCTAGACGCCCAGGCTGATGCTAAAGATGGTCGCGACCCGTCCGACGGCCACGGACGAGTGGTCTTCACGGCCGAGAGCCTCCCGTGCTTCCTTCACAATCTCGGCTGCCTTGGTCCTTAAGTTCCACGCTTGGCCCCTCGTGATTAGGCCGTGGGAGGATTCCACTTGCTCGGTGCCTCGGGTCACCTCCTCGCTCGCATGTCCGGCCCTCGGGTCGTCCTGGTGTCCGATGTCCTCATCATTCCCTCCCCCTTGCGAGCGTTTCATCTGTGGAATGCTATCATCTACATCGAAAGGAGATAAGTCAGCAACGTTAAATGTTGTTGACACGTTATACTCACCGGGTAGCTCGAGGCGGTAGGCATTGTCATTGATTCGTTCAAGGACAAGAAATGGCCCATCCCCTCTTGGTGCAAGCTTCGAGCTTCTCTTCTCAGGGAATCGATCGGGTCGCATGTGTAGCCACACCCAGTCTCCCTCGCTGAACACCTGTGGTCTTCGCCCCTTGTTGGCTTGCTTGGCGTATTGTTCGGTCTTGCCCCTTATGTTTTGCCGAACCTTCTCGTGCATCTTTTTGATGAGCTCGGCCTTCTTCTCGCCGTCTTGGCTGGTGACCACCTTGCTTGGTAGGGCCGAGAGATCCAAGGGAGTTATGAGATTGAACCCGTAAACGACTTCAAATGGTAGTGCTTGGTGGCAGAATGTTGTGTTCTGTTGTAAGCGAATTCTGTGTGGGGCAGATACTCGAGCCACTTCTCCGGGTATTTTCCGATAAGTGACCGTAGGAGTGCTGCCAAGGTGCGGTTGACCACCTCGGTCTGACCATCCGTCTGCGGGTGGCATATTATGGAGAACAACAGCTTGGTCCCTAGTTTCCGCCAAAGTGTCCGCCAGAAGTGACTCAAGAACTTGCTATCTCGGTCGGACATAATGGTCCTCGGTAGACCGTGAAGGCGTACGACCTCATGGAAGAAGAGGTCCGCTATGTGGATTGCATCGTCGGTCTTCGAGCATGGTATAAAATGCGCCATCTTGGAGAACCTGTCCACTACAACAAAAACGAAATCTTTGTTTCGGATCTTCGAGAGTCCGAGAACAAAGTCCATCGACAAGTCAGTCCACGGACGAGTTGGAATTGGTAGAGGAAGATACAAACCGTGGGGCTGGCTACGAGACTTGGCTTTGTGGCACGTGATACATCGTGCACAAAGCCGTTGTACATCCCTTTTCAGGTGCAGCCAGAAGAAATGCTCTTTGACTGTGGCCAAGGTCTTCTCTACACCAAAGTGCCCCGTAAGAGCCCCTCCATGAGATTCTTGTAGAATCAGATCCCTCATCGAGCTCTGTAGGATGCAGAGCCTCCTGTTGCGGGAAAGGTATCCTCCGTGTACGTAGAATGGTCTGTGGGCTCCTTCCTTGCTCATTCGGAATACCTCGCCAAACTCCGGATCTCGGTCGTAGAGTTCCTTGATGTGCTCGAATCCTAGGTTCCTTGCCTCCATTGTGGTGATTAGAACATGCCTTCGTGACAAGGCATCGGCCACCATGTTCTCGTTGCCTTTCTTGTACTTTATTATGTATGGGAAGGTCTCGATGAACTCCATCCACTTGCCATACCGTCGTTTGAGCTTGTTTTGACCCTTGAGGTGCTTCAGGGTCTCATGGTCCGTGTGAATGATGAATTCCTTCGCCAGAAGATAATGTTGCCATTCTGTAGGGCCCGAACAAGAGCATAAAGCTTCTTTTCATACGTTGGGTAGTTGAGTGTGGCTCCACTTAACTTCTCGCTGAAGTAGGCCACGGGTCGCTGTTCTTGAACGAGAACCGCTCCAATACCGATTCCTGAGGCATCGCACTCTACTTTGAACATCTTGTCGAAGTTTGGCAAGGCAAGGACAGGTGCGGTGGTCAAGCTTGCCTTGAGCGCCTCGAATGATTTGGCTTGCGCTTCTCCCCACTCAAAAGGTTTGTCCTTCTTGATAACCGCGGTGAATGGTGCGACTATGCTGCTGAAGTTCTTCACGAACCGGCGATAGAAACTTGCTAGCCCGTGAAAGCTTCGTACATGTGCGACGATCGTTGGTGTTGGCCATTCTTGTATGGCTTAGATCTTACTCTTGTCCACTCGCAGTCCCTGTGAACTTACCACAAATCCGAGGAACGCGATCACCTTTGTGGCAAAGGAGCACTTCTTCATGTTGGCATAGAGCTGTTCCTTCCGAAGCGTCTCTAGTACC
>CM071860.1:52065927-52092145 GCA_036759665.1 Gynandropsis gynandra | reverse complement strand
CTCGTAATACGTGGTTCATTAGCCTCATGAACGTGCTTGGTGTGTTGGATAGCCCGAAGGGCATGACGAGCCACTCGTACAATCCCTGCTCCATTTTGAAGGTTGTCTTCCATTCGTCGCCTTCTCTCATGCAGACTTGATGGTATCCGCTCTTGAGATCGATCTTCGAAAATATTGTGGCCCCACTCAGCTCATCCAGCATGTCATCGAGCTGTGGGATCGGATGCCGGTACTTGATCGTGATGTTGTTGATTGCCCGGTAATCAACGCACATCCTCCATGTCCCGTCCTTCTTTGGCACTAAGAGCACGGGAACGGCGCACAGACTTAGGCTTTCTCGGATGTAGCCTTTGTCCATTAACTCCTTAACTTGTCGTTGGAGCTCTTTGGTCTCCTCAGGGTTCATGCGGTAGGCCGGTCGGTTCGGTAATGGCGATCTTGGAATAAGATCGATCTGGTGCTCGATGCCCCGTAACGGTGGAAGCCCTGTTGGAATTTCCTCGGGAAACAAGTCTTGATACTTGCTTAGGATGCTGGCGACTTCCGGTGGATGCTCCGCTGTTTCCTGGCTTACTAAGACATCTTTGTAAACCATCAATAAAATGGGGCTTTGATTGCTCAAAGCCTTAGGGATCACGCTAGCCTTGACATAAAAATTTGGCTTGGGCTTATCGTCAGGACTTAGTTTTAACTGCATTTCATAAACCTGAGCGGGACTAAGGGGCGCTAGCGTTACCTTTATGTGGTTCATGACGAATGAGTAGAAGTTCGACTTCCCGTCATGCGTCACCTCGCGGTCATATTTCCACGACCTTCCTATTAGGATGTGCCCTACTTGCATGGGAACGGCATCGCAAAGTACTTCGTCGTGGTACTTGCCGATGCTGAAGGGTAGTTTGACTTGCTCGTTCACCTTGAGCTCCCCTTTATCGTTTAGCCACTGTAGCTTGTACGGATGCGGATGCTTCTTTATTTCTAAACCAAGCTTCCGTACCATGTATGCGCTGGCAACGTTAGTACAAGACCCGCTATCAATAATGAGTCCACATACCTTTTCTTTCACGAGACACTTCGTGTGGAAGATCATCTCTCTTTGTGCCGTTTCAGGTGGTCCGAACATCGTACTTAAGACGCGTCGGGTCACCAGCAGCTCTCCACTCTCTGGGTACTCGATCTCACTGTCCCGTTCTTCTTCATTTGCGGACTCGTAACCTCCGCGATTAGTGATGGTCATGACCCATGGATTAGGGCAGTCTCTCGCCATGTGCCCTATTCCCTTGCACCTGAAACACACTAGTTCGTGAGTATGGGTTTGGTTAGAAGGTTTTGGTCTGTTACCTTCCCCTTTTGCAGCCCTCGACATTTCGGGCCTTGGTCTTTCTGGCAACCTAGGGTGTTGTTCGCTTGTCCTAGTGGGCTGCATCCTTCCGCGACTTACTATTTGCTTCCGTCGAATCTGTTGCTCTATCTGAATGGACAAATGTAGGATGTCCTGCAAGTCGTGGTAGTGCTGCCTCTCTACCTTCCTTGCGATCCTTTCGTTTAGCCCATCTAGGAATTGAGCCATTATTGTCTCCTCATCTTCGTCTAGCTCCAGCCTGTTGCGAAGATGCTCAAATTCGTCGAAGTACTCTTCGACCGTTTTGCCTCCTTGAGTAAGCTTCATATATTTCTGCTGAAGCTCCCTGTGGAAGTGAGGAGGGACATATCTCTTCCGCATGAGGGCCTTCATCTCTCCCCATGACGAGACTGTTCCGACCCCGGTTCGCCCCCTACTGCTCTCCTCACGATCCCACCAAGTGAGCGCGCCTTCTGTGAGTTGGGCTGTGGCATACTGTACTTCTTTACGTTCCGTAAAGTTGTAGCATTCAAAGATGTTGTCCATCCGCCTCTCCCAGTCGAGATAAGCTTCTGGATCCATGCGGCCCGAAAAGGTAGACGGTTTTAGTTTTAACCCGTTACCATCTTGGTTCCGTCGCTGTCTTCGGGGTGGCTCCTCATCCGAAGATTCGTCTTCACGGATGATGGGCCGTCGCCTTCGGGGTTGCTCCTCTTCCGAAGTTTCATCATCCCGGATGATGGGTCGTTGCCTTGCTCGCCTCGGCAACTCTTCGTCCTCATCTTCGGGGTCATTCCGACATTCACGTCGTCTATGTTGAGGATCTGGGCGATCTTCTTGATCCGCACAGTTCTCACGAACCACTGGTGCTTCCGGTATTTGTTGCATTCGTTCACTTTCAAGGTGATTCATCCTTGTCTCCATTCTTTGGAGCATTTGCATGATCGCATCGAGTTGGTTGTTTTGCTCTGAGTGTTCTCCTCGTTCGGCCATCCTTTATCAAACAAGAACGATTAGTTTTAAAACGAATTAAAAGGGATGGAAGCGTACCTTTGGTCCTTGAACCGGGCTCTGATACCAAAAACTGATAGGCGCTCGGGCTGAGTGGCTTGGGATGCGTATTCGATGAGCCGAAATCCTCGCTTGTTAAGTGGAATTTCTTTGAGTTGAATGGAATGTTGGACACCACAAGAGGTGCGGAAGCCTCTTGATACAGTCTAGACGCACTTCAAATGTTCCCAGAACGAATTGAAGGCAAAGACGTGTCCCGGAAACGTTTTAGAATAGAAGTAAAAATTCTCTCAAACTTATATTCACTCCAAAATCCAATCTGCTTACAAATGAAGGCTGAGACTGCTTTTATAGACAAGTCTCAAGCCTTAAAAGAAGACAAAATACATGAAATGATTGCCCTATTGCCCCTATTGGCCGAAAATAGTTTGAAAATGGAAAAATGGGCCAAAAACTTGCTGGAATGGCCAAATGACGTCATTTGACCGTTGGGAGAATGGGGGTGACGTCATGTTACCGTTGGGCTTACGGGAGTGACGTCATGTTACCATTTGAACGCGCTGGAGTATCCCCGTGACATCATGTGATCGTTATGAGCGCGGGAGTGACGTCATCAGGTCGTCTGGGCCATTTAGGCGTCCTAGGCGCACGGGCTGATGCTGAAGATGGTCACGACCTGTCCGACGGCCACAGACGAGTGGTTTTCACGACCGAGAGCCTCCCATGCTTCCTTCACAATCTTGGCCGCCTTGGTCCTTAAGTTCCGCGCTCGGTCCCTCGTGATTAGGCCGAGGGAGGATTCCACTTGCTCGGTGCCTCGGTTCACCTCCCCGCTCGCATGTCCGGCCCTCGGGTCGTCGTGGTGTCCGATGTCCTCATCAACCCCCAACAACTGACATAATCGCTCGCAATATTACAAGGACCGTAACACGGGCTTCCACACTCGACACCATTCCTAGTGGCCACAATACTATCATTGTCGAACATGAGTACCTTGTTTAACTCTAACCTTCGCTAGTCTCGGATGAACCACAAAGCCCACTCGGCTTCTTGCATGCTCATTAATGGCGATCTAGGAACTTCGTAAAATATTTGAATGCGTCCCCAAAAGGTATCACTTCAACGAGTGGGCAGACCACTTGATTGAATTCTTGATACCTTAACTAGGATAGGAACGTGTTCGATCTCCATATTTTTCGATCGAACACTTGATCTAAGCATTTTTTTTTCCTTTCCACGTTATCACAATCGATCGAGCGATTTATTTAAGAAAAATTCTCGGTCTGAATTGTTAGGTTGACCTCTTGACTAGAGCGCTTGACGTTCGATCATAAACTCAATGATTTGATCATCTTATTCACCTGAAGATTCAACTCTAATATCACAATTCATTTTGTTTCATATTTTGATGCTAATCCAAAATTTATCGTAAAATCATGTACAGACTGATAATTTCATTTTCACTTTATTGACACTTTTACATTTAATTGAGTTATTAAATAAATTTTAGTTTATCTAGTTCTTTTTACACTTTTTTGTGTGTTTATTTATGGTGTTTCAGGGAAATAGGAACCAATGAGCAGTTTTGGTAAAAATACAACAAGATTTAGGACTTAACTAACATCATGGACATCAAGGCAAAGATGTGAAAGTTCCAAAATTTTTACATACTACTTAGTTGAAATGAACAAAGACCAATGCTTCTAAAGAATTCATTTATGTACATCCATACAAAAAATTAGTATTTAGAGGTTTTTAATCTCTCAGAAACGAAACATTTAACACCAACTCCGTAACAAAATGACTGGGCGAGTTAAAGAATAATGAAAATATTAAGAGTTTTCCAAGATAAGAATTAAAGGATTAGGAAACCAAATGGTGGATTTTTTCGAAAGAAAAGATAGAGAAAACACCGAGATGAGAATGAGACCAAAGGAAAGAAAGGACGATTCCTTCACATCTATCATACCCATTGCCACTGTAATCATTGTTGTTATAACTCGTTAATACAAATTATTCATGCAAGTAGTATCTCATCGCTTATCAACAGGCATGGTACATATTTATCCATTGTCTTATTTTTAGAACATTCTTTTATTTTATCTTAGAGGATGTTCTAACGGAAGAAATAGACAATGGAAATCAGACCAAAATGGTGTCGTGTCGTATTTTATGAATGAATATATATCATTCATAGAATATAGAAACGAAAGATGTTCATGTGTGCTCTAACCACACCATATCCTATGATATAATTCTAGATTCACGTTATTTTGTTAGATGGATGAAAATGAATTGAAACCACTAGCAACCCGATAGAAAAATCTAGAACTTGTCTTTCCGAAAAAAGGACGTCCTAAACCCCAGGTATAACTCAAACTAAAAAACCTCAGACTCAGTGAATGACGCCGCAACACTTGTGATCTAGAGTTGATAAGTCGGTGAATAGCCCGAAATTTCTCCAAGAATATTTTTAGTTAAATCTCTAGGATTAGCAAATAAAAGACACCCGCAATTCATTATAATTTAGTTTAAGTGTTAATAGGTCCTCTATATATAGGGACCAAATAATAATGGAAACATAATAAGATAAGCTAACTTAAAAAACTCAATAAAATCCTTCGACCAAGTGGTGAAATAGCTCGGTCAAGCGCCACATTAGTTTAAACCCTAAAATTCCAAAAAGTAAAGTATATTAGTTCAGAGAAAATGTTCGTGCCGAACTTTTTCTTGCTTTCGCCGAGCACAATTATGCTATGGTCGAACATTTTCTGCTCCTCCCGTTTCTTGATCTTCTTGGCCTCCTCTCTTTGTAGAAACCATCTGGTAGTCTTTATTAACTGTTCCTTGACGTCTTTGTGGGGTTGCTTTCCATTCTTTCATTTTTAATTGTGTGAAGACGTGTCGAAACACCTTTGTCTTGCTCCTCATTGTGTGTTAGCATGTGAACACGGCTTGAAGCTTTTTTTCCTATTCCCTCTTTGTTTGTCTTTGTGCAACTTGTGGCGGATCCAATATCTCGTGAGCATCATTTCCTCTTCCTTTAAAATGAATTTTCCTCAATTCCATCCCTCCAATTTGAGAAACGTTAGGATTGGTGCATTTATGAGCTCTAAAAGATCAATTTTCTTGCATCAGAAGCTATGAGTTATGACTCTGTATGAGTTTCTTCTATACGCACATGCACCCAAACCTCATCTCTCGGTCACACCAAATCTAGTCATTTGCTTCATCTAGTGGTTCCTTCTTCTAGAAAACCATCTCAAGAACTGGGTGTGCTCTCACAGGCCTTTATTGAGAGATTTTTCTCAAGATCTCACTATTTTTGTGGTGATCTACTTTACGGTCACTCATATTATCATATCTCTTGTCCCCGAGTAGTGGTTTCACATTATCTTTCAAGTCATACACTTCAGAGACTTTTCGTCCTACAAGTTATTCTTCATGTCCAACCTTATGTTCTACGAAATTCTCATGCATGTTGTGAGACATATAATTAATCCCTTATACCACATCGTTGTATGGTTCTATTATATGTTTGTCATCTACCCTTACCAAAATTATTCGAAGGTTTGGATAATCTTTGGTGTAGTTACCTCGACTTGGGCATTCAAGACATATAATATCACGGTTACACATAAGAATTTGATGGTACCTTGTGCTCTTGGTTTGGATTTATCTTTGTAAGAGTTCTCAATGCTTCAACTCCCTTGCACCAATGTTGTGGATGTCGATTCACCTTTCTACGGTTATAAGAAGGTGCAAATCAATGTCTCATCGCTGTAAGCATTTCATCCCACGTCACTGTTGGTTTCTCTCCATACCACCGATGTGAACGAGTGAGAAGATTCCACCATTCAAATGCATAGTGAATAAGTTTGACGATGCTTACTTTAATTTTTTGAGTTTGGAATACTAATGGAAATTAAAACCTATCTCAGTTTTCCTCTTCCACTCTTAGTATGCTTCCACATCGTTCTATCCAATGAACATAGGAATCTGCATCTTGATTACTTCTGATATCATCATCGATTCAATCCCTTGCGTGTTAGTTGTACCTCATGGGAAGGCCATACTCCTTGTCTAGAACATCAACATATTCATCCTCATCCATGCCTAGAGGGTATGGATTACGAGCTAAGTATGGTCTCCTTTGTTGTAACTATCCACGAGCTACTCCTTCCATCCGACCAAACTGGTGATTGAACTCTTGCCTCATGCCCCTGAATTCGTCCATCAAAAATTGCATCTATGAGAATCCCTCATCGTATAGTGGTTTCTCATGATGGTTCTTGAAACTATACATTTGAAAGATAAAACAAAAAATATGAAATAAAAAGATGAGGAATGAAGCTCACAGTTTCTCAGAAAAGTGTCTTGTTCAATTTTTCTAACTCACTCGCAAGTCTTTTCCTCGACTTCTCCTATTCAATTTAGTTCAAACCTCAAGAACCAATCAAAGTGAATTTCCAAAAATATCAAATAGATCTGGACATCCAAATGAATAAACTAAGTCTTTTAAGCTATTATGCTTCTAATTCTACCTAATTACTTTTCATATTTTCTTCTACCTTTCCCCCTTTTTATTTTTGGAATTTTTCTTTTTTATTCTCCTTTTTTTTGTTCTTTTTCCTTCTCTTTGTTTTCCATTTGGCATTTTTCTTTTTCTTCTTTGTTTACTTTTTGTGGTTTTTTTCTTGTATTTTCTTTTGTTTTTCCTTTCCTTTTTGTTTCTAAAAAACCAAAAACTAACTAAACTAAACTTATATCGAATCAAAGATAGAAAAAAACGAAAAATTTATAGACTAACACAAAAACGAGGTTTTGATACGACCAAATATGATCATAGATCGACGTTATTTTGTTAGATGGATGGAAACAGATTAAAATCCACTACCAATCTGATAGCAAAGCCTACGACTCGTCATTCTTAAGAAAAGACATCCAAAACCACAACTACAACTCCACTAAAAATTTCAAACTTAGTGAACGACGCCACAACACTTGTGATCTACTGTTGATAAATCGGTGAACAATCTGGAATCCTTACAAGATTTCGGTAGCTAAACCTCTAGATTAACAAAGAAAAGACACTCTCAATTAATTATATCTTAGTTTAATTTTTATAAAATATATTCTTTATTTATAGGGTCAACAATAATGGAAAATATAATGAAATAAGCTAACATAAAAACCCAGTAAAATCTTTTGATCGACGGTCATATCCGCCTAAAATTCTAAAAAACTTAAATTGATCTAAAGAAATTGATCAGGTCGAGCTTTTTCTTACTCTAACAGAGCACAATTCTGTTTTGGTCGAATATTGCCTGATCCTCCTATTTCTAGCTCCTCTCGGCCTCCTCTCCTTGTAGGGATCTCTTGTAACCTTTTTTAATTGTTCCTTAACATTGTATGTATAATATCCTTTGTACGAAATTCTTTTTTTTTTCATTTTAGGTTCAAATCTTTCAACTCACAAAATGACAATTCAAAATATTTATATTGTCTTTCAAAAAGATCATACATTTATTTACACGACGTTAATCTTTTCATGTTTCATTCTATGAGATGCAATGAGCTTTGAAATATTATAAAAAGAATTAGGTGCGGTGTTACATGTATGCAAAACATCATGAAACATCTGACACATTTTATCCATACAATTTTCTATAGCATTGTAATTTTTCTTCACTCCCATCAATCTAGCTCCAAGTGATAACTTTAAATGATCCTAACAACTTTCATATAAAGGTTGTTTTACTGCACCAAGTAGCTCATAATATTTATTGGTTTCAATGTTTGATTTTCTTCATTCATGTTTCCATGTAAATATGATGACTGAGAAAAATATCTCCAATCATATTCATATATCTATCATGATGAGTATGATCGTCAATACTACTTTTATCTGTAATTACTTCATCACTTTTTATAAACATGATCAATAACGTGCGTATAATTTGTCAATATACTCATATCTTTGATATGATAAATTCAAATATTTTAGTTTTCCACAAAGCGTTCTTGTATAAGTGTTTTAACACAATGACTGCACTAAGATTTTTTTTTCATTTCTAACCACTTTCGAATTCAACAGAAACATTATTTGTCTCTGAGTCAAACCTCTTATATCCACCGCCCTCAATGTGACCAAATATTTGAACCGCTTAGAGACATTATATATGAGCGAATGATTGAATTTATATAGGCTATGGCCATTCAAGAAATGTAGCGGTTGCTCGACCAGATATAATGAGTTGATAAGATCCAATGTAACATATATATATATATAATGCTCAACACAATGACTTTCCTTTAACATTACTACGACCAACTTATAAACAACACTGTGTTGCCAATTATAGCACTCATGAACTGTTAATTGTGCCAACTCTATGTTAAACCTATAACATTATTGCATTAACCATGTTGGCATGGTCGCGTTTCTCTTTTTAATGCCATTTCAACAAAGATTGCATTACAAGAGTTTTGTGTTACTGCACGTTGAATCACATACCAAATTTTAACACCGGTCTCGTGTGATGCTTGGCGTTGGTTTAACATTAAATGCACGTTGACCCTTGCAACATCATTAAAACCGTACGGACAGTATAAACGCTATGATCACACAAAAGTTACGTTGCAATGGCGTGCATATGGCACTGCATTGTGCAACGCCAATCTAAAGTGGCATTCGGATGAGACCGACGTTACATATGAGTTGGCGATGCGTTGGAAAATGGCGTTAATATACAGTTACATTGACATAGGTTGGAATATTCATGTTTTTAGTAGATTGAATCCTCCAATGAAATGAACTAATATGTTCTTTACAACTTTATAATCTATATGCATTGCATGACTAGAAATTTTTAATTTAGGGTCGGAAATTCCAGACGGATTTTGATTTGTCCCTAAAATCCGGACGAAAAATTTTGATCCATCCCTAAATTCCGGACGGATTTTAATCTGTCTGTAATTTACAAACAAAATTCTTTCAGTCCCTATTTCCGGACGGATTCTGGACTACCATTAATCAGTCCCTAAATTTCTGGCGGATTAGAGAGGAATTTTGATTTTTAAAAATTTTTTATTTTTTATTCGTTTTATCATTTATTAATTTTTAGGAAAAAATAATTTTTTATAAAAAATACTTTTTATAAAAATTAATATTTTTTTTTGCGAAACATTTCTAAACCGTGTGTATCTTTTACAAATAAAAGAAAAAATAAAAAAATAATAAATAAAAAACAAATAAATAAAAAAGTCCTTAATCCGTTCGGAATTAGGGACGTATTTGTTTCATCCGTCCGGAATCAGAGATGGATTCTATATTCCGTCTAATATTAAGGTTAAATTATTTAATCTGTTTGAAATTAGGGACGAATTTCTTTAATTCGTCTGGAATTAGGGACAAAATTATGGACATATTTTTTAATCCATCCGGAATTAGGAACATATTTTTTTAAATCTATCTAGAATTGTAAAATCTAAGATTATAAATTCAGTCGGAAGGAATAAGAAGAGAAATAAAAAGAGGAGGAAGAAAGAGAAACGGAAATATAGAAGAAAGATATTGAGGCAACGACGGCGGAGGTGGAGGCGGCGATGGAGGGAAGGTGGCGACGATAGCTGCGACGCGAGGCAGAGGCAACGACGGAGGTGGATGAGGAGACGACGACGATGGGTATAGAAGAGGAGGTGACGACGGGGGTGGAGGAAGAGGAGGTGAAGATGGCAGCGACAAAGGAGAAATTTTTGTATTTTTTTTGTATTTTTATTTATTTTTAATTTTTTCTAATTTTTGGAAAACATTTCCGGACGGAATTATCCATCTGGATTTTTTTTATAATTTTTAAAATTTTCCTGACGAATTTTTTTCCAAAAAAATAGGGACATTTTAAGGATGACTAAATCCGTCTGGAATTTCGGACGAATTTCAAACGAATATTAATTAGCGATGTTCATTTACGGACCGACTTAATCAGTCCAGAAAACGTCGGGAAACTGTTTTCTAGACGAATTAGGAATATATTTTACTAATATTAAACAATTCCCCAAATCTATATATCATCTCTAATGTAAATAAATGTAACCTAATTTATTTTTATTGAATGTGATAAGATCTACAATACACCATATCTATGTTCATGGTCATAATTTGTATGGATATATAGGTATAATATTTTAAATACTTGTGTTCAACTCTAATATTATTTGATCTATATTTTATGATAGTTTTGTTTAGGTAAATCATATATATAATACGGAGGTTTTTTCCTCTTTTTTGGTGAAGTCACATCACCAAGAGAGAGAAAATTTCCATTTAAATTTAATTTAAATCTAATCTTAATACTAATAAAAGAGAAGTGACAATATATTTTATTTTTAAAAATTATTTAACAGAGTTTAAAAAAATTTTGAAAAATAAATTATAGTTTCGTATGAATTAATCAAATTTAAGTTTCTAAATTTTAAAAATAAAATATTAAAAATAATTAAGTTGCAAGGTATTTCCTTATGGTAATCAATATAAAAAATTGAATAAAATCGTATTCTTTTTATATCAATCTGTATTTGAATATAGAATCATATCAAGAATCAGAATACAATAGAACTCAAAACATTGATATTTAATGAAAATAACTAATACATTACACAAAATATAATTTAGGTAACAAAATATTTTATACAATGTATAAACACATATGGAACCATGTTAAGTTAAACATATATTCGGTTTTTATCTTTGTATTTTGTATTTCTACTTATAAAAAATTACATATATCAACCTTAGAAACCTAGAGATTTTCAAAGGCCTATAATTTGATTTTTTGTTAATTTTTTTTCTTGAAATGAGCAGCTAAACATGGGGGACAAACGAGTGGAACAATGCATGTGAAAAAATATTGTTTATTCATCTGTTGGCTAAATATTTCTCCACTTTTAAATTCATATTATTAGTTTGAGTTGAGTCATTCATATAGATTGGTTGTGCATAATTCTGCAATACTTGTAGTAAATGAGATATTATTAGAGATGACTATTATGTAACTAAACGACTATAGAACCTTAATTTTGATTTTATATGTGTATTGATCAACTCGAGTTTTGTTTTGAACCAGGAAATGTTATTGTTGGTGTAGAGATCAAATAACATTGGGACCTTTTTCGTTTAGACCAACGTTGCCGTCGTATTACAATACTATGAGGTTATTCTCCATTTATCTTGGAAAATAGAAGGGCTTAATTATCACATTGATGAACAAATTTTTGGCCTTTCGATTTCAATACCACTCATATGTCTTCAAATTTTTTATTTCTTTCATTGTTATATATATGAAACGATTTTTCTTTGCAATTGTATGCAATCATAGTGGAAATGAATTTTTCATGTTAGCATTTGGTTTTGTGTTCCTTCTCAACAAAACCACATATCTTATGATATCTTTGCATCATTCATTTTTTTAGAAATATTGAGAATGGAGATTAATGGACAAAGCAAAAGGGATTACTAATGCCATAAACAAATTGGGATCGATGAAATCAATATATTATTTTGTTGGTTATTATAGTATCTCTTATTTTTTTTCTCTCCTTCACATTTCCATTTTAGTGTTTATTGAATTACCCCCACTCCAGCAACTCACATCTCCACTTTTTCCTCCCATCTATAACGTTCTCCTCCCATCAAATGAGTCGAAATCGTGAATTGCTTTCCCGGTAAGACAAATCTGCTCTTGCAGCGATATGCGCCGAAATCTGCACGATCCATATTACTCCATGCGTGCCGCCTTCGCCAGTCGTACACCACCATCACGATGCCACTGCTCGCTATTCTTGGGGGCTCCAACTCCTAGATGGGGGTGGGGATGTGCTTATCGGTGACCTTGGAGCCACTTTATTCCGTCATTGTGGTCATCCTCTTAAACAAACCATTCTGCCTTGGGCGAGATCTTTGGTGGCCTGCTCGAAACGCCGGAGGATGCCGTTGTAGCAGAGGTGGAGAGGAAGAATGACCGTGTGAGGCCGAAGGTGGTGGCCCCAATCCCTGGGAGCGAAGGCTCTATGGATTCCAATTGCCTTGGATTCGTTCTTCGTCTTCAATGTAGTCGTCGGTTGTCCTGCCTCGGCTCTGGACTCTATTCCCCTTCGATTCGTTCTTCATCCTTGATGTAGTCGAAATTAGAAAAATAAATTATAATTTCTTATGAATTAATTAAATTTAAGTTTCTAAATTTTGAAAAAAAAATATTAAAAATAATTAAGTTGCAAGGTATTCGCTTATGGTAATATATTCGTTATAAAAAATGAAATTAAATCGTATTATTTTTATATCAATCCGTATTTGAATATAGAACCATATCAAGAATCAGAATAAAATAGAGACTCAAAATATTAATATTTAACGAAAACAACTAATACATTACACAAAATATAAATTAGGTAACAAAATATTTTATACAATGTATAAACACATATGGAACCATATTAAGTTAAACATATATTCGTTTTTTATCTTCGCATTTTGTATTTCTACTTATAAAACAATTATATATATCAACCTCAGAAACCTAGAGATTTTTAAAGACATATAATTTGATATTTTTGTTGGGTTTTTTTCTTTGCAGTGAGCAGCTAAGCATGGGGGACAAGCGAGTGGAACAATGCATGTGAAAAAATGTTGTTTACTCATCTATTGGCTAAATATTTCTCCACTTTTAAGTTCATATTATTAGTTTGAGTTGAGTCATTCATATAGTTTGGTTGTGCATAATTCTACAGATTATTCTTGTAGTAAATGAGATATTATTAGAGATGACCATTATGAAACTAAAACGACTATAGAACCTTAATTTTGATTCTATATGTGTATTGATCAACTCGAGTTTTGTTTTGAACCAGGAAAGGTTATTGTTGGTTTAGAGATAAAATAACATTCAAACCTTTTTTCGTTTAAACCAACGTTGTCGGCGTATTATAATACTATGAGGTTATTCTCCATTTATGTTTGAAAATAGAAGGGTTTAATCATAACATTGATGAAGAAAGTTTTGGCCTTTCGTTTTCAATACCACTCATATGTCTTCAAATTTTTTTATTTCTTTAATTGTTATATATATGAAGTGATTTTCCTTTGCAATCGTAGTGGAAATGAATTCTTCATATTAGCGTTTAGTTTTGTCTTCCTCCTCAACAAAACCCCATATCTTATGATATCTCTACATCATTCAGTTTTTTAGAAATATTGAGAATGAAGATTAATGAACAAAGCAAAAGGGATTACTAATGTTATAAACAAATTGGGATCAATGAAATCGATATATTATTTGTTGGTTATTATAGTCTTGTGATCTCACCTCTTTCATTATTATCAATTGGAAATCTAGCTTTTTTGTTGTTCAATACAATTGTTTTAGTTTTCATTAATCTATGTTGTATTTTCACGCTTTTGTGTAAACTAGATTCATATTAATATTCATTTGTTTATTCTGTTCAAATTCGATACTTTTACTATATTGTTTCATTGCTACTAAAAAAAGTGAGTAGTTTAATTATATATTTCGATCTCTATTTGAAAATTATTGTTGCCTCATTGTCTTTGTGTCTACTTCAAAATTGTTGTCTTTTCCAAGTTTTATTGTTGTAAATGATTCAAGACGTATGGTAAAATCCCAATAACTCGATTAGATTTGTTATATACTTTTAGGCTAGAAGTTTGAATATTCTTTTTAATTTATGAATTTAATATTATTCTTTAACAAATATATGTATGTACTATCTCATAGTAAAATATTTATTTATCGTATTTTTATAATCATATTAATATCTTAATCATGACACAACCACTATCAACACATGTAACAAGACATAAAATAAGAAGAAAATAATTCAAATCAAATTTATTAATATTAAGATTATATATAAGTATGTAGTTAGTTATATCATTAACGTCCTAATATTGATCGTATATTAATTTAAATTTTCAAAAATCTTAAATACATTACAAATAATTGATAAATTAATTATATTACCTTTTAATGTTCTATTATTTTAGAATAAATAAATAATCATATATAAATAAAATTAAAAATTTTCCATTTTTAAAAGCTCGCACATCCCCTTTTAATGGTTTCATTCACACAAATATGCTTCTATTTGCTACATGGTTCAAGATTACTTATTTCATTTCTAAAGTATTTTCTAATGGTTTCAACCTAAAAATTAGTCAAAAGCCTTGGAGTTATAGAAGAATTTTTCTTTAGCATTTCCTTTGAAGTGCAAAAATTACATTGATCAAGGTTGTAAAATCATCACTGATGCTTGCTTACAAGGTTTATGTTGTTGGTCCTATTTTTGCAATGAAGGTATGTTGTGCACATTCTTTATATACTGGAAAATTCTTCTTTATATATGCTATAGAGGCATTTGTTTGTTTTCTTTTTTGAAGCCAAATTAATGCAAAATTGGGCTGAAAAATCTGTATGCAAGTAGAGCGTGAATGGAGATTATTCGCGCCATGTCTTTGTTCCTCTTACTAGAAGAATGTTTAAATATATAGCTCAATGAATCAAATCATTTACTTTAAGAGAGTATCATTATTTCTCCAATGTTGATATTTGAAAATCTCATTTCTCCAAAAAAAAACACCATCAATGAAGATTCATGACATGTACTTGCTCTTGATTATCCTTGAATTATTACCATAATCAATGATCACAACAAACAAAGTGATTCAAGACTCCTATGTATTTCCTTTGAAAAAATAAAGTTTGATCGAGAGATAGTGCAAATCAAGATGCACATGGAGAAATGACTTGATTTAAAAACCAAGTTATCATAGGGAAGAGTCTGAAATATAAGACACTTACAAATTTAGGACACGTTCATATCTAGTATTGGTTGGATTGGTTGACCACAAAGAACTTTTATAAGGTAAGTAGTTTTGCAATGAATCAATAATATTATTTCTTTGCTAATAAACTTATCGAATTAATATTTCTACGTTGTAGATATTGTTGGACTTCTAATCGCTATGCAAGAATCAAATTTGTAACTACCTACCTCTCATAAAAAATAGAAATTTGATTGTTACTAAATAGGTAAGTATTTAATATTGTTTCTCCATTAATTTATTATATTATTTCTTCTACAATAATTTGCTCACATCGCTTGAACAATTTTAAATACAGAAAATATGTCGTAAAATATCGATATAGGATGGATTTCTATGTATTTTCGTTCAAATATTACTCAAATAATTTCCAAGAAAACAGTCATGATCGTGACACATACTATTCCCATTACGATCAATGATTTAAAAAAAATAAAAACACTTATATTAATTATTTTTTGTTCATGTGATTGCATAATTAACACTTTGATCGTTCTGCTCAACAAACATCTACACCAATGAAAATCCAAAGACAAACAAGAAATTCTAACAGCAAGTTTTAAAGATTTCCAAATTATATAACCTCAATAATTATTTTAATCATGTTATGATTTAAATTTAGTACTAAAAAATTATGTAGGTACAAATAGGAAACACAATTATGCGGAAAACTCATGTCCAAATCATGCAATCACTTTCTATGAAAAATTACGTTTTAAAATTTTAAAGATATTATGAACAAATCGCAGTGTTAGTTTATATTACATTTTATAAATCTATTGGTTAAACTTTTACATTGAAAATTAGAATTTTTGGGTTTGTATTAGACGATACATATCTCAAATGTCATGCCAATATTTGAATTAATAAATTATGTGTAACATTTAAAAAGATTACAATTTAATTATAACAAAACCGCGCAATGCACGGTTACATCTAATTTATATTAAAACTTAAAACATTTCTAATTAAACCTAGATGATACACAAAACCGTATCCGAGCTGAGTGGTTAATCTGCGCCACATAATTCTCCGATTTTGTAACTTTGATTGGAACTCTTAATCCCCAGGCACATTTCAAATTATGTGTGTTATAATACCTTTTTTTTAGTGATCGATGTATCAAATTCTTGTAACGTAAACTTATCAAAATTCATTTTCCAACAAACAATTCAAGTGTAATACATATGAATCTTAGCCAATATACTATCGAAATATAGGATTTATCTTTAGGTTTTATTTTTTTCATAAATCAACTATTGTTAAATTCTATATTTATAGTATTAAATAAACTATTTTCTATAATTTTGAATGCTAAAGCGTAATTTAATTTTTATTTGGATAACTGTATAATATATATATATATATCTAACTAACATAATTATGTTTTATGATTATGAATTTTATTAGATTTTATCATGATATTTTCTCCATCAAATACTTTCTTTTTTGTTAAATTGAATGTTTCAAAGTTCTCAATATATATATATGTATATATTATAAGTAAATAGATCATTCATTATAATTTAAGATATTATTTTAATTTTCATTATATTTTCCAAAGACATATTTTTTAAATAATATTAATAAAAATTACTTATTTTTATAAATATTTTAATATCTCATGCTTAGCATGGGTTATCATTACAGTTAACAATTTTAATTGGTGAATGTACTAAACATTATGAATGAATAGTTTGGACCAAAATATACATATGCATTATAAAAGGTACGTGTATTATATTTGGAAATCCAAAAAAATCAAACAGCGTCAGGGAATTGAAGTTGTGAGGGCTATATTCATCTTCTTTTCTTATTTTAGGGAAAATAAAATATTCAATATTTTCTTAATATGTAAAAAAAGTTTCCTTCCAATAATAAAATATTTAATTTCCTACTTTTCCTCAAATCACACATCTTTATAATCTCTTTCTCACTAAACACTAACACAATGACCGGAACAGTATGCAACCAACAAAGCGGCGAAAAACCCTAGTAATCTCCCCTCCCCATGAAGATGAAATCCCAATTTCATCATCATCATCATCATCATCATCATCATCATCATCATCATCATCATCATCATCATCATCATCATCATCATCATCATCTCCATCACTCGATGATGTGCCTCTGAATATAATCGACGAAATTCTCTTCAAATTGCCCCGGAAATCTGTCGCTCGATTGAAATGCACTTGTAAAACCCTAAGATCTCACATCTCCAACCCGGATTTTGAATCGGAATACTTCGCTCGTGTTGGGTCAGGGTTGATACATGTCTCTAGCTTCGCCTCTAATTACATCTGTTTCAACCCCTTCGTCTTATTCGATGATGATGAAGGAGTCAGTCTTCATCTTCCCATGCACTGTCAGATTCTCGCCTCCCATGGTGGTCTCGTTCTTATGTTCATGAAACAGCTCTGTGTCCTCAATCCAATCACTAAGCAGTTTCATTATGTGATGAACGAATCGTCGCAAGCGCTGACGCGATGCATCATTCGGAAGCCCGAGAAGAGCGTGATTCACGCTGAGAGGTCGGTGATGATCGGATTAGCGGTCGATCAGATTGATCGGACCTCACAGAGGTTCAAAATCGTGTGTATCTATGAGATAGCATCAGCGAAACCCGATGAATTGAGGTATGGATTCGATATCTATCAAGCGGATTCTTGGAGAAAGTCGAAGACGACTGTTTCTTTCCCAAGAAGCAATCTCTCTAAGCATACGAAACCGGTTTACTTCAACGGGGCACTTCACTGGTTAAGAAACAATGGTAGCATCATTGCTTTTGACCCAGAAAGAGAAGAAGCAAGCCTGATTCCCATCACTTTCCCATCGTCCGAACCTGACTTCACGGTATGGCTTGGTGCAGTGGAGGCACAGTTGGTTCTGATTTTGGCTACTGAAAAGGAAATATCCGTTTTTGCCCTCATAGATCACCAGAATCCAGAGTGGACCCTCATGAGATCGATCAAGAACGAAGCCCTGGATGACAGTGACTGGCTGTTCTGGAGTATCGTGGGGTACGACGGGAAGTTGCTTCAGCTGCAAGAAACGAAGGACCAAAGCAAGGACCGTGTGCTTCACATGTACGACATGAGACACAATGAGTGGGCAATCCTAGGGTCGATGCCGCGGTGGCTGGACGCAAACCGCGATTTCTGCCGCTATGTTCCGTCGTGGTCTTCGGTGGTGGGGCTGCAGAGTTGGCCGTCACCTCCAGCAATTTCCGAGGTGCGTCGAGGACTGCTCGGTAATCGTTTTTGTTGTCTTAGGTTGGTTATGGATCTGATTGATCCTCAACGCAGACTGAAGTAGTGAACTTATGTTTGAGAGATAATTTTATGTTTTCCTGTGGTTTCTGCTGTTTGTTTAATGGTGCAAAATAAATTCATTAATTTCCTAAACTTTAATAAACAAATGTATTAGCTCACCTTCTTCACAAATTTACTATCTTTTACAGCAAAAGAAAAATCTCTCATATTTTATTTTACTTATGGAATTTAAATAAAATTTTGTCTGTAGAATTGGTGCTTTATACCCTATGTTAACGTATGCATTACGCATGAATAAGTTTGTTTCAGAAATGATACTTCAAGCGATATTTTATTTATAACAAACATTGTAATTATACATTAACTCTCGATGTCAGCAGATGTGAAACAAATTTTTACACATTGTGTTGTTGTTACAATTGTTATTGTCATCGAGAATAATTATTTTAAATCTTCACTGGTAATTGTCAACATTTTAAACGAAAAGGCAACATTATATTCGTTGATATAAACGGTTATCGTGGTATAGAAACTTTTTTATATGCATTGTTTTTTATATGATAGTTACGTTTTTGAAGTCCAATACTGTTAAATAGTTTCTGTAGGGTTGAATTTCATGCGGAATCGTGTTTTAATCAACCCGAATTAAGATCTAGTCATGTTTACGATTAATTGTTCGGTTTCAACGTTAAACGACTCAAGAACAGTTTCTGAGATACCTGAAACGTTGAACTGAGGATCGGATGTGAGGCTTGATGGTACAAGCCCTCTACGCGTATCCACGCCGAGATCGGGATCTGCCTTCAACCTTTTGGTGCGGAATTCGGAAGAACGAAAACTGTTTTCGTTCTTCGGGTTTTCTGTTTGACGGCTGCGTTTCTAGGGTTTAGATTATTTGACTGATCATCTGATAACGAAAACCTGTTTTCGTTATTTATATAATTATTAACACTTTTAATAATTACAATTAAACCCTCAACTTATTCAATATTACATAATAGGCATAGGACTTTCATTACATGTGTGTTTAATACAAGTGAAGAAGCTAAATTTGTGACAGGCCTATTGATACACGAATTATATAAGTATTTGTAACAATAGGTAAATGAGAAAGAGGAAATAAACAGATACACTTGTATGCGTGTGATCTCGTAGGTTCATCACTAAACTGGTAGTTAATTAGTCTTACTAATTAACTAATCGAGGTTGGCGTCTAGCAACACTCCTCAACGACCAGATAGTGTGAAGTAACATCCTTACTCTGTAGAACCATGGTAGAAGGATAATATTATTATTTCCCTCCGTCTTTACAGCTCCGGATAATCCTAGGACATGGTCTAACTGTCAAGTCCTAATAGATTATCAACTATGTTTCATGCCAAACATAACTGACTGGTGAATGATCGCAAGAAACTCTTTTCTTCTCTCATTCAAATGCCCTGGCCAAGGTCTTTTCAGTCATTATGTTGCTGACAACATAGAGCTCAAACTCTTTACCCAGAGTTGACGGATTCCATCTTGATCAATCACTAACTGCACAAGCATCTAATCATTCCCAATATCCTTTCAACTTACATCCCAAGGCATAAGGTGTCCAGTATCAAAGAATGGTAGATAACTTGTCAGTTACTATGTTGATCTCAGGTCTAAGGAAATTATAATATTCCAATCCTTCTAGAGAAATTCCTATTGACAGTTCAATGGTAATGTAACCATTAGGAATTCTCCCTTTAGGTCTGTTCAATGATCACATCTCTATATGCATCATCCATACATGTGATTTAGTAAAAGAGATCTACTAATTTCTATCAAATAGAAACCATCACATCTATGTTGATCTATCCGGATTACTAACTTTCAATTAGTTATCCTATGATCAAGAACGATTTAGATTAAGTTTTTACCAAAACTTCACTCTCTTTATCATGATCTCTATCATGATGACAAGTTTCTAAACTTAATCATGGACTCTATCATACTAGCTATGAAAATATATACACATATATATTATGCAAATATCATCAAAATGATAAAAGAATGCCATTTTTAATTCACAAGTGTTCAAAAATATATGACATAAAATTAGCTCTTAAATAGTTACAACAATTGTACTATTCCTAGAACTAATTCCAGCATGCCATGTCTTTCAATCCAATCTTCAACTTGTGCTTGTCAAACTCATTTGAACCAAGCACCTTTGTGAGTGGATCTGCTGCATTTTCCTTTCCTTCTTATCAGATGGTATTTCCGCAGAACATGCTTTGATCTTTTATGAGATCTTGGTTCCTTCGCCTGGGCCTGGGCTATTGTATTATCACATAATAAAGGAACTGGTTCCTTTATCGAAGGCACCACACCAAGTTCAGTTATGAACTTTCTCATCCAGATCCAGACCTTAGCAGCTTCGCAAGCTGCTATGTATTCTGCTTCAATAACCGAATCAGCTACAGTAGCTTGCTTGGAACTTTTCCAACACACTGCACCCCCATTGAGACAAAAGACATACCCCGATGTCGATCTGCTATCGTCCTTATCAGACATAAAGCTGGCATCCGTGAAACCTTCTAACTCTAAGTTAGAATCTCCATAAACGAGGAATTGGTCTCTAGTCCTTCTCAAGTACTTAAGAATGGTTTTCACCAATTTCCAATGTTCCTCACCGGGATCTGCCTGATACCGACTCGCTACACTTAGCGCGAAGGCTACATCAGGCCTCGTACATGTCATGGAATACATGATGGCTCCCACTGCGCTAGCATATGGGATCCTACTCATGCGTTCTCTCTCTTCTTGTGTCTGAGGACAATCCTCTTTGGAGAGAGTAATTCCAGTGCCTATCGGTAGATAGCCTCTCTTGGAATTTTCCATGTTATACCTCTTCATGATGGTATCAATGTACTGGGACTGCGATAGTCCAAGCAACCTCCTTGATCTATCTCTATAGATCTTTATTCCCAGAATATAGGTTGCTTCTCCCAGATCTTTCATGGAGAATTGTTCGGATAACCAGAACTTTGTCTCTTGCAACGCCGGAATGTCATTCCCTATGAGCAATATGTCATCCACATAAAGCACAAGGAAGACAACCGCGCTCCCACTAAACTTCTTGTACACACAAGGCTCTTCTTCGCATCTAACAAAGTTGAACTCTTCAACTGCCTTGTTAAAGCGAATGTTCCAGGTTCGAGAAGCTTGCTTGAGTCCATAAATGGACCTCTGAAGCTTGCATACCATATGACTTTGAGTTGGCGACATGAAACCCTCAGGTTGAGTCATGAAGACTTCTTCCTGGAGCTCTCCGTTAAGGAAAGCTGTTTTCACGTCCATCTGCCAAATCTCATAGTCATGGAATGCCGCTATCGCAAGCAGAATCCGAATAGATTTGAGCATTGCCACAGGGGAGAACGTTTCTTCATAGTCAATCCCTTCTCGTTGACTATACCCCTTGGCAACTAGACGAGCTTTATAGGTCTCTACCTGCCCGTCCGCTCCAATCTTCCTTTTGTAAACCCATTTACAACCTATCGGTCTGGAAGCCTGTGAAGAATCAACCAAAGTCCATACTTTGTTGATCTTCATAGATTCCATCTCGGATTCCATGGCTTTCCACCATTTCTCAGAATCAGGGCCTTGTATAGCCTCTTGGAAAGTCAAAGGGTCGTCATCTATATGACCGACCACATCCTCTTGCACCATCAGATTAAGTCTGTCAGGTGCACGTCGAGAACGTGTTGACCTTCTCAAGGAAGCCTGTGTAGCAGGTTCAACCTGCGCTGGGATATCTTGTTGGGCTTGTTCCTGAACAGGTTCCTGAACAGGTTCCTGAACTTGTTCCTGAACGGGCACTGTCACTTCAACATTTGAAGATGAAGCGCCGGAGCCTAACACTATATCACTCAGCCAAGAACGCTCATTTGACATCTCATGTCCATGAGCTTGTGTTGGCTCATCGGGTTCTTGAATCTCGTCAAGAACTACTTCCCCACCATGAATTCCTTCATCAAGGAATTCCCTTTCAAGAAAGGTTGCCGTTCTGGCCACAAACACTTTGTGTTCAGACGGGTGGTAGAAATAATATCCCATAGTTTCCTTGGGATAACCTATGAACCTACATCTGTCAGACCTAGCATCAAGCTTGTCTGGCTGAAGTCTCTTAACGAAGGCCGGACACCCCCAAACCTTGATGTGCCTCAGGTTTGGCTTACGTCCTTTCCATATCTCATATGGTGTCTTCGAGACTGCTTTGGTGGGAACTTTGTTTAGCAGATAGGCAGCTGTTTCTAAAGCATAGCCCCATAAGTTCATTGGAAGATCAGTGAACCCCATCATGGATCTCACCATATCTAATAAGGTTCGATTTCTCCGTTCGGATACACCATTATGTTGTGGTGTTCCGGGAGAAGTCCACTGAGACAAAATCCCATTTTGCCTTAGATAATCGACAAATTCATGACTAAGATATTCACCGCCCCGGTCAGATCTCAACACCTTGATACTCTTTCCGGTTTGTTTCTCCACTTCACTGCGGAATCTCTTGAACATTTCAAAAGATTCGGATTTGTGTTTCATCAAGAACACAAATCCATATCTCGACATATCATCAGTGAATGTGATGAAGTACGAATATCCACCCCTGGCTTGAACTCTCATAGGTCCACACACATCAGTATGTATCAGCCCTAGGAGTTCTGTAGCTCTTTCCCCGGTTCCACTAAACGGAGATTTGGTCATCTTACCAGTGAGACAGGACTCACAAGTTGCATAAGATTCATAATCGAAATGGCCTAAAAGACCATCTTTATGCAACCTGTTTATCCTCTTCTCACCGATATGACCAAGTCTACAATGCCAAAGATACGTCTGTGCACTATGTTCCTTAGACGTCTCAGACACTAACTGACTCTCATAGTCAATCAGTTGATTCAGCATCTCATGCAAATCCATGTCCATCTTGTTCATGCTAAAGTTAACAATGAACAATGAGAACGTCTCAGATAACGACTGCAAGATCAAATCTTGAGACAACTCTTTGCCCAGTGTGCACCCCAGCTTCACAAGCTGTTCGATAAGACCGATCATCTTTCAAACATGAGGTTCCACCAGAGAGTTCACAGTCAGTCTAGACTTGAACAGAGCCTTCGACAATTGATATCTTGCCGTTCTGCTCTGTGCACCGTACATCTTCTTAAGATGTGCAATGATAGCGCTAGGATCCATATCCTCATGCTGGCGCTGGAGTTCTGAACTCATTGAGGCTAGGATGATACACTTTGCAGTGTCAAGGTCATCCTTTTGCTTTATCCAAGCGAGCAAGCCATCCTCATCGTCATCAACAGGAGATTCCTTGATAGGATTCTCGATCGCATCGAGTAGCTTCTCCTGCTTGAAGACGATTTTGAGGTTGCGGTACCAATCATCGAAATTTTTCCCTAACATTTTTGTGGACATCGAGAATGACACGTAGGGAAATTGAAGACATTCTTCGGGAAATCTAGAAGGAAAAATTTTAGCATTTATTTGAACACTTATTTAATCAAATAGATATGGACTTTTCATCTAAATGATTATTTTACTGACTAATACTCTATATCACGGTCGTCGGCCGTTACAGCCAAACCTCGCCTGGAGCCTGACCGTCGCAACCATGTTTGTCGTTCACCCGCTTTCCTCTTCCCTTCGCCCGATCGAGCATCTGCGTTTCTTCTCCTTCTCGCGACGGTATGTCAGAAGAGGAGATGAAATCGCCGCCCAGATTTGGCCGTCGGGAGGAGGAATAGTGTCACGCCGGTGGTTCAGGGGAAGCCGCTGCCCGTCGCCTGTGTCCGGCGTCGAACGCGCGGCCGGCTAAGGGTTCTGCCGCCGCCCTCCCTTCGCCTCACGCGATTTCTGTTGCGCGCGCTTCGCGCGCGCGATTTTCACAATTTTTCGATCCAATTTTGATAAAATTTCCGAAAAAATTAATCCTAAACATGCAGCCAGAAGCTCTGATACCACTGTAGGGTTGAATTTCATGTGGAATCGTGTTTTAATCAACCCGAATTAAGATCTAATCATGTTTACGATTAATTGTTCGGTTTCAACGTTAAACGACTCAAGAACAGTTTCTGAGATACCTGAAACGTTGAACTGAGGATCGGATGTGAGGCTTGATGGTACAAGCCCTCTACGCGTATCCACGCCGAGATCGGGATCTGCCTTCAACCTTTTGGTGCGGAATTCGGAAGAACGAAAACTGTTTTCGTTCTTCGGGTTTTCTGTTTGACGGCTGCGTTTCTAGGGTTTAGATTATTTGACTGATCATCTGATAACGAAAACATGTTTTCGTTATTTATATAATTATTAACACTTTTAATAATTACAATTAAACCCTCAACTTATTCAATATTACATAATAGGCATAGGACTTTCAGTTTCATCGTTTGATTTATATTTTTCTATTTTAAGATGAAGAGGACTCAGTTTTTGGTAAGAGATGGATATTACTGTATGTAAATTCAGTTACATGATACACATCAGTGTATATCAGTGCATTTTAACCTATGAGTCAGAAGAATACCAATAAGAATTAAATGCTATTTAATTTGGTCTCAGTTTGGCCTTCCCAGAGGCGGATGTACTGTTTTACTATTGGGTTAAATGAGAAGAATTTCAAAAATATTTTTGTAGGGCTAAAGTGGATAACTTCAAAAATACTCTCGTAGAGCTAAAAGACTTCAAAAATACCCTTCCCGAAAAACAAAAAAAATTTTAATTTTAAAAATACCCTTATAAATGTTGATATTCCCAAAATACCCCTGCAACCTTACGATCCAATTCGACCCAGCGACCCAGTTTGACCCTGCGACCCTTGTCCCTCTGCGACCCTTGTTCCTCTGCGACCTTGGACCCCTGCGACCCTTGTCCCTCTTCGACCCTTGTTCCTCTACGACCCTTGGATCCCTGCGACCCTTGTCCCTCTACGACCCTTGTTCCTCTGTGACCCTTGGACCCCTGCGACCTTTGTCTTTCTGCGACCCTTAGACCCCTACGATACTAATTTATTATTTACAAATTATTTACAAATAATATGAATAAAATTTTGAAAATACAGCTCAGATCAAAATATGTTGGACCCGTGCGACCCTTCCGACCATTGCGACCCTTCCGACCATTGGCGACCCTTCCGACCATTTCGACCCTTTCGACTAGTCTTTTTAATGTCAGACTACTTCTTTTTCCAGGTTCTAGCTATGCTTTTTATTTTTCCAATGCCACATTGAAGACCTATATTAAAGGTTCTTTAATATGGTCAATACATGCACCTTGGTCATTCTTTGTATTTATTGTCTTTCTGGATTTTAGGAGTCCATTTATTTTTCGTTATAAATAGAGGAGAAAAAACCGTAAAGCTACAACAAGCACCAAATCATCTATTGTTTCGAGTCTTTTATTCTCTCAAAAGGGCGATTTCTAACATCTAACCCTAAATTCTCTGAAAAATCCTTGTTACCTTTGTGACCGTTAAGGTCACATGGTCGACCCAGGGCATCGTGCTGTCTATTTGTTACTCAATGTCTTGGTAATCGTCGGACTCAGTCTGTATGCAGATACACACAAGTACTTACAACTTGGATGGAGGACTTTGTGATGTATCTGCACTACATAAGGTCTTGGTAATCGGCGGGCTCAGACATCAAGCTGTATCCGCATTACCTA
>CM071860.1:52034058-52063119 GCA_036759665.1 Gynandropsis gynandra | reverse complement strand
GTCGACAATGGTGACTGTGCCACGCAGGTCACAAAGGTAAAAAAGATTTTTCATAGAAATATGGGTTAGATACGCATACTAAGAGAAGAGACGTAGACGTTAACTTATATACATGGGTCGGAAGGGTCACATGGGTCGGCAGACAGGAGTCTGACAGCAAAAGGACAAGTCACATGGGTCGGAAGAAAAGATTCTGACTGCAAAACGACAAGTCCATGGGTAGGAAGGGTCACATGGGTCGCATGGGTCACATTGGTGGCAAGACAGGAGTCTGACAGCAAAACGACAAGTCGCATGAGTCGCATAGGTCGCATGAGTCGAACAAGGGTATTATGCGGTCGCATGAGTCATCCCTGGGTTACAAAGGTCACAAAAGTTACATCGCATAACGGGTCATACTGGGTCATAATCTTACGAACAATAGATGCAAATTAAGATATTTTTAACGTTTAAATATTGATTACATAAGGTCTCAAAGGTTACAAAGGTAACAAAAGTTACATAAGGTTTAAAAAAAAGCCAGAAAGAGGTCCAATACACTGGGAAGGTTGGAGACGCAAGAAATATTGATTTCTTCTTCCTCATCAACCCACAGTTTATTCGGGTTTTGTCATACTCCTCCTTCACAAGCTTCACGAAATGCTCCATTGACATTTCGGGCTTTGAGTCATGTATGGTGAGTTCCACGGTAGCTCTATTTGGCAGAAGGATTTTAAAGCGATATAACTTTCCAATGGAGGATCCATCATCATCAAACATGAAAAAGAAAAAAAAAACGAGCCAGACCGAGTCCGACGATTACCAAGACCTGGATCGACCATGTGACCTTCGTGACGAAACAAGAGATGATTTGGTGCTACAAATTGTTGTAGCTTCTCGGTTTTTCCTCCTCTATTTATAAACTCATATTCAACGAAAAATAAATGGACTCCGTTTTAACCAAGGTGCATGCATTGACCACATTAAAGAACCTTTTAATATAGGTCTTGAATGAATGAATATATTGACCACATTAAAAAGCTTTGACCGCATGGATCGCAAGGGTCGCATGGGTTGCAAGAGTTGTATGAGGCTCTGTGACCCTTGTACTAAATATTAGAAAAAAAAACAATGTACCAAATATTAGAAAAAAAAACATTAAAAAAAAACGATGTACCAAATATTAAAAAAAAACAATGTACCAAATATTCACATCTACCAGTCCAAAAAAAACAATGTACCAAATATTAAAGAACCTTTTAATATAGGTCTTGAATGAATGAATGTATTGACCACATTAAAAAGCTTTGATATTTGAGTCAATTATTTGTAAATAACTTGATAAATTATTATTTTCAAAATTTTATTCATATTATTTGTAAATAATGGGTCGCATGGATCGCATGGGTCGCATGGATCGCAAGGGTCACATGGGTCGCATGGATCGCATGGGTCGCAAGGGTCGTATGAGGCTCTGTGACCCTTGTACAAATATTAGAAAAAAAAACAATGTACCAAATATTAAAAAAAATAATGTACCAAATGTTCACATCTACCAGTAAAAAAAACAATATACCAAATATTAAGTTAGTCTTCGGGTTCAATGGTACGTTCTCCATTACTGTATATATCAGCCTCCATCTTCTCACGCATGGAAGTAACCTTGTCGTCGCAAATAAAGCAAAACAGATTCTTATCATTTAATAACGCGACTTCTACGAATTTATAGGAGAAAACACCACAGTCATTCCCGTTTTGGTTCTGTGGCAGACCTTCATAATACACGCACCTCCATTCATCTTCTCCAGAAGCTAAAGAAGGAAACCCTCTGAGAATGAGCATCTTTGGGAGAGCTTTTCTTATCTTCTCAATCACCGGATCGATATGCGTTTCCTTAAGCTTCATCTGGCAGTCGTATACTGTGATGCAAATGTTTAGAACTGAGACAAAACCTTCATAATCACTAATTGGTGCCTTGACGTTCAAAAACTGACTAAGCTTTTCCGGTAAAGTTTCCATATCCTCGTACGTCCACATCGAGAGCGTCTGCATGAAAGCAACAGGACAAACGTAATAATTCTGATACGCGCTGGGATCCAATGCCAAGCGAGATGACAGTTCCATCAACGCCTCATCCAATTGCTGCAAAAAAAAAAAAATTAACACACAAGAATACATATGACACAAAACTCTGTGAGACTAAGGGTTTAAAAAAACTTACTTCATCTTCAAGCCATGCGTTGGCCTTTAATATAATCTCCCAATACTTTGGCCCCCGGGGAATATCTAGCTCAGATCTCCACCACCGCTCATGTCGAGGTGCCTTCAGGAACCAATATAGATTAGTCAACTTTTTACCGCTAGCCTCAACGAATGTAGGAAATCGGCTTATCAAGTCCCACTGGGATTCCACACAAACTCCTCTTCCCCTTCAGGTTCTTGAACCACCGTTTTTTCGGGTTCTTGAATAGGTGTCGATCCCATGTATTCCACGTTTACGTTTGCTTAGGGACAAGCAAACATTCAAGTCTGGGGGATTTTGATCATCTCGTTTTCATACGTATTTCTTGCACGATTTAGGAGACGTTTTTGATACATATGTGATGTTTTACGTATGATTCCGTATCCGTTTTACTTGCTTTCGTGCTTTTCATGTTCTTACAGGTATTTACGCGTATTTGGACCATTTTGGAGCTAAAAGAACATGCACGGAGCTAAGGAGCAACTTTGGGGATCATCACGGGACAAACGGGACGAGATTGAGCATGGAAAAGCCTCACCCGGTCGGGCACAACCCTTGCACGATCGGGCAAAACCTACGGCCAATTGTGTGGACCATTTAGCACGACTCGGGCAAGCATGCCCGACCATTTTGCCTTGTGCCCGAGCGGACACACATGCCATACCCGATCGGGCATCATTCCAGCCCACACAATCTGCACGAACTGCCCTAGCTAACAACCTTACGGCTTATGCGACCCTACGACTTATATGTCTCGATGGAAATTGACACTCAAATGACCTTTTCACTAAATATTACTTACTTGGTGGAACTCCATCAGGAGCAAGGTTTCTTGACACTGGATTTGGACGTCGAAGGAATTCAAAAGCAAAATCACCAACAGTGTCGGAAGATTGGGTTTCGGTGATCGCAACTTTCTCGGCAGCCTTTGATTTTGGATTAGGCACATGAATCCCGACATCCCTTAGAAGGTCTCTTACGGCGTTTATGATTCTCTTCTCCGACTTCCTTATTTCCCTTATTAATTTCTTCTCCAGTGTCAGAGGGACTGCAGCATCAGCATCAGCATCAGCATCACTCACGCACTCCTTCCTCTTAGTCCCTTTTTCCTTCTCCTTTTTTTGATCACCAAGAGCTGCTTTTCGTGTCAACAGTTCTTGCTCACAGATATCCTCCCAACAAATACCCTTCGGATTTCTACGAAGATGTTTCATCCATATCTGAACATCGGGATCGTCACATCCCTCGTAATCCTCCAGACCAGAAAGTAAAGCTTCCTCTTCGTGTTCAGCACGAAGAATACTTAGAATATCTTGAAAAGCAAAACATAACCATTATTACCCTCTGTGACCCTTGTTTTCCTTGTGAACCTTGTGCAATTGTTACCTTAGAATCTCCAATCTGCCTTATTACATCTACATACTTCGGGTTAAAATTGGATTTAACCATCTTCTTGCACATTCTTGGGCAGGATCGATGCACATCCACAACCTCAACATACCATCCATTTCCGCCCAAACTAAGGATGGTTTCAAATGGAAGTAACTGAAACATTAAAACAAAATGATAAGAATGCAAAGAGTACAAAAACATTCAAGTTATTCGAATAATATATACAACTTACCATTAGTGAGATCATGAACCCGCCACAATACCATTTTGGTTTCGGTGATCCCCCGCTAACGTGCTGGCGGCAAGTATCCACAATCATCTCGAATATGTACCGACCCCATGGAAAGCCTTCACAAAATTCCAAGTCATCAACCATGTCAATGAGATCATGGCTGATAGAGTTTTCTGCTGAAGGCTTGTGAGCCATAACTTACGCCAACAACATCAAAGTTACGAACCTCTTCCGGTCGTCGGAATTCTTCGCCTTCACAAGCTTTTCACTGACTTGTTCGGGGGTCACCTTTCCACGGTCGAAATTCTTCAGTTTGAATGTGACACCCATCATGGACTCCCATCCTATGGGATATGGTCCGCATTTCAATACGGAAATTAGTGTGTGCTCCACTATAGAGTACCGGATGGGAATGCCGTTTATGACGAACCACAACTCTGTATTGTCCCGTATAATCACAGAGTGATTTAGTAGTACAGACATTTGAACCTTCGTCAATGTGGAGTCACATTGTAAGTGAAATAAATGCCTAAATTGTGACTCCTTCTCGAAGTAATGCAACTCCTGATCATTTAAGATTCCTCTCAGCATCCTTATTGTCTCGTGAGGATAACACTTGGTGGTGATCTTTGGAATTCTGTCCATGTGCTTGAATTCATACATAAATTTCGGCTTTGGCGCCACCTGCAAAATGACCAATTACGAATACATTATACTTCTACCGACCTAAGCGACCCATGCGGCTCAACCGACCCATGCGACTCAACAGACTCGTGCGTCCCTCAACCGACCCGTGCGACCCATGCGACTCAAACGACCCTCAGACACTCCACGATACTCAACCGACCCACGCCCCTCAAACGACCATTGCGACCCATCCCACTCACTCAGACAACCGACTCACTGAATCGAATATGGTCAGGCAACGCGTGCGACCCTTGCTACTCAACCGACTCACGAAGTCGAAGATGTTCATGCAACTCCTGCGACCCTTGCGACCTAACCGACTCACTGACATTGACACTCACCCATTTCAAATCAATAAACCATTTTGTGACTCGAAAGCTTACAAAACCCTAGAAATCGAACTACTTACACTTATTGACGCCATTGAAGATTGACTCATGCTCTCTTCGCCAGTGATGCTGCTGATTCTAGCCATTTTCCTACTTGCCAACTTCAAATTGATCCCTCCCAAGTTCGACATCACTTATTTCTTTCTTGTTATAAACTTTTAAACAGGTTTGACGGCGAAAAACTGTTCGGCTTTCTCGTTTTCGGCAGTTTTTCACGTTGAAAAACTGTTGAACTTCCATTTTTCCATGTTCGAACATTAAGGGCAAATTTGTCTTTTCTTCAGTTTTTTTTCGAATTTAATAATTATTTTGGGGAAGGGTATTTTTGAAGTAGTTTAGCCCTATAAGGGTATTTCTGATATTCCGCGGCTAAAGTGTTTCAAAAATAATTTTTTCTGAAAAAAAAAATGTTTCAACTTCAAATCTACCCATAAAATATTGATAATCTCATATTATCCTTGTCGATAATTTTCTCTCTCCTCTAGAGCACATCTATTTCTCTCACTAGTGGTGCGAAAATTACTGTTCTCCCACACCAGAACAGATTCGGCGAGAGTAGCTTGAAATCGGCATCAGATTCGCTGTCAATAGGTTGAAATCGTTTGTTGTCAACAAAGAAGCTTGCAATTAAGCATGCACCGTAGAAAAACCAGGTATGTATAGTGAGTTTTTTGTGTTTCTCTTTTGTTTTTCTTGTTTCTTTTGTGAGTTATGAAGCACTGGGTTAATATAAAACTTTTTTATTGAAAACGAGTCTAAACAAGTCATATTTATTGAAATGTCAAATAATCACAATTAGTGACTGAGTCATAGAGTCATACGGTCGCACTGGGTCACAGAGTCTCATCGAGGGGTCAAAGGGATCAAAGGTCAAAGAGTCGTAGGGGTCCAAGGGTCGTAGATGTAAATGGGTCGTAAAGGAGTCAAAGGGTCGCATGGGTAAAGGGGTCGCAAATGGGTTAAAGGGTCGTAGGGGTACAAGGGTCGCAAAGGGGTACAAGGGTCGCAGAGGTACAAGGGTGGTAGAGGGATACAAGGGTCACAAAGGGGTACAAGGGTCACAGAGGTACAAGGGTTGCAGATGGATCAAAGGGTTGTAAGGGTACAAGGGTCGCAGAGGGGTCAAAGGGTTGCAAGGGTAAAAGGGTCAAAGAGGTACAAGGGTCGCAGAGGGACAAGGGTCGCACGGTCGCACTGGATCACAGAGTCTCATCGAGTCGCATGGTCGCAGTGGGTCACATAATTTACCCCTCTTTTTATGTTTTTGTTACAGGTGTAATAGATACGGTGGATGAGAAAATCACACTGATTTATTTTTTGTATGATGGTAAATGGGAAAAAACCCCAAATGGAGAATCTGAATGGGTTGGTAGAGTTAGGAAAACCAGAGAGTATTTTTCTTATGTCCTCCGGGTAGTTTGACATACCAGCAACTGATTGATGAGTGATGCGCAGAGATGATGGTAGGAAATAATACAACGAAGTTGAAGTTAAGCTATTTGCCCAATATTTGTGAAAATGGGAAGCCGACATATATAATGAATGACAATCATCTTATTTGTTATCTGTTCGATCGCATTAGAGGAATTCGACCACTACTGTATGTGGAGATAGAATCGCAAGTGTGAAGTGTGAAATCAAAATTGAGAGGAAAATTGAGCCTCTAATTCCTTCTTTTGGAAGCATTGCTAAAGAATGTGAGGATCAAGGTGTTGTAGATTATGATGATTGTGTTATTGTAGGTCCAAATAACAAAAGTAGAGTTGAGAGTAATCCAGAAACAATAAATATTTTGGATTCGGATAATTCTGATAGTGAACATACAAGCGAGTTAAGAGAAGATGGTGGGTGTGCCATGAATGTGGTAGTTGATGGAGTTGTTTATGGCAGTAATAAAGTGGATTCTGATGTGCCAACAGAGCATAAGTATGGTGATGGTGAGAACAACTCGCAAATGGTAGTTCACAATGGCGAAAATAATATCTTCGAGTTCGGAGATGGATTGGATCTTAAAATTGGGCAAGAGTTTGATAGCAAGAAGCATGTACAGGCATTTGTAAGGAAGGGTTCAATCGAAGCTTCGTTTAGATATAAAACATTGAGATCTGATACGAAGCTGTGGGAAGTACGATGCGAGTTTGCCGGAAGTGGTTGTAAATGGAAATTACGCGTGGCAGCAATTCCAAATTCCAAACGGTTTAGTGTGAGAACACACCTTCCCATTCATAACTGTTCGCCTGTATCTAAATGGACCAAAGCTACAAATGGTACAATGCAAATGGTTAAGGATTATTTGAAAGAGGAATATGCTAGAAATTATGAAACACCTCCAGCAAAAGAATTGATGGCTCGTGTAAAAGCAAAATACGGTCCAATGTATCATATTTGATGGCATTAAGAGGCAAATACGGTGCTCAAAAGGAGATTCGTGGTGATGACTTTGAACATTATAGGAGTGTTCTAGGGTGGTTGCACATGTTTACAAAAAGAAATCCCGCATTTGTCGAAAATCTTCAGCTCGACGGTGATGGGAAAAGCTTCAAATACCTTTTTATGGTTGTCAGAGCGGCTATAAGAGGATGGAAATACATGCGTAAAGTGGTTGTTGTGGATGCTAACATTTCTGACAGGAGTGTACAAGGGAGCATTGATTGTGGCGACCGCGTAAGATGGTGAACATCACCAATATCCTATTGCATGGGGAATAGTCGACAGAGAGAAGGACGAATCATGGACGTAGTTTATGTCAAGATTGAAAGAAGTGATACCGGATGAATGTGATGTCGTTGTGATATCAGATCGCCATAAAAGCTTGATCAAAGCAGTCAAACAAGTGTATAAACAAGCTGATCACGGTGTTTGTGCGTGTCATATATCACAAAATATAAAGAGCTATCTCAATAAAGGACATGATAGAAAGACTTCAAAGGGTGATATTGTGGCGGAAATGTTCTTCAAATGTGCAGCAGCATACACGGAGAACGAATTTGAAGTGCTATTGAATTATATGAAGGCTAGGTACAAAAGTGACTTTTGTGACTTTTGTGACCTTTGCGACCCTTGCACCTCTGCCACCCTTGTACCCCTCTCCGACCCTTGCACCTCTGTCACCCTTGTACCATTTGCAACCCTTTGACCCCTGCAACCCTTGTGCCCCTCCGACCCTTGTACCCATGCGACCCTTGGAACCCTGCGACCATTGTACCCCTTCGACCCTTTCACCCCCTGCGACCCTTGTATCTCTGCAACCCTTGTACCTCTACCACCCTTGTGACTGTTGTGACCTTTGTTGCCATTTTTTACCTTTGTGAACTTTGCGCATGTATCATAATGTTGCAAAGTATTTGGAGAAAAGGAACTTGATCCTGTTAAGTGGGCAAGATGCAAATTTAAAGGGGAAAGGTACAACTTATTAACCACTAATAGCGCCTAATCAATAAATTTAACGTTGAAGAAGTAAAAAAGTTTACGATCCTAGGGCTTTTAGATATTTGTTTGGGAAAGACAGTGGAATTGTTCAATAGGCATAGGTTAGAAGCATCTACCGTTGGTGATTCTCAAAAGTTAACACCTTACGTTGAGAAAACGTTACATGAACGGTTTGGACAGACAACCAAGTATGATGTTATTGAATTTAACAGTCTGAGTGATGAGTATGAGGTGAGAAATGAGATGGTAGAAGAATTGTAGTGAGTCTTCAAAAAAGAACGTGCAATTGCAAAATGTTTGATGTGAATAAGTATCCATGCAATCACGCAATTGCGATAGCACATAAGGTTGGTAAAGGTTACAAGATACCAGATTTATGTTCAAAATACTACCTTCGGGAGACATGGCATTCGGCTTACCAAGAAACCGTGCATCCGGTTCTTGATTGCAGTGATTGGGACATTCCTCCTCAATTTACTAAAGTTACGGTTCTACCTCCTATGCTGGCTGAGAAAAGGCAAAGCGGAAAGCCTAAAGAGAATCGTTATCTTGGACCCTGTGAGGCTCGGAGAATTACACCATCTTCGTCGAGACAAACCACATCTTCTTCGTCGAGATAAACCTCATCTTCTTCATCGATACAAACTCCATTTTTGTCGAGACAAACCTCATCTTCTTCGTCGAGACAAACCCCATCTTCAAAAGCCAACATCACTAATAGTGTTTGGAACGTAACTACCGAGACAATGTCAACTTCAAAAAAAAGAAAGGTTTATGAGTTAGTCATTGTGTAATACTATATTATTTGTATTATTTTCATTAAACCTTTTGTGACTTTAATCATTATAATTCGATAAATTTTTCATTATAATTCAACCCATGCGACCCTCGATTGGATTAAATTAGAACTCATCCGACTCATGTGACCCAATATGACCCCTTATGCGACTCAGCCGATCCATTCGACCTCATGCGAACAAATATGACTCATGCAACCAATGCGACCCTTCCCACCCATGTGACCCTTCTGACCCATGTCTAATTTAGAATCAATATAGAAAATAAAACACTACTATCGCTTTTGAAACAACGGCATTGGTTATACACAACTCAACTAGGAACTCATGGGTCATAATTTGTTTTAACCATTGATTGATGTTGTAAATGTATTGTTTCGATTTGTTTTTGTCAATTTATCATTATAAACCCCGTAAATTCGTCGAGTTCGCATCTATTGATCAATATATGCGACCAAGCGACCCATACGATCCTCAATTGGCATCAATTAGTTTGGCGTTGTAAATGTATTGTTTTGATTGGTTTTGGCATTTTATCATTATAAACCCGTAAATTCGTCGAGATCGCATCTATTGATTAATATATGTGACCCATGCGACCCTCAATTGGTATTAATTAGTTTGACGTTGTAAATGTATTGTTTTGGTTGATTTTTGACATTTTATCATTAGAAACCCATAAATTCGTTGATTTCGTATGTATTTATCCTTATATGCGACCATACGACCCATGCCGTTATCAATGTTCCATTATCAATATATTTGAGTTGTATACGTCTAATTTAGAATCAATATAGACAATCATATAAATAATATCGACATTTGAAAAAATGTTGAATGTATTTTTTGAAATTTTGTCAAACTCATCCGACAAGTTCTTAAAACACTACTATCGCTTTTGAAGCACATGCATTGGTTATACACAACTGAATTAGGAACACATGGGTCATAATATGTTTTAACCATTGATTGACATTGTAAATGTATTGTTTTGATTTTTTTTATCATTTTATCATTATAAACCCGTAAATTCGTCGAGTTCGCATCTATTGAACAATATATGCGACCAAGCGACCCATGCGACCCTCAATTGGCATTAATTAGTATGACTTTGTAAATGTATTGTTTTGAATCGTTTTTTATATTTTATCATTATAAACCCGTAAATTCATCGATTTCGCATTTATTGATCCTTATATGTGACTGTGCGACCCATGCGACCCTCAATTGGCATTAATTAGTTTGACGTTGTAAATTTATTGTTTTGATTGGTTTTTGACATTTTATCATTGTTAACCCGTAAATCCGTCAAGTTCACATATATGTGACCTATGTGAGCCGCCAAAAATTCCGTCACCAAAATTCCCGCCGAACTTTTCATCAAATTGAAAATTTTTGAAAAAGGTAACGTATGCGACCCTTGTACTTCTGTAGTCATGTCTTTTCGAATTCCATCTGACGATGATTCGATATCAGGGTCATGTTCCATCAATTTCCTTTTTTACAATAACGACACACACTCTCTCTCTCTCTAACTCTCATCATCTTCCATCAATTTTTCCCGAAAATGCCACATTTCTCTCATTTTTTCAGAGAGATTTTTCCGCGCTATATGGAGAACTACATTACAATCTTCTTCATATGTTGGTATGTTACATGTAGAGAATGTACATATTTGACTTTGTGTTTGTTTTTTGTTACAGGACATTCAGAAGATCTTCATTGATGATTATATTTACGGGAAAACGAGGGACAACAACACGACAATGCTTAAATGGGATGGGTCTAACAGAACATGGGAAATCAAGTTGGATGGCTCCAGATTCACTGATGGGTGGAAAGATTTCTCCAACGACCTATACTTACGTGTTGGGGATTACTTACTTTTCCGTTACGAAGGTGACATGGTCTTTCACGTCACCTTCGCCACTCCTGCTTAGAGGATTGTCACAGTGGTACCAGTCACTCGTTCGAATCTGGCCGTATATGCATTGGTAAGTGACCTCAGTACGGATTTGGGTGATATCGCGACTTCGGTAAGGATTTTTACGATTTTTATTCCTTTCTACGGATGTCGTAGACACTTCCGATAGGGTTTGAGAGGTGGAGAGGTCTATGCCATAGATAATGTAAGATATATCTGATGATAGGATACGGACTACCGTGGGAGGCATATCTAAGGCTCGTGGCACGTAACGGTGCTACCATTAGAAGGGGTTGGAGAAAGTTTTGTCACGACCACGGATTGATCTAGGGTTGTACCCTCCAAGTCGAACTGTATTCCGATGAACCAACACCACTGCTTCAATTTTTTCCTCAACAAGGGCTTAACAATAACAGAGTTTTATTTCAGTTGTATTTTGATTGCTCTGAACATTCCTTTGAACTTGAACTTCATGTTTGTATTTGTTTGGTTTTTTACAATTATTCAATAGTAAGTATTATTGTTAGTATCATTGTTTTTGTGGATTTACTATTATTGTAACAAGGGTCGCGGATGGACAAAGGTCGAAGAAGGACAAGGGTCGCGAGGGGTCCAAGGGTCGCAGAGGGACAAGGGTCGCAGAGGGACATTGGTCGCACGGATCCAAGGGTCGCAGATGGACAAAGGTCGCAAAGTCTTTGTAAATAATAATAATAAATTATTCATATTATTTGTAAATAATTGTATTTGTAAATAATAAGGGCCGTAGGGGTCCGAGTGTCGCAGAGATACAAGGATCGCAGAGATAAAAGGGTCGCTGGGTCAAGGGTCGAACGGGTAAAATCGTCGAACGACCCTTGCACTTCTGCGTCCCTTGTATCTCTATGACCCTTGTACCTCTGCGACCCTCAGATCCCTGCGACCCTTGGACCATTGTACCCGTTCGATCCTTGACCCTGCGACCCTTTTACCCCTACGACTCCTTTTATTATTATGAAGAAATTTTAAAAAAATAACAATGTACCAAATATTTAAAAAAATAATAATGTATCAAATATTTACATCTTCCATTCCTAAAAATATCTCAATTTACCAAATATCAAGTTAATCTCGGGGTGGAGGGATACATTTTCCATTACTAAATACCTCAGCCGCAATCTTCTCACACATGGAAGGAACATTTTTTGTCGCAAATGCAGTGCAAATCATTACGTGCTTTCATTACCGAGGCTTTTACGAATTTGTATGCATAAACACCACAGTCGTTCGAGGTTTTATTCTGTGTCAGACCTTCATAATACTCATATTTTCATTCATCTTCTCCAGTTGCCAAAGAAGGAAACCCTGCGAGAATGAACATCTTGGGGACAACATTTCTTAGCTTATCAATCACCGGATCGATATGCGGTTTCTTAATCCTCCGTTGGCAGTCGTATACCGTGATGCATCGGATTTTGGAATCCGCTTTGATGGCTACCCAATGACATCCTACATATATACTACTGAGCGATGGAATGTTTAGAACCGAGACAAAGCCTTCGAAATCACTCATTGGTTCCGTACTTCTGAATGGATACTTGCTAGTCAAACAATCACTAAGAAATTCTGGAAAAGTGTCCATATCCTCGTACGACCACATCATGAGGATCTGCATGAAAGCAACAGGACAAATGTAAAGTTTCTTAAATATCGCGGGGAATGTCATCATGTGATAATACTACACCAACAACGCCTCATCCAATTGCTGCTAAAAACAATTTAACACACATGAATACATATGACATAAAATGACCTCTGTGACTTCGGGTTTAAAAAAACTTACATCATCTTCAAGCCATACGTCGGGTTTTAATATAATCTCCCAAAACTGTGGTCCCCGGGGATAATCTAGATCAGATTTCCACCAACTCTCATGTCCAGGTGTCGTCAGGAACATATATATATAGCACTTAACCTTTCACCGCTTGTGTCAATGAACGAAGGTTCTCGGGTTATCGAGCCTTTTTCTAATCCCTTGGGCTTCCACCAGAACGAAGGTTCTTCAACCACCTTTTTATCGGGTTCTTGAACCACCTTCTTTTCGGGGTCTTGGACTCCACCAACATCTTTCCCTCGCCCTCTCCCTCACACTGTTCTTGCTCTTTTCACCGGTGGAGGTTCAACATATGCCTTTCGTGGTCTTAAAACTCGTTTAGGTACCGGCAGAGGTTCAACATATGGCGTAGACTCCTTCGATAAAGGTCCAACACCTGCATAAATGTACTTCATTAAACATATGGCGACCAATACGACCCTGCAACCTATACAGACCTATGCGACCTATGACCTATGCGACCTTTTGTGACCCATTCGACCCATACGACCAACGCGACTTTTGTGACTTAAAAGACCGTACTTACTTGGTGGAACCTCCTTATCCTTGGAGGGGATCTCTTCGACAGGATCCATTGTAGTATCCTCGGAAGGAACCTCCTTATCCTTAGAGGGGGCCTCTTCGATAGGATCCACTATAATATCCTCGGAAGGAACCTCCTTATCCTTAGAGGGGGTCTCTTCGACAGGATCCACTGTAGTATCCTCGGAAGGAACCTCCTTAGAGGGGACCCCTTCAACAGGATCTACTGTAGTATCCTCGGAAGGAACCTCCTTAGGGGCGACCTCTTCGATAGGACCCACAGTAGTTTCCTCGCCGGCGACTTCATCGACAATAACCACTGGAGCATCTGCATAAAATTACTTCATTCATTAGACTCATCGTTCGTTACTTGATACAACCCTTGCAACCCATGGGACATATGCGACCCATGCGACTCTAGCGACCTATCAACTTACGCGACCCTGTGACTTATACGACCGTGTGACTTTTACGACCCATGCGACTCTAGCGACCCATCCACCCATCCGACCCATGCTGACTCTCGATGGAAATTGACTCAAATGAACTCTTTCACTAATTATTACTTACTTGGTGGAACTTCATCAGGAGCAACGACTGCAGTAATCTCTCCGGAAATGTATTCAGTTAGAGGAATGGTGGCGGCAGATGCGATATTTTAAACTTATTTTGAAATGTTTGTCAAATCCTCTTCTAAGCCATCTCCAAAGTCATTTTCGGCCTCTGATTCAACCGACTCTTTTCTTAACACTGGATATGGGCATCAAAGGAATTTAAAATCATCATCTCTAACAGTGCCGAAAGATTGGTTTGCGGTGCTCGCATCTTTCTCGGCAGATTTTTATTTTGCCTTTTCAGCACCTTTGGGATTTGCCGCCTGTGCTTTTGGATTAGGCAAATGAAACCCAACATCCCTTAGAAGATCTCTTACGGCGTTGATGATTCTTTTCTCTGACTTCTTTATTTCCTTCATTAATATATGCTCCAGTGTCAGACGGACTATAGTTTCTTCTTCTTCTTCAGCTTCATCCTCACATTCTCTTTCAGCTTCAGCTTCAGCATCACCTTCAGCATCACCATCTCTTTCTTCATCAGCTTCAGCAATACCTACCCTTCCTTCATCTTTCGTGTCTTGAATCTCTATTATTTTTTCGCCCATGCTCTTTTTCCTCTTAGTCCCTTTCCTTTTCCCTTCTTTTGATCACCAAGAACTGCTTTTCGCGTCAACAATTCTTGCTTACGGATGTCCTCCCAACAAATACCCTTCGGATTTCTACGAATATGTTCCATCCATATCTGAACATCGGGATCTTGGCATGCCTCATAATCGTCCAGATCAAAAAGTAAAGTTTCCTCTTCGTGTTCAGCATGAAGAATACTTCGAATATCCTAAAAAACAAAAAATAACCATTATTACCCTTTGTGATCCTTGTTTTCCTTGTGACCCTTGTATCATTGTTACCTTAGAATCTCCGATCAGCCTTATCACACTACATACTTCAGATTAATACTGGATTTAACCATCTTCTTGCACATTCTTGGGCATGATGGATCCGCATCCATAATATCAGCATACCATCCCTTTCCGCCCAAACTAAGGATGGTTTCGAATGGAAGTAACTGAAACATTAAAACAAAATTATAGGAATGCAAAAAGTACGAAAACATTCAACTTATTCGAATAATATATACAACTTACCATTAGTGGGATCATGAAATGGCCACAATACCATTTTGGTTTCGGTGATTTCCCGCTAACGTGCTTGCAGCAAGTATCCACAATCTTCTCAAACGTGTAACGCCTCCATGGAAAGCCTTCAAAAAATTCCAAGTCATCAACCATGTCAATGCGATCATGGCTGATAGAGTTTTCTGATGAAGGCTTCTGAGTCATAACTTGCGCCAACGACATCAAAGTTGCCAACCTCGTCCGGTTATCGGCATTCTTCGCCTTAACAAGCTTTGCAATGATTTGTGCGGGAGTCACCTTTCCACGACCGAAATTCTTTCGCCTGAATGTATCAAACCTTTTGGTCTCCCATCCTTTGGGATATGGTTCGCATTTTAATCCGGAAATTAGTGTGTGCTCCACTATAGAGTACCGGATGGGAACACCGTTTAAGATGAACCATAACTCCTTTTTTTCTCGTACAATCACGGAGTTATTTAGGAGGATAGACATTTGAAACTTAGTCAATATGGAGTCACATTGGAAATGGAATAAATGACTAAATTGGGACTCCTTCTAGATGTAATGCAACTCGTATTCATCTATCTCACCTTTGTTATCGTCTCGTGAAGATAACACTTGGTGGTGATCTTCGACATTTTGTCCATGTGCTTGAATTCATACACAAACTTCGGCTTTGGCGCCTCATGTAAAATGACCAATTAATTAAGAATACATTATACTTCTATCGACTCAAGTGACCCATGCGACTCAGCCGACCAATGCTACTCAATCGGCTCATTCGACTCAAATGACCCTCGGACCCTCTACGGCACTCAACCAATTCACTAAGACTCAAGCGACGCACGAGGCATAATATCAAGCGACACATGCGACTAAAACGACCCTAGCGACCCCCTGCAACGCTCAAGTGACTATTGCGACCCAAACCGACTCATTCAGACAACCGACTCAAACAACCCTTAGACCCCCTGCGACGCTCAAACGACCATTGCGACCCAAATCGACTCACTGAGACAACCGACTCAAATGACCCTTAGACCCCCTCCGATGCTCAAGCGACCCAAGCCGACTCACTGAAACAACCGACTCGTGCGACTCAACCGACTCACTAAAACTCAACAAACTCACTAACACTCACACCTATTTCAAATCAATAAACCATTTTTCGACTCGACAACCTACAAAACCCTAAAAATCGATCTACTTACACTTATTGATGCCATTGAAGATTGACTCGTACTCTCTTCTTCACCGATGCGGGTGATTCTAGCTATTTCCTTTTTACCAACTTCAAATCGGTCCCTCTCAAGTTTTATATCACTTTGTCTTTCTTGCTCTAAACTTTGAAACATATTTTCACGACGAAAACTTGTTCTTCTTTCTTGCTTTTGACATGGTTTGACAGTTTTTCACGTCGATTTTTCATTATATAAAAATTCTAGACTCGATTTTTCACGTCTCACACTTTTTTATTTTATTCTTTCTTTCTTTTATTTACTATACTATTTTTTTATTTTCTTTTTTCCCACTACATTTCAATTTGCCTATTCAAAATCAAATATAATATATATTTTTTAATTTATGAATATTACTAAATATTATTTAATTCCTTAATTTTGATTTTGATATTAGAATACTATTATAATTTTTTTATTTATTTAGATAAAATAATGGATTTTAATTTAATATATATTTTAATTTTTTTACAAATAAATTTCAATTTTCTAATTATTTTATTATAGGAATTATATACAATCATTATTGTTGATATATTATAGAGTATAAGCATTGTAAAGCATATTTATAAAATTATTGTTTTTATGCTTATGAAACTAATTGATGATTCTCATGAACATTATCTCCTTGATCTTAATTGTGCATGCAGAATTAAAAAAATAGAGTGGAAATATGTTTTGGTTGTGTTATGTCGTGTGAATTGAAATGTAAAGTTGTTGTGTTTGAGAAATGAAGAATTCACGACAATTGCAAATTTTTGGATTTGATACACCTCACACCCTTCTTACTTGCATATATATTACCTTTACAAAAATATTGTTTTTGCCTTAGAGACAGGCTCTTACGTATTCTATGATCTATTATACTCAAAATAGGTCGTTTTAATAGCCATTGACCTGATACAAAACCTGCAATGTTTGTACCTCGTTATACTTAACCGTTAGTTAATTTTTTACGATTTTGACTCTTGTTCTTTGTTGTTTCCATCATGGGCTTTGCTGAGGAATGGGCTTCTGCGTTGTTGGGCTTTGGTGTTCTGGGCTGCTACGTTGCTGGGTTGCTGCATTGCTGGGCTTCGGCGTTGATGGGCCTTGGACGAGACACAACCCACCAGATGGGTTTTTCTTCTGCTTCTTGAGTACAGCACTCCAGAAGCTTCTTCCGACTCTCGATTGTTTTCTCCCTTTACGTCGCGCCTACACGAGACATGTTGTTCAGTCTCCCTCTTGGCCGGCCGTGGTGCTACTCCAACTTTCTCCCTCAGCTCGTCAAACCTTTCCATCGGCAAAGGCTTCGTGAGGACATCAGCCAGTTGCTTGTCGTCGCGAAAGAACCGTAAGTCCACTCTCACATTCGTCTGTGCTTCCCTTACCACATGAAAACGGATTTTTATGTGTTTAGTTCGTTTGTGGTCTATTGGATTCTTTCCAATAGTGATTGCGGCTATATTGTCACTATAGATTGGAACCCCTTCTTGCATACCAAACCCTATTTCTTTGAACAATCGTGATAACCATGTTGTGTGATCGGTTGTTATGCTTAAGCCCTTATACTCGGCCTCTACCGTTGATTGAGCCACTATATACTGCTTCTGAGTTTCCCACTAAATACAGTGCTTCCGATTGTGAAGCAAAAACCACTCGTGCTTCGTATGTCACTTAGACTACCTGCTAGGTCTGCATCCACATAACCAATGAGCTCTGCATATTCAACCCGTTTAAACTTTAAGTCGTAGTTCTTAGTCTCCTTAATACCTTAGCACCCGTTTAGCATTTTGTAAAATGTTAACTGTCGGATGTGCGTTGCTTCGTGATTGGTACGAAGCAGCAAAGGCGAGGCATGACGTGTGGATGCAAGATAGAGAATGCCTCCTACCATGCTCCGATATCCCGTCTGCTTGATAAGTTCTTCGCCGTCCTCTTTAACTTTGCAGTTCAAGATCAAGGGAGTGCTTACTCCCATAGAGTCAAGCATACCAAACTTCGAAACAAGTTGGGTTTCGTATTTTTCCTGACTTAAGAAAATACCATCCTTGAGGTAATTAACCTGAAAACCCAAAAAATATTTGAGTAACCCTAAGTCACTCATATCAATGTGGAGCTCAACTTCACCTTAAAATCTTTAATCATATTAAAATTGTCCCCAGATAATATTATATCATCAACGTATAAGCAAATCACCAGAATATTACCTCATGTCATTTTGATATAAATGGTTGCATCACAGTGACTTCGGACACACTCTTGTTGCAAGAAGAAGGTGTCTATCTTGTTGTACCAGGCCCTGGGTGCCTGTTTTAATCTAACAAAGCCTTCTTTAACCTTAATACTTTGTGTTCAGAACCATGTACCTCGTATGCTGGTGGATGCTCCACGTAAACCTCATCCTCAGTCTCTCCGTTAAAAAATGTTGATTTAACGTCCATTTGGTGTAGTGGCAAATCTTTCTGAGCTACTATGGCAATTAGGGTCCGGATTGTATTGTGTCTTGATACTGGGGAAAAGTTTTCCCCATAGTCAAGACCATACATCTGAGTAAAACCCCATGCCACCAATCTAGCTTTATACTTCTTAATCTTCCCTTCCTCGTTTGTTTTTTACCTTATATATCCACTTGACCCCAATAACCTTCCGATTTGAGGGTCTCTCCGTGAGATACCAAGTCTGGTTTTTGTGTAGCATCTCCAATTCCACATCCATTGCTTCTTTCCAATATGGATGTTTTAGTGCTTCTTCATATGATGTAGGTTCCACCACAGCTAGGTAGCAGCTTTCTTTAGTATGTACCCCTTTTATGTCTCCCTCAATCTTGAATAATCACTTAGTCTTCGTGTCATGTGTATGTCTCGGGATGATTCACTTGTATTACCAATGCTTGGCTCTTGAATTGACGATGTGTTTGATAATGAGAATTGGAGAGGAGTTCCACGTGGTGTTCTCCTTCTGCGGTTCTCACTGTCTCTCAAAACTTGTTGTCCAGAAATACTCCCCACCTCAAACGTAGTTGTAAGGACTCCCTCTGGGTTGTTAGAACCCTTTGGATTTAGGAAACTCGGTGGAACAAATTGTTCCTTCCCATCCTACCTAGTCTCCCAATCTCAGCTCTTCTCTTCATCAAATATACATCTCTCAAGACTACAACTTTGATTTTTTCGATAACATACACTCTGCACCCTTTACTTTGGCTACTGTAACCCACGAACACACATGTATGAGACTTATCATCCAGCTTTCTCCTTTTCTGCGTAGGCACCATCTTATAGCATAAACACCCGAAAACTCTTAGGTTTCCAATAGAGGGTTTGTGCTCGCTCCATGCCTCCAAGGGGGTTTTGTCTTGTAGAGCTCTCGTGGGCAACCGGTTCTGGATGTATGCCGCTGTAAAAACTCCTCTGCCCAGAATCTGTTGGGCATCCCTTTATCCTTTAGCATACAGCATATCATCTCCATTAGTGTTCGGTTTCTGCTTTCTGCAACACCATTCTGTTGGGATGTGTAAGCCACACTTAGCTCCCTTAGAATCCCCTTCTTGGCCAAATAGTCTGATAACTCCTTAGAGTTGAACTCTGTCCCCCTATCAGACCACAGCTTTTTAATTTTCTTGTCCATTTGATTTTCAACTTGACTCGCAAATTTCCTGAATATTGCAAAGACATCAAACTTGAGCCTTAGAAAATATACCAAGTCATTTGGGAGTAGTCATCTGTGAAGGTTAACAGATATATACTCACATCCAGTGAAGGTGTCTCCATCAGTCCACACAGATCCATGTGTATCAAATCCAAAACTTGTTTTGCTTTGTACTCTAAGCTCTTTGGTATTTCCTGTCGATGTTGCTTGCCTTTTGCACAAGCTTCACAAACCTCCTTCACCACTTTAATTTGTGACAAACCCTTCACCATGTTATCCTTCTGCAGCTTTTCCAAGTTATGCATACCGGTGTGACCTAACCGTTTATGTGATAGGTCTGATACTCCAAGTTTTTGTTCAGCTACCGTTGCTTCTTCCTTGGCTATCCTCCATTTGAGAGGATATGACTTCTTGAACATAAGAACCTCTATTATATTTGAACCAACTTTTTCTTTTATCATGCACTTGTCTTCGGTGAAAACAACTTCGTACCCGTTTCTAACCATTTGCGACACATTTAATAGGTTTTTGTCCAACCTCGGCACTAAAAAACATCCTTGATGGTTTTAATCCCCTTCTTTGTATGAACTTGAATGCTTCCTTTACCGGTTGTAGTTAAGACTTTCTCATTTACAACCTTTATAGGTACTCTAAAGTACCTATCTAGCGTTGTGAAAGAACTTTCTTGCTTGGCTATATGATTTGTTGCACCGCTGTCAACTAGCCTCGCATCATCCTCAAAAACCTGATGTGTTAAGTGTGTTGTCGTGAATAAAGAGTTTTCTTATCTTCTCGTTGATTGACTTGTGTTTGCTTTTGAGTAGGTCTTTTGTTTCTGCACTCCGCATGTATAACACTCCTTCTTATTTTTATATTGTCTGCGTTGATCTCCTCTGTCTTGGGTTTGCTTGTTCTGAAGCAACATTGGCTCTCTACGTGATTATCCTTTTTACATATACCGCATGCCTTCTTTCCCTTAGACTTGTAGTCTGGCTTTCCGGATTTGTTGTTGTTGACCTTGAGTCCTTTGAACTTTGCTTGAAATGCTCCTTCTAAGCTACCCTCATGCCTGTTGTCCAATCTTGATTCTTGAGACTGTAAGGGTATGACCACCTCTCCTACTGTTAGTGTTGTAATATCCTTGGTATGTTCTATGACCCCAACGTAAGGTTCGAACTTTCCTTACAAAGAACACAAAATTTTCAAAACCAGAGTATCTTCTCTAATCTCGTCTCCAAACGTCTTCATCTCGTTGCCTAATTTTGTGACCTTATTTGCAAAAGCTTTAATGCTTTCTTTCTCACCTTGCCTCAAGGTGTAATAAGTCGCCCTCAATCTTTGAAGTTTTATCATGGTTGTCTTGGATTCTCCTTGGAATCTCTCTTTGAGTAGATCCCAGACAGCCTTTGAAGACTCATACACCGATAGGTGAGCTGCAAAGATGTCATCCGTTACTGTATTGTATAAAAATTGTAGAGCCGTCTGATCTTTAGCCTCTGTCTCCTCCTAAAGTTGTATAGCTTTCTGTAACTCCTCCTTTAAAGGTACTGCCCCCATCACCGACTTCTCGGGTAGTCCTTCTGTGACTACCTTCCACAGTTGCTTTGATATTAACAAAGCCTTCATTTTTATCACCCAAAGGTTGTAACTTTTCCATCGAAAAATGGAATAGGAGGTGTATTCTGCATGTTGTTGTTGTGTGTTGCTTGTGCTGGTTTACTTGTGTTGTATGTTGTGCTCGTCTTGCTTCATGTGCTCCCTCTCGGTCCTTAGAACCAGAAGGCTCTGATACCAATTGTTGTTCTTATGCTCATGAAACTAATTGATGATTCTCATGAGCATTATCTCCTTGATCTTAATAAAAAAATAGAATGGAAATGTGTTTTGGTTGTTTTATGCCGTGTGAAATGAAATGTAAAGTTGATGTGTTTGAGAAATGAAGAACTCACGACAATTCCAAATTTTAAGATGTGATACAACTCATACCCTTCTTACTTGCATATATATTACCCTTAAAAAAATATTTTTCTTGCCTTAGAGACAAGTTGTTACATATTCTCTACTCTATTATACTCAAATAAGTTGTTTTAATAGCCATTGACATGATACGAAACCTGCAATATTTGTACCTTGTATACTTAATCGTTACTTAATTTTATGTCATTTCTGACCCTTGTCCTTTTTTGTTTCTGTCATGGGCTCTGTTGAGGAATGGGCTTCTGCGTTGCTGGGCTTCGGTGTGCTGGGCTGTTGCATTGCTGGGTTGCTGCACTGTTGGGCTTCAGCGTTGCTAGGCCTCGGACGAGACAGGACTTATCAGATGGGTTTTTCTTCTGGCTTCTTGAGTACACCACTCCAGAAACTTTTTCCGAAGCTCGATTGTTTTCTCCCTTCACATCGGACATGCTCTTCAAAAATATTTTATTTTTGATGTATTTTATTTAACTAAACATTGCCCTATTACAAAAAACTCAAATATTCTTAAGCATTTTCAGGAGTCATGTTGAGTAAGATGTTGTTGATTTGGTCAACTGTCTCATTATTTTGGCATAAAATAACTCTTTCCTGAAAAAAATTGGTTGTTGTAATGTTCAGCCAAACATTCATATATCCTTACTAAAAATTCCAAATTTCTGAACGGAATTTGCGGAAGGACCTTTCCATCCGGAAATTTCGAAACGAATTAGGGACAGAATGGGGACGGGAAATTAAATCTGTCCTATCCGTTCGTAAATTTTCGGACTAAAAAATATTCTCGGAGTCGTCCATATTTGCAGACCTATTGGAGATGGATTCGAAGGACGTTGCGGATTGGGGACGGATTTCGCGGCGTCCGCAAATTGCGGACAAAAGCTATTACCGTCCATAAAATTTAAGGATGGTTTCCACAAATTTGCTGAAGGTTGCGGGTATCGTTTGGATTTAGAGACGTTTACGGGACAGTTCGTCGGTAAATATTTGTCTTAGTCCGTAATTCATCCTTAATCAGTCCATAAATTATCTACATAACCCCTCATACTTTCATTCGTTTCTCAGACAGAATTCTCATATATTTAACTACATATCTTGTTATTATTTTTTTATTATAATGGCATCGTCATCGAGACCGAATATTTTTGTTTCTAGACAATGGATGTATAGAAGAATTGATCCAGAAACTCAAGGTGTATCGAAGGAGTTTATAGAAGGCGTTACATAGTTTATAATGATGGCGACAAATCACCAAGTTTATAAAGAAATCAGTAAGTTAGTTTGTCTATGCGTCAAATGCAAAAATGAAAAATTTGTTAATGTGAAAACCGTTTGGAATCATCTTTGTTTAACAGGTTTTACTCCGAATTATTTCATTTGGTTATCTCATAGAGAGAATTTTGCACCAACCTAGTAACGTTGTGGAAAATTTTAGTAGGGGTATTGTATATCATAAAGTGTTTGAGACTTCTCAAGATGTAGAATTGAACCCTTATCTGGAAATGATGCAAAATGGATTCGGTGACGAAACAAAAATGAAAATATTGAAGAATATCCGAATGAAGAAGCAGGAAGTTTTTTTGGAAGTTTAGAAAGTGCTAGGCATCCACTTTATGATGGTTGTAGAATGGGTCTTTCACAGTTGTCTCTATCTGCATGTTTGATGAATTTGAAGACTAAAAATAATCTTTTTAAGCATTGCATAGATTCTATATCGAAATTAGTAAGAGATTATTTGTCTGAAGATAATAATCCAGTAGAGTCATATTATTAGACGAAGAAGATGATGAGATTATTGGGTTTATTGCCATATCAAAAGAAAGATGTTTGTCAATAATGTTTTGGAAAGAAACATCGGATTTGAGTAACTATCAATTTTGTGGAAAAGACATGTTTTATTTGACAAGGAACAGAAAATCGATTCAGTATCGTCGTATGTAGTATTTACCAATTACAGACAGAATAAAAAGATTGTATCAATCTAAAAAGACCGCAGCGACATGAGATGACATGTTGTGCATTCAAATCCTGAAGGAGAAATGTGTCATCTCTCAGATGGTAACAAGGTATATCCTAATTTTACAGCTGAGACTCGAAATGTTTATTTAGGCCTTTGCACTTATGGTTTTATTCAATTTGGATGTTTAGTAGAAATTATTCATTGTGGCTAGTTATTATGATACCGTAAAATTTACCACTTGATATGTGCATGAAACGGGAGGTTTTGTTCTTAACAATACTAATTCTTGGGCTTAATCAACCGAAAACAAGTTTTGATATATTACTTCAACCACTGATTGAAGAATTGAAAGAATTATGAAAGGGAGTTCCAGCGTACGACGTTTTGTTGTATCCGTCCGTGTTTGGGGATGTTTTACGGACGCGTCCTGTTTTCGTTCGTGATTGCAGATGAATTTCCCGTTTTGTCCACAAATGTCTATAAATTTCTCAGCCGCGATTCTTCCCCTCGCCCAACATACCTTTGGCCTCTCTCCATCTCCAAAGCTCATATGTTGGTGTCTCAGTCCATCCCTATCCTCGTCCGTCGCTATCACCGTCCGTGTGTGCGTTCCCATCCCCGTCCATCCGTGAGTGCATCCTTGGAGCCGTCCGTCCGTGAATGCATTCCCATCCATCCGGCTGTCCCTATCACCGTCACCGTCCCACCATCTCCGTCACTGTCACCGTCCGATCGTCTTGTCACCGTTATCGGCAAGTTAATTTAAGTTTGATTTATATTTAGTTTAGATTAATATTTGTTATAATTTTAGTTAGATTTATATTAAGTTAAAGTTTAGTTAGATTTATATTAAGTTTAGATTGACATTTGTTATAATTATAATTAGATGTATATTATGTTAAGTTTAGTTAGATTTGAAATAATTTTAGTTAGATTTGGAATGTGTAGTTGAAGTGTTTGTTGAAATGTCTACAAGAAATTTTATTAGTTTATGTTAATAGCACATATACTAAATTATATGTGCTTGCTTAGGTTAATAGCACCTAAATTAAATATGTGTTTGCTTAGGTTAATAGCACATAGATTAAATTATATGTGTTTGTTAAATTATATTAGAATCACTTTTAGTATAATTCTTTTAAATAAGTATTGAATTAAAACTTGAAATTAACAACAATTATAATATTTTCATTTAAAATTTTAGTATGTCTCGTCGCGTTGGAAGAGGCGGTAACACGAAAAATTTTTCTACTTCGGAGGAAAGTACTAATGGTCCATCTCCTCCACAACACACGAGACAATCTAATACGGCATTTCCAGATTTTATGAATCTGAATTTATTTCCTAACATTGGATCGGCACAATATACGTTGTATCTTTTTTATGAGTAGATACCACCACCAGTCGAGCCAATGATGCATCACGAGCCTCCGATGCATCATGAACCAATGGTAGAAAAAATTCTATCGATAGATGAGAAAGACGTAAACTTTCTCGTTTAGACCCGAGTCGTGAAAACAGCGCACAGTGGTACGTAACACTAAATTTAAATTTAACTTTGTAAATGGTTAGTTAATTAAGTGTTAATTTATCTTAATTTTTATTTATATGTTTGGTTACGATCAACTTTCTCATAATATAACAAGAACGATGAAAGTTGATTATGATCGTCCATGTTATCATTGGATGCGGACCGATCCTGATATCAAAGAACGTTGGTGGAAATTTTTTGTAGTATGTTTTAATAATATTTATTTTAATCAATAATTTAAATAATAGTTTAAATAAAATAATTATTTCATTATTAGCAAAAATTTTATTGGAACCCCGAGATTACCGGACTGGTAAAGTCTGAATTTGAATGGATTGCGAGAGTTCATCTCAAAGCTCTCGTAAACGATTGCAAAAAAATCGAGAGAAAAAAGGTAAACTCGTTTGGATGACAGATCATGTATAGGAACAAATTTGTGCTTATTGGGATGATCATTCTTTTAAGCAAAAGAGCGAGCGTGCAAGTCAATCTCGTCGTTCCAATAGAGAAGGATACATGATGAGCGCACATACAACTGGTTCTCGTTCATTCGTGGAAGTTTACGAAGATTCGGTAAGATTTTTAATTTTGTTTAGGATTTTATACGATTGACATTTGCTTAATATTAAAACATATATTTGAAATTATTTTTAGACGAAAGAGAAGAGATCCAAACTGTTGTACGTAGAATTGCTAGAACGTATACACACTAAGAAATCTGACAGTTCATAGATAGATGCCAGAGCGAAACGTGTCTCAAATTCCACCGAGAGAAACTGGGACACAACCTTCCTTAAGTCAGGAAGAATTCAACGAGTTGTATTTCGAGGTAAATTCATTTCAATTTAATATAATTTTGTTACTTATAATTGTAACTAAATTTCGATATTTCTTTTACAGTAAGTAACAACATATAAAGGTCACATATTTGTTCTTGGAAGAATGACATCACAACATGCAAATTCCTCCAAAGGCAAGGCAAAAGCGACATACGAACTTCAAAATATTGTATCCCAAATGCAACAAGAATGGGAAAAAGAACATCAAGAATCAAAAAGGCAACATGAACAATTACAAAGACAACTTCAACAGTTTCTAAATATGTTGAACAATTATCGTCTATCAATTCAGATATGTACGGAAACAATGATTGACGATAACTCAGAACTACCACCAACAAATTTGTAAATATATATTAATGATGTGAAAACCTTAATTAATTAATATTATTTTTAAATTTATAAATTGTAGTTAAATATTTTATTTTAAAAAATTTCTGGATAGAATATTTCGTCCGGACGGACCTGACCCGTCCACAAATTTGCATTGTTTTCCGTACGTAAACTGATCGCATTTCCCGTCGAGTTATGGACGGAAATGAAGTCCGTACTTACGAACGGTTTACAGACTTATTTTTCTGTCCGTATTTACGGACGGATTGCCGACATTTTTATTTTTACGACGCGCGTTTGCAGATCATTGTAATCGTCCTAATCCGTCTCTAAAAATGTTTAGGAGCGAATTCTTAGCACCTAAATTATTAATTTCTAGTAGTGTATATATTTTAAAATATATTGTATGGAGTTGTTAGATTGCGTTATTGATAAATTTGACTATTATCTATTAACAATTCTTCGTTATTAGATTTTCCAAGAGCTTCCCATCACCTATTTTCAAAACCCATTTTGGGAATTCTTTAGTTATACCATATATATGTATTTGTTAGCAATACATGTTTCGGGTTAATAATAGCACACAAAAATGATTCCATGTATAGGATTGATTTATTGAAACACACACAATGTAATGTTTGTTTCCTTAAAGTACAGAATTCACCACCGAATACAACATTTTTCCACCAAAAAAATTTGCCTCATAGAAAAACCATGAGTTGAAACCATTATATCTTAATAACTTTTATTTTATTTAGTGATTCAAATCAATTTTTATGTATCACGGGCGTTTCTTCCTAGATACCATGAGTTTTGTATTAGTAATTTGTCACCTACGTGTGATCAAATTACAACACAACTTTTATAAGGACTATGAGAGATCTAACTATAAATTACATAAAAACTATGGCCATGGATTGTAAGCAAAATTCGATAATCTTATATGTGGAATTAATTATCGACATTCTAATAGGAAATTAAATCAACCAAAGAATAAATTAATTATACTTACTTGAATTTTCCATGATTTTCATTCGGTAGGAATTTTCTTTTCTCCAATGTCTATTCCTCCAAATTCTCCCTTTATTTCTATTTGATGATATAAGAGAACCTTTTGTATTTTGTGTTTTTATTTTGTGTGATTTTGTTACCGTAAGTATATCAAATTCAAGGGCATTAAGATATATTTGTAATAAATGAAAAGACATGTCCTAAAAGACATATCTTTTGATACATACCCTTAAATTATCATTAATTACAATAAATCCTCAATTTGTAATTAATCACAAAACCATCATTAGATTTCTAGAATTGCGGAATGGCACGGAGGGATTTTCACCCGATAATTGTTTCTTCAATACGACACTAATCATCACCGTGTGTACCTCAATAACAATTATCTAATACTTATATTTATATGAATCAACGTTAGAATAAAATTTCTAACATGAATAAATTATGATGTGTGTATAATCTAATTATATATCATAAATAAACTATGATTACATCTATTTACATAGGACATAATGCATATATGTTTTAGGAATCTACTTATAAACGATAACGTAAAATGTTAATTCGTTTTAATGAGAAAATGAAATCTCTTATATCGTTCCAACCTATTTTTTAAGTCTACATCTTTATTCAAGCATTCAGCCATCAATATCTCTACCAAATGAACTAAACATTGAATGTGATAGCAAACAACATCATAATACCTAAATTGTCTTAATCAATGTGAGACTTGATAGCACAAGTCCTCTACGCGTATCCACGCCGAGATCAGGATTGCTTAGATGCGGGATTCGGAAGAACGAAAAACTGTTTTTCGTTCTTCGGGTTTTTCTTTTCTGACGGCTAGGGTTTTCGTCTTAGAATAGTGTGTATAACGAAACCTCGTAAAGCGTTTATTTATAATTATTAACTCTTTAATAATTACAACTTAAACCCATAACTATTCAAATATTACATAATTGGCATAGGACTTTCAAAAGTTACCTTGAATCCACCTTTAAAGTGTCTAGTTTTAACGTAAATACAATAGATTAAACTTTGATATCATTTGCATGAATTCAAATTTTAATTATATTTGTATTTGGAATTCTATCAAAACTATACAAAAGATCGAGATAATTATTTGTATCCATTGAAATTATATTTGTCTCGGTGAGGTTTGGGTCGCAATCGTCGCTTGAGCGTCGTAGGGGGTCTAAGGGTCATTTGAGTCGGTTGTCTTAGTGGGTCGGTTGAGTCGCATGGGTCGCATGGGTCGGTTGAGTCAAAGGGTCGGTTGAGGTGAATGGGTCGGTTGAGTCGCATGGGTCGCATGGTTCACATGGCCGCATGGGTCGGTAGAAGTATAATGTATTCTTTAATTAATTGGTCATTTTGCAGGTGGCTCCA
>CM071860.1:52003961-52028468 GCA_036759665.1 Gynandropsis gynandra | reverse complement strand
CCTCGGACCCCACTCGACCGACAACAAGTCGCCAGCTCTGGCGCCTGAGAACTGCCCGCGAAAGGGCGATTGGGGTTTCCTTCTGCGTCGTCCGCCTTTGCGCTCGAAAGCCGCCGATTCACCGCTCGACTCCGCCCTAGCGTCCGTCGTCGACCCGCACCCGGAGCGCCGCGACCCTCGGCCTTTGCAATGTCGTCGCCCCGCCTGCAGATCGAGCCTCTCTCTTTCTTCGCGCGATGGATCTAGCGATCGAATCGCTTCTCCTTTTGTCGCACGAAACCGCCGCGCTCACCGCCTCATCTGAGCCGCTCCGATCTGGGAGACGCCGGCCGCCCTTTGCCTGCGACGGACGACCCTCGTCCGGCGAGTTGGGGCATCGGCCGTCGTCAAGAAGCCTCCTTCTCCTTCCTGCGATCCGATTTTCATAAAATTTCGAAAAAACTAATCCTAAACATACAGCCAGACGCTTTGATACCACTGTAGGGTTGATTTGATTATGCGGAAACGTGTTTTAATCAACCCGAATAACGATCTAGTCATGTTTGGATTAGTTTTTACAGATCTCAACGATAAACAAATTTAGAAACAGTTTCTGTTATACCTATTGCGTTGAAATCGATGATCGGAGGTGAGACTTGATAGCACAAGTCCTCTACACGTATCCACGCCGAGATCGGGATTGCTTAGATGCGGGATTCGGAAGAACGAAAAACTGTTTTTCGTTCTTCGGGTTTTTCTTTTCTGACGGCTAGGGTTTTCGTCTTAGAATAGTGTGTATAACGAAACCTCGTAAAGCGTTTATTTATAATTATTAACTCTTTAGTAATTACAACTTAAACCCATAACTATTCAAATATTACATAATTGGCATAGGACTTTCAAGACTTATATTCATACATGTATAATCGTCAGCAATACAAGGACTTCGCGACTACTCCCATTTCACTTACATGGCCAAGAAATATCTTTGGAGCTAGTCCTTTAGTCAACGGATCCGCGATCATATCATTGGTGCCGATATGCACAATTGGAACTCTTTGATTTTGCACTTCTTCTTTAACCGATAGATATTTTAAATCCATCCGAGCATCCGGCATAGTCTGAGTCTGAATAACCAACAATCTCAAGATTGCTAGTTCTTCTATATGTGAGCATGTGATCCTTGGTGCCTTGTAGATATCTTAAAACTTTCTTTGCAGCTCTCCAGTGAAATTGTCCGGGATTTGATTGGTAACGACCCAACATACCAACCGAAAAACTGATATCCGGTCTAGTACAAGTCTGAGCATACATCAAACTTCCGACTAAAGAGGCATAAGGAATGTCATCCATTTCCTTACGCTCTAAGTCATTCTTAGGACATTGGGATAGACTGAAACGATCCCCTTTCTGTATGGGAACTGGACTTGGTGAACATGATTCCATTTTAAATCTTTCTAAAACTTTGTCGATGTAAGCCTTTTGAGACAATCCCAAAATTCCTTGTGATCTGTCTCGAAATATTTCTATTCCGATCACATAGGAAGCCTCACCCATATCTTTCATCTCAAAGTTACTAGAAAGATAATCCTTAACATCATGTAATAACCCACGATCATTGGCGGCAAGAAGAATATCATCTACATACAATACAAGGATTATAAACTTTCTTTCTACAATCTTTATGTAGATACACCGATCAACGGTCATTTCTACAAACCCATATGACAATACAGTATCATTGAATTTCAAGTACCATTGTCGGGAAGCTTGTTTTAATCCATAGATAGATTTCTTCAACTTACATACCAGATTGCTTCTACTTGTGGTCTCAAAACCTTGAGGTTGATCCATATATACCTCTTCTTCTAAATCTCCATTGAGAAAGGCTGTTTTAACATCCATTTGGTGAAGCTCAAGATCAAAATGAGCCACCAAAGCCATGACAATCCTTAAAGAGTCCTTTCTAGAAACCGGAGAGAAAGTCTCTTTGTAGTCAATACCATTCTTTTGAGTGTAACCTTTGGCGACAAGTCTGGCTTTATACCTCTCGACGTTGCCCTTAGAGTCTCGTTTGGTCTTCAAGACCCATTTACAACCAACTCTTTTAGAATCCTTCGGCAATTCTGTCATTTCCCAAACATTGTTGTCATCCATAGATTTCAACTCTTCCTTCATGGCCATCAACCATTTGTCAGAATTTCTACTGCTCATGGCTTGGTCAAAAGAGACCGGGTCATCATTCATGCTCAAGTCATTTTCATGTTCAAGTGCATAACACATATAATCATTTGAAGTAGCTGGTCTTCTATCTCTAGTAGACCTCCTCAAAGCTATTCCTTCTTGAGGTTTCACTTGTTCATTTGCTTGAACATTTTTCTTGCTCTTCTTGAACAATGGCATCATTAACTAGGTGTGGAGTATCTATTTGTTGTCATTCCATATTCACGCCCTTTGATTGTACTACAATAATAGGAACATCAAAATAAGGTGAATCACTTGATGGATTTTGGTCCATCAATGACTCTCTTATCTCGATATCACATACTCCCACACTCCCACTATTTCGCCATTTTCAATGAAACGAGCATTCCCAAACTCTACAATTCTCGTACTATGGTTAGGACAATAGAATCTATAACCTTTTGACCTTTCTGGATATCCAATAAAATAACCACTAATGGTTTTGGAATCCAATTTCTTTTCATGTGGATTATATATCCTCACTTTGGCTTGACAACCCCATATGTGAAGATGTCTTAAACTAGGTTTCCTAGATGTCCACAGTTCGTAAGGTGTCTTAGGAACTGCTTTACTAGGTAACCTGTTCAATATGTATGCAGCTGTCCTCAATGCATACATCCACAATGAAATAGGTACAGAACTATTACTCATCATACTCCTAACCATTTCCATCAATGTACGATTACGCCTTTCTGCAACGCCATTTTGTTGTGGTGTGCCGGGCATTGTATATTGCGCACAAATGCCCTTGGACTCAAGAAGTTTCTTAAACGGACCTGAAATTTGTCCAACTTCTGATGTCTTTCCATAATATTTACCACCTCTATCGGAACGTATTACCTTAACCTTTCTATTTAGCTGTCTCTCAACCTCCGTAATGAATGTCTCTAGGACATCAACAGATTGAGACTTTTCATGCAGCAAATAAAGGTAACAGTACCTAGAGCAATCATCAATGAAAATGATGAAATACTTTTCACCGCCCCAAGACGGTACATCAAGAGGACCACAAATATCTGTATGTATTAGATCGAGTAACCCATTACTTCTTGTGGCAGCATGTTTTGATACATGTTTGGTTTGCTTACCCTTAATGCAATCCACACAAGTATCATTCCAATCGGTAAAATCCAATTCAGACAAAACATTAGTTTTAATTAGTCTCATAATCCTCTCCTTGGATATATGACCGAGTCTTTTATGCCACAAGTCAGCGGAGGACTCGTTAAGTGCATTCCTCTTCATACCAACATCATGTTCAGCCAAAATATGAAACAGGGAATTAATAAATTTAGAACTTAGATTGAAACAATACAAAGTATCTGATAATAAACCAGTACCACACAGGTTTTTACCACGATTCAATCAGATTTGATTCGAAGCATACTGAAACGAAATGTATACCTCATTTTTCAAACCATGCCTTCCTTTTCAGGTTACACTTCTTAATCTCAGCAAGGAATTCCTTCGCATTTTCAGTCTTAGGTTGGGAAGGCTTAATATTAGGCGATATGCTAAGCTTGAGACAGCTCATCATAAGCCTATTCGACCTATCCCAATTCTCCCACAGTTTCTTGTCTGCCTTAGAACTTGTATCAGTTGGTTTAATGGGCTCATCTATAATGAGACCTCTGAATCGAGTCCCAAAAGGCCAACATTTAGCTTCACATATTCGATCCAGTCGTCATAATTATGCCCATTAAACTTGATACCATTGACAGTCATACTTAACAAAGTGGAGACCACTGCAAAATGATCACATCTCATATTTAATTTGCTTTGAATTCAGAAAATTATTCATACTATATTACTTATACTCACCTTTGGGCAGAATCTAAACACAACATACATCAAACAACTTATATAAGATTAGTCACAATGTTACCTTAACATATAAGCCATCTTTGGATGTACATCATATGTTAATTTAAACAAAGTTCATAATCTACTTCAATTGTTATTAAACATGAGTAAGATCTACCTTTGGGTAACCATATAACTACATGTTAATAACTATAAATGCTTATCATCATTCTTAAATGTCGTTCTGACATACTTAGAATTCCGTATGTCAATATATTTAGGACTATTTCATTTGTTTAATTAAAAAAACATGATCCAGTGGCTATGCTAAGGCCAACATTGCATTTAACCCGGGTTCGAATCTTGCCTAACTGATATTCCATTTATTGTTTTATTTCCGTATATCTCATCTATATATTAAATATATCGTATATACAACGAATGTGTACGTAGCCTAGTGATGTATTTCTTCCTGCTTATTGGCGCCGGTTCGAACCCCCATAGCACCTTTTATTTTCTCTCTTTTTTTTATTATTATTATTTTCTTTTTTTATACAGATACATACATGTGTATGTATCACCCTCTTCTTCGATTGTTTTGCCGGATTTCTTTCCAAATCCACCGCAATCCGAAACCGATTCACCGACGAAGCCTTAGGAGTCCGACCACATGACCGAGGCCGAAACCATGACCGACTCCGACGTTCCGAAATTCGGCGGAGGCAACCCGAAAATTTCAAAATTTCGAAAATCGGAAACTTGGCGCAGCAACCCAACACGATACCGCAACTTCTGTCACAGACGAGTGGTGAAACGACACGACGAATCGATGTCGATTTCCTTTCACGCCGTCGAGAATGAACCGACGGTGGTTTACCGCATAGGAGACGAACGGACACGTTCGTCACCGTTCATTCCCGTAACTTTCCGACCACAAAGTTATCCCTAGACAGAGATAGTTTCGCCGGATAGAGAGTCGGAAGGAGGTCGGTGTTTGTGGAATCGAAAGAAGGTTACAGAGGAGGAGGAATTCCCCTGACCACAAAGTTATCCCCGGACAGAGATAGTTTTGCCGGATAGAGAGTCGGAAGGAGGTCGGTGTTTGTTGAATCGAAAGAAGGTTACAGAGGAGGAGGAATTCCTCCCTCCCGTAACAGTTCTCCTAACACTGAAATTGAATTTTCCTTTTTTTTTAACAACTAAACCATAAAATCAATCTTAAATTTCATCAAACCCATAAAATTTTATCCAAAAATATTTAAATAAAATAACACAAATTCCAGAAAATTTAATTCTATATTTTGTTAAAATTAGATTTCATCAATAAATTTTAACCCGGTGATTTCATTCCTATTAGTAGACTCTGATACCAATTGTAAGCAAAATTCGATAATTTTATATGCGTAATTAATTATCGACATTCTAATAGGAAATTAAATCAATCAAAGAATAAATTAATTATACTTACTTAAATTTTTCATGATTTTCATTCGGTAGGAATTTTCTTTTCTCCAATGTCTATTCCTCCAAATTCTCCCTTTATTTCTCTTTGATGATATAAGAGAACCTTTTGTATTTTGTGTTTTTGTTTTGTGTGATTTTGTTACCGTAAGTATATCAAATTCAAGGGCATTAAGATATATTTGTAATAAATGAAAAGACATGTCCTAAAAGACATGTCTTTTGATACATACCCTTAAATTATCATTAATTACAATAAATCCTCAATTTGTAATTAATCACAAAACCATCAATAGATTTCTAGAATTGCGGAATGGCACGGAGGGATTTTCACCCGATAATTGTTTCTTCAATACGACACTAATCATCACCGTGTGTACCTCAATAACAATTATCTAATACTTATATTTATATGAATCAACGTTAGAATAAAATTTCTAACATGAATAAATTATGATGTGTGTATAATCTAATTATATATCATAAATAAACTATGATTACATCTATTTACATAGGACATAATGCATATATGTTTTAGGAATCTACTTATAAACGATAACGTAAAATGTTAATTCGTTTTAATGAGAAAATGAAATCTCTTATATCGTTCCAACCTATTTTTTAAGTCTACATCTTTATTCAAGCATTCAGCCATCAATATCTCTACCAAATGAACTAAACATTGAATGTGATAGCAAACAACATCATAATACCTAAATTGTCTTAATTTACCTCTCGATTTGATTAATTAAGTTAATTTAATGCATGTGATCTAGATTCATTAGATATCTTTATCAGAATTCATCCATGATACCATGAATCTAAGCGACCAACAAGAATAAAAAATAATTAAGACTATGCACTAAACCGAAAACAACCGCAGAACACAAATTTGATGTTTCAAAACATAATAAATCTATATGCACAAATCCCTAGCCTAGAACACAATTCATAATCGATTTTACTAGAAACACATAATGAAAACATAAAATCTAGATTAACATTAGAAGGCTTAGTCGATGTCAAGTGTTGTCGGAATAACCTTATCTTCCATCCATCTTCATCGTTAGCCTTGATTCTCAATGCCATCCTGAGCTTTTATCGTGTTTCTTTCTAAAAACTCTTATATGTACCTAGAATACGCCTTTCTCTTTTTATGAAACTCTTTGAACATTTTAAGATATTCAATTTTAAATATTCTTATTGATTCCAAGATGCAGCTCAGTTGAGTAAAGCATTGCTTGGGTCGAGCTGTGTTGATTTTCTTGCATTCCATAGGTTATTCGATTGAACATTTGTGATGTTCGAGTGGTTCGTTCGGCCGAACATGATATTGTCCGACCTAAAAGAATTGTTTGTAAGGTTGTTTCTTTGTTCATTCCATGTGAGTAGTTATTTTTTCCGCTTTAGCGATCTGGAATGTTCTGAGCTTTTACATATACTCAGTCGAGTATACATGTTTGACTAAGGAAAATTGCTGCCTTGACGTCCATGTTGCTCGTTTAAGCAAAAAATATTACCATTTTTTAATCCAAAATTTTTCATTAATTCCTATTTTTGAAAAAAACATGAATAAACACTAAAATATGTAAAATGGTATTAGGAAGATAAAAAAAAGATAATTCAATAAATCTATGAAAAATGTGATAGAGAGGAACTGCCGCTTTTTTTATTTTTCCGAATGAAAGATACAATCTGGAGCCTTTGAAGAGCTGCACAGCTCTATCCCCATGCAACCTTTTCCTAATATTTCTGATAAATATCACAACTAACCCCAACCCCTTCCGATACCCTTCATTTAAGGGTTAACAACTCTAGTTAACAAACTAAAGCTAAACACAGTTTTAATCATGGTTCACACATACAAACCTGCACAACAAAGTCACAATACAATAAACAACCATACAACAACCAACAAAGAATCTTAGAAAATAATCTTCATCTTCAAGCTCTCGCCACTTGACTCCCGTTCTTTGGCTTTCTTCTTGTATATACCTGGAAAGTCATATCAAAATGCAAATGACTATAGAGTGAAAGTGAAATGATCAAACTCCCCTAGAGTTAAATTTTTTCTCGTCTTTGACCAAATGTAATAAAGAATATTACTGAAATGGATGCTAGGTTAATCGAGATCGTAGAAGATTTCGAGAATATTCATGTTCATCTGGCTTACGACTATCATAAACGAAATCGAAATAATCTCCAATTGCTCCGACTAACTGCAGAAACATCCTAAGTCATGGAACTTGTATTAGCACCTAGAGATCGTTTGAAAACATTCTAAACATCTTACCAAATAAATTTATCAAGTGTAGTTATCATTGTTTGAGGAAGTAATTCAGTCCAATGAGGGTTGAGGAAAAACGCGATTAAACAAACACAAACTGAAAAAAAGTTAAAGGAAACTCAAATAGCTTAAATATTAAATACGAGGTGTGTTTCACCGAACTATTATTATTTTTGTTCACTCCAAGTACACTTGTATGCTATTATACAATGTAATTGAAACTCTCACATTTAGTCCTCTTAGTTAGATCATGAATATAAAAGTTTAAGCTCTATCACACACACTCTATCAGTACTAGTAATCTCGACCACACACTCAAACAACTCATTAAATATCTTTTATTGTCTTGAAGAGTAATCTACATTTTGGTTCAATGCTTGGATGCCTTTCCAAGATATCATTATTTTATAGTAGTTGTCTTCAACTACATTTGTCGAGAATCCAACAACATCACTTTTGAGATTTCACCCAATATTATCTCCAATTCCACTTGCCTATAATTTTGGAGCTCATCAAATTTGTTTTTTTATCAAGTTATTTCTTAATAATCTCAACAATTTTAAACAAACATAAAACAATTTCCCTAGATTTCTGATGATTTAAACATTAACAATCTCCCCATTTGAATTTCTGATCACACAAATAAAACTTGTGTATAAAAATCATAGCACAAACTATATAAATAAAAACATGATTATCACAAGTTCCTAACAAACTCATGAAACAAAATCAGCAATAGCAATTGTTCTACAATAACAAACAGTGCACTTACACAAAAAAGATAGTCATAAAAACATAACAATGCTTCTAAAAACTAATCTTCAAGAAGATTCCTCCGTTCCTTATACTTTGTATGCTTCGTCGGGTGCTTGAATCTCCTTTTGCTCTCTTATTTATGTGATAAGATATTCAAAACATTAAAATTAGTCATATGGATTATGAAATAAAAAAGTTGAAAAAGTGTTACTCTTTGCAAAATTTGACAAGGTTTTTAGCATTTTATGTAGTTACTGGATCTCGATAACCTCTGATGCTAGACATTTTTCTACCTTCAAAATTCTTGTGTACTGATCATCATCAAAAGTGGCTTCCTAACCTGCAGCTATTATTTTGTTAATGTATCTCTGTTCGAAGATAATCCAATGAGAAATTATTTCTTTCCTCTTATCATTCCTTAGGATTCTAGAAATTTGCCTTTGGATGGTGTTCTGAATAAGGAATGGAAAAGGAAGAATGAACCTGGTAGCACTAATTCATCCTTGAAATATATATGATCTAGGATTAATTCTTTTCATTTTAGTTCAAATCTCTTCCTTGATACAACACAACAATATTGTTGTATCATGTCTCAATCCAATTGTCTTCTTATAGATATCCCGTTTGTGCTACAGATCTTGTTTAATAGTGTATACTTTTTCCATGCCCACATTAATTTCCAGGTACTTTTCCATAACAATCTTTATATTTGGCGTTTCTAAAGTTTTGTTTATCTCAACCGCACTGAATTTGATAACATTTCCTCTAACAAAAGTCTATTAAAAAAAATTTATTCCAGGTCTCTCTATACCATAACTCAAATTTGCATAAAACTCATATATGAGTACTCTGCAAAATCTGAATAACATTTGTAATGTTTCTTATGAGACCTCTCTCATTCAGCAATTTCCACAATCCAATGGATTTAAATTGAGCAATTTTCGGTATTTTTTGCTCAAGATTTCGATTTCTTTAAAACTGTTATACCAAGACTCGGCTAACTCTAAATAGAACACATGTGAATGCACAAGTAAGGCAAACATTGGAGGTGTACCCGGTGGACTATTCAGTTCAGATTCCTTAGACTTATGGTTGTTCCCTTTATCAGGTCTAGTCTCTTAAGATTCATGTGTTGTTGGGTTTCAAAACTTTGTTCCATTTCCCCATATTTTGAAAAAAACTATGATTTCGAAAGGTCATGGGTCTTTAGTGGCTCCAATAGGTCAAACATCTCTTGTGATAGATGTATTCTAGGGTTTATAGGGTTCTTCTTCGATCTACTTATGTTTGTTGAGAATCCTTTTGGATGGCATGACATGTGTTGTTTTCCTTGCCAAAAATTTATATCTTTTCCTATCAATACATGGAGGATTCGTCATAAACACGAGTTTATGGACTTTCTCCATATTTTGCATTTTAGATGTTTAATTAAAAGTTTTCTCAGATGGAGTGTCACTTGCAAATGGAGCATCTTCTTCTTTAGACGCCTTTGATGAATATACTAAACAAGACTCTTTCTTTAGCAGATAGGATTTCAAATAAAAATGAAGAACAAAATATCTGATATGCATAAAATCCCAATGTTTGAATTTCAAAATTCGAAAATGTAAATGCACCTTGCATGTTAATCAAATCAAATAATTGAGTCAGAAAAACAGAATAGTGATCATTCTCCCATTTCTTTATTTATTTATTTTTCTCCCTTTTTATTATTTTTAAGTCCCTTGTCTTTAATTGTTCATAAAAGTCAAAGTTAAACAAATAAGAGAAAGAAGAATTAGTTTCAGAGTTACCTTTCAATTTAAATATACCTGACTCATCACATACTACATTTTAAGCAAACTTAGTTACACTTAGATGTCAATATTTCTCCATTCATTTTGTATTTTCTTGTTTCTTACTTACATTTTTAGTTATACTCTCATGTTCCATTTGGATTAGCGAAATATTTAAATATTTTTTTAATTTTGTGTCTTTACGACGTTACAAACTGTTGTATCTTATGTTCCATTTGGATATTTAAGCATTGTTTAACTTTGTGTTTTCAACTTATGATATAACAAGCAGTATTAAATACTTCTATCGAAAAGCAAAATTCAATTTATATTGCATGAAACGTTACACGAGCCATTTCTTGTAATGCTCGAATCTTTTTTACACCATTTTCTTATGGTATTTTGGTGCAGAAACTGCATGAATATACCATAATTATTGCAAAATTTGTTGAACAAATCATTCTCAAATTCTTTACCATGATCTCTACGGATTTTAACAACTTTTTTGTGTTTTCCAAGTAGCGAAAAACAACAAAAGTTTTAGATTTTTCTCTTAGAAATTTAATCTATGTGAATCTTTTAAAAAAGATCAACACAAACAAAAATATTTATCTTTCCACCAACTTTCAGTTTTTGTTGGTCCTATGAAATCCATATCAACCAATTCTAACACTTTCTTAGTTTTTACATCAAATAATCTTTTATAATGTATTTTAACTTATTTTTCTAATTGACATGGTTTGAACACTTCATGATTATCAGGACTCGATTTAGGAACTCTTCAAACAATACTTGATTTTTTAATCTTTACCAATGCTTGATAGTTGACGTGACCTAATATTTGGTGATACAAAGATGGAATAACCTTGAGTCACTTTAAGGCAAGTGTGGTTCAAACATAATAATTGTTTGATGCACCCAATCTTGAGAACACACAGATTCCATCAAAATTCATAACATGATATTCATTTAGTGTGAATTTTACATTATGACCATTATTACACAATTGATTATTGTTGATTAAATTTGCGATCAAACCCTATACATAATGAACATTAGTTAGTGTAGGTTTTCCATGTATGAGCAAAACTCCTTTTACCATTATCTTCCCTTTGTTTCCATTTCCGAAAATTACATTCCCAGCATTTACTTTCTTAGTAAATTTTGGATGTAGCTCCGAATTTCATGTCATATATCTAGCACATCTGTTGTCAAATTTTCAAGTATTATTTTGATCTTGTTAAGGATAAATATAAGCTATTTACCACTGAATATCACGTTTTTACCCATATTTGTTTTATTTTGAGTTTAAAGTACTTACCTAAATTGTGATGGATCCTATTATACCATTTGTATTGTTTATATCCTTGCATGTTACAGTAGTAACATCTAAAATTGTTCTTGTCTAAGATCAATTTTGACATGGGGTGCTCTTCTTGCTGATCTAAGCATACTTGTTGATGCAATAGCTTTATCATAAGAATTTGTAGTAGCAATGCCTGTAAGAGCTCTTTTTGAAACAAACTTTATATGTGATTTCCTTTTGATCCCAATATATCCAATTCCACAACTATTTGTATCCTTGTTTCATATGGTAAGCAAATGATCTAGTTTGTATGTTCCATTTGTAAACATTTTTAATTGCTTGTTTGTTTTCTTCAGTTGTCTTTGAACTAGCACAATTTCTTTTTCTTTTAAGCTGATTTATTTCGTCTTTTGAAGTTGTACTTCTTACTTGTTGTCAAATTTGACTAACTCAATCTTAAGTTTGCTCAATTCAACTACTCATTGTAAATGGTTTTAATATTTACATCATCATCTTCACTTATAACGTCTATTTATATTATAGTATTTTCGTCTATTTTTATAGTTAGTTTCATCATTCATTTAGACTTTACCGAGCATTGAGCATCATTTATTCCTCTTCTAGTGTTTTCTCGTGCTTTATAGTAAATGGAGATACTGGAATACAAAAACGAGCAAATGCCAGAAAACATGACCGTACTCAATCAAAGGACAAGCAACCCGCGCGGGGTGGATCCCTTTGTTAAGAATTAATTCTACATATATGAGATTAATCATATATGGATAGATTAGTTCTTAATAATCTCTTAAGGATTAAATAAAACACACACAACTATATTTGGTAGTCAAAGGTGGCCGTTGGAAGGAAGGAAAGGGATGTTGCTATTTTTGAGTAATTAGAATCACATGTACAACTCAAGAAACCAAGCAACAAGGCGTTGTCCCTTTCTCCTCTTTAGCCGTGAAAGATGAGGACAAATTCATTAATTATGTTGTACTTGTTTACTTCTAATTGTAGTTTAAATTCAGCTCATGGTCTCTATATATAGAACCACTTATGTAATGCTTAAACTTATGGAATGAATTAAAGTTTATTCCTAATTCTTCTTTCTATTCTCTTAGTTCTACAAACATCTTATTCTCTTCTTAAACACTCAAATTCTAACATGGTATCAGAGAGGTTTTAATTTATTATCTCATCATTCTCTTGTGTTTCTAAGCTTAAACTCTCGATCTCTCTTCTCATATTATGTCCGTTTTTTTTAAATTCAAAACAGTCCCAAAATCACTAAAATCTCTTTACAAGCAAAATGGATATGGAAGGCACAAAAATGGCTGTTCCCATAATCCTCAAAGGTCCAAACTACCTATTATGGTCAAGATTAATCAAATCAGCCTTAGGAGGCAAAGGACTTTGGAAGCATATTGAAGAAAATGAAGCTCCAAAGGTAACATCTCACGGTGAAGATGGAAAAGAAATTATCACCATGGACTCAGAAAAGTGGACACAAGAAGATCAAGCCGTCCTATCTTTCCTTCAAAACTCCCTTGAGCCATCAATCCTTGAAGCCTATTCCTATTGTGAAAGTGCAAAGGAATTATGGGACATCCTCAAGAAGGTTTTCGGCAACATCTCCAATATAAGCCGGATTTATGAAGTGAAAAGACAAAATCAACAATCTCACACAAGAATGGTTGACCTTCAACAAACATTTTGGGAGGTTTAGGTCCTTATGGGCGGAGCTAGACATCTTAAGGCCGAGCTCCATTGATCCAAAAGTTCTCAATGAGAGGAAAGAACAAGATAAAGTCTTTAGTCTCCTCTTCACCCTAAGTCCCGCCTATAATGATGTTATCAAGCACATCCTTAGGTCCGACACTCTACCAAGCCTAGAGGATGTGTGTGCTCAAATTCAAAAAGAAGAAGGGTCACTTGGCTTATTTGGAGGCAAAGGCGAGATGATACAACTAGCAAACAAGGGACATTTTCAACAAGGAGGCGTTGGAGGCTTTGGCGGCAAACAAGGATTCAAAAAATGTGTGTATTGCAAAAAGAAAGGACACACTAAAGAGGAATGTTGGATCCTTCATCCCCACCTCAAGCCACCAAGGAACAATAATTTCAAGAACCAAAGAGCTCACTTTTCCAACAAAACACAAGGAGAGCCGACCGATGCATCTTCTTCTCAAAATCATGGGGATGAAGTCAAGACTATGGCCGCCTACATGATGAATGCTCAAGCTGAGATGGTCAAGAAGTCCGACATTGAAGCACTCATCAAAGCCTTGAAGGAGAATTCCGATAATAAAGAGGGTAAAGGTTTTCTTGCATCTAAAAATACTAAACCGTTATTAATTGATTCCGGAGCTTCTCATCATATGATTAGTGATGCTAATCTCTTAAGAAATATTAAACCGGCCTTAGGTAGTGTCATAGTACAAATGGTTACAAGGTTCCAATAGAAGGTGAAGGAATTCTTAATTTATTTGAAAAAGATACAAAAGCATTATACTTGCCTAAGTTTACATCAAATTTGTTATCGGTTAAAAGAACCACAAATGATTTAAATTGTAATGTGATTTTTAGTCCTAATGAGGTTTCTTTTCAGGATATTAAGACAAGGAAAATATTTGGCAAAGGAGTCACCAAGGATGATTTATACATGCTTGAAGACACCAAGTCTTTTTCGGATGTTTTTAAAATTTCGGATGTTTCTAATGCTTCTAATATTTTCAAAACTTTTTCAGTCTCTTATGATGATGTTATTTGGCATGCTAGATTAGGACATCCACATGTTCGTGCCTTAAGCTTAATGTTGCCTAATGTTTCTTTTAAATCGGATGAATGTGAGGCTTGTATTCTAGGAAAACATTGTCGAACTGTTTTTTCTAAATCTCTCACAAAATATGAAAATTGTTTTGATCTTGTGCATTCGGATGTGTGGACAGCCCCATGCCTATCTAGAGAAAACCATAAATATTTTGTCACTTTTATAGATGAAAAATCAAAGTATACATGGATTACTTTGTTACAATCTAAGGATAGGGTGCTAGAAGCATTTATCACATTTATAGATGAAAAATCAAAGTATACATGGATTACTTTGTTACAATCTAAGGATAGGGTGCTAGAAGCATTTATAAATTTTCAAAACTATGTTACTAATCATTTTAATGCCAAGATTAAAATTTTTAGATCGGATAATGGTGGAGAATATATGAGCACAACCTTCAAATTACATCTATCTAAGCATGACATAATCAACCAAACAAGCTGTCCATATACTGCCCAACAAAATGGTGTAGCCGAGAGGAAAAATAGACATCTAATGGAGGTGGCAAGGTCTATGATGTTCCATACAAGTGTACCAAAAGGTTTTGGGGAGATGCGGTTTTAACCGCATGCTATCTTATAAACCGAACCCCTACAAAAGTCCTACAAGATCTCTCCCCATTTGAGGTATTAAACAAAACTAAACCTCTTATTAACCACTTACGAGTTTTTGGTAGTGTATGTTTTGTATTATTTCATTGGATATTTTACTACCCAAAAGGGGTATAAGTGTTATGATCCCTCTACACGGCGGGTTCTAGTATCCAAAGATGTCAAGTTCATGGAAGACAAAGGGTTCTATGATGAGAAAAATTGGGAAAGTATAAAGGACTTGGCTAGTTCACCTTCGGACCGAGCTAACAACCTCAAGAATATTTTGGAGACACTTGGGTTAGGAACCGTTGAACTACCAAGAGGAACGCAACCATCCATCTAACACCAAGAAGCGTCGGACTTGAGGAAGAAAGAGCCGGACTTGAGGAAGAAAGATCACAAGAAGGCAATACCGTTGATCATGAAGGGGGAAATGAAAATGGACAGTCCGAGGCTGATATAAATGCCATGGATGAGATGAACTTTCAAGAGGAAGAACATCAAGCTCATGATCAAGGAATTGCCGAGGTACAAGAAGTACAAGATGTAAATCAGGCCGAGGTACAAGAGGAGCCGAGGGTTGAAACACAAGAAGTGGTACAAGGATTGAGAAGAAGTGCAAGGCTAAGGAAGGTAATAAGAGTGTTTTACAATTATGAAGCGGTAGCTCATCCAATTCAAGCAACATGCTCTCTAGCCATGTACCCTCATGAACATCAACTCTTCATGGCCAACTTGGATGAGGAGTACATCCCGAAGACATATGAAGAAGCCAAAGAGCATAAAGTGTGGAGAGATGTCGTGGGGAATGAGCACAAAGCAATGGAGATAAATGGCACTTGGTTTGAGTCGGAATTACCTAAGGGAAAGAAAGCCGTCTCAAGCAAATGGGTGTTCATGATCAAATACAATAGTGATGGGTCCATAGAAAGGCACAAAGCAAGACTCGTGGCAAGAGGATTCACACAAGTGTATGGAGAAGACTATGTAGATACATTTGCTCCCGTTGCAAAGCTCCATACTATTCGGATCATACTCTCCCTTGCCGTGAACCTTGAGTGGAATATTTGGCAAATGGATGTCAAAAATGCATTTCTACAAGGGGAATTAGAAGATGAGGTCTACATGTATCCACCTCCAGGGCTAGAACACATAGTGAAACCGGGAAATGTTTTAAGACTTAGAAAGGCGATCTATGGTCTTAAACAATCCCCAAGGGCGTGGTACCACAAGCTTAGCACAACACTAAATGGACATGGCTTTAGAAGATCCGAGGCCGATCATACTCTATTCACATTGCCAAGCTCAAAGGGAATCATGGTGGATCGTGGTGGTCTATGTTGATGATATAATCATCACGGGAAGTGACATAGAAGGCGTGGAAGCCACTAAGGTATATCTTAAAACTATGTTTATGTTTGAGGATTTAGGAGAACTAAAGTACTTTCTAGGAATAGAAATATGTCGTTCTAAGGAAGGACTATTTCTATCCCAAAGAAAGTACACCCTTGATATGTTGAATGAGCTAGGTACAATGGAAGGAAGAATAGCAAGAACTCCACCAGAAGATGGATACAAAGTGATGCGTAAGGGGGAGATAGATGATGAGCCATTTGAAGACCCTAAACTCTATAGGAGAATGGTTGGGAAATTGATCTATCTCACCATAACAAGGCCGGACATTTGTTTTGCGGTGAACCAAGTGAGCCAATATATGCAAGATCCAACAACTTATCATTGGAAGATGGTTGAACGGATCCTAAGATATTTAAGTGGAACAAAGGATCAAGGAGTATGGATGGGATGCAACAAAAACACGGAGATTGTAGAATATTGTGATGCGGATTGGGTCGGGGACCGAGTGGATAGGAAGTCAACCACGGGCTATTGCACATTTATAGGAGGCAATCTAGTTACTTGGAAGAGCAAGAAGCAAAAGGTGGTTTCATGTTCAAGTGCAGAAGCCGAGTACCGAGCAATGAGGAAGTTAACCAATGAGTTAGTATGGATTAGAAATGTTCTCACGGACTTGGGCATTGAGACATCATCTCCCATTACAATGCATTGTGATAACCAAGCCGCCATCCACATTGCGTCCAATTCGGTGTTTCATGAGAGGACAAAGCACATTGAAGTGGATTGTCACAAGGTTAGACAAATGATTGAACAAGGAGTAATTCTACCGTGCTATACAAGAAGTGAAGATCAATTGGCCGACATTTTCACCAAGGCTACAAGCAAGAAAATTTGTGAGTCCATATTCCCTCGGCTTGGACTCACAAACATTCGGACATGATATGTCTAACATGGCAATGAATTGTACTCTTTTTCCTAAGTGTGGTTTTGTCCCATTGGGTTTTCCCACTTAGGTTTTAATGAGGCAAGGAGCCATGGGTCAAGCTTATCAATAGTAGTACACTATAGTTAAGCTTGAGGGGGAGTGTTAAGAATTAATTCTACATATATGAGATTAATCATATATGGATAGATTAGTTCTTAATAATCTCCTAAGGATTAAATAAAACACACACAACTATATTTGGTAGTCAAAGGTGGTCGTTGGAAGGAAGGAAAGGGATGTTGCTATTTTCGAGTAATTAGAATCACATGTGCAACTCAAGAAACCAAGCAACAAGGAGTTGTCTCTTTCTCCTCTTTAGCCGTGAAAGATGAGGAAAAATTCATTAATTATGTTGTACTTGTTTACTTCTAATTGTAGTTTAAATTCAGCTCATGGTCTCTATATATAGAACCACTTATGTAATGCTTAAACTTATGGAATGAATTAAAGTTTATTCCTAATTATTCTTTCTATTCTCTTAGTTCTACAAACATCTTATTCTCTTCTTAAACACTCAAATTCTAACACCCTTAGCTCGTGCAGGCTACATGTCCCAGCACCTTCAGCATGCCTCGGCCTGATGTTCAGCCTAAGTGGATCACCCTCTCAAAGCAAGCCCACGCGGGGAACTCACCTAGCCCGTGCGGGTCGTGTTCGTGACCACCATAGACGAGAAAAGGAAAGTTGAAGCCTGCAAGAAAAGGAAAATGTTAGCCACCTACACAAAAAGGAAACATGGTTAGAGAAGAGAAATGGGAACCACATGGCTGGAAAATAGAAAGAAATTGTTGACCACTTACACAAGAATGGGAAACTAATGCCAACAAGAGATGGAAACACACGAAAAAGGAAAACTGCAGCTGCTGCAACAAAGAGGAAATTCCTGCCGCTGGACAAAAGGGGAATGAACGGCCAAATAGGAAAAGAAGGAAAAGGAAAGAGGAAAAATGAGGGCAAAGAGGAAGGAGTTAAATTCGGAAAGAAGAATAGAAGAGGAGGAGAACTCAAGACAACACACGCAGAGGGAGAGTAGAGAGAGAAAGAAGAACACAGACGTGGATAGAGACGGGGCGACGAAGCCAGAGTGCGGAGGATCTGTTGAAGACATCAGTAATAGAATAAGGAGAGATCTCGTTCTTTATCTATGTTGATATAGTTTTCTTTTGCGTTTTTTTTTCTAAGTCCATGTGCGAGTAGATCCATAACCATGGGTTAGAGAGCTTTGCCGATATGTAATGAAGTTCTGAATGCTTGGTTATAATATTTGATCGTTTCAGATTGATTAGTTGTTCTTAATGCTTTTATTCTTGTTGGCTACTTGAATGAATGATTATAAAAATCTAATTGCATTGAGAGATGAATTAGATTTTAGAACATAGCCATTATATGAAGTCTCAATTGATTTAAAATCTTGGTCGGTCGGTTAATTGAACTTAATACATCTAGTAGATGAGATTACGCAATTAGGAGATTGGTAGTACGCATGCTAGATAGTGGGTTTAGGCATCGGGAGAGTCATTACCTAGGAAAGAGCTTGAATTCCCCGAATATGTAATGATATCTATAACCATGATCTTGTTAGCGCTTCATTGCATCATCGTGCATCTCTCAAAACCTGTGGTATTCACTTAATTGAATTTAATCCGTTAGTTAAATAGTTTAGCTTTATTTGCATTCCAACACTTATTGATATTTACCGTCCTATTGATTAGTTTACTAGCTTTAGAGTTGCATCGATTCCTTGTGTTCGACCCTGGTATCATACGATCTGTATTCTTACAGAAGCGTTCGTAACGCGATCCTCGCTAGAACGACACTCTAGAGAAAGGTAAGATGGATAACCCTTGCTGCAGCCGAGCCAGAAGACTCCTTTCACAAGGCATGTGGATAGATAGGACACACGAGAGTTGCGGAAGCCTCTCGGTTGGTAGGATGGAAAACCCTTGTTGTTGGCAAGTCCGAAGACTCCTTATGCAAGGCGAGATGAACGATAGATCACACGAGATTTTCGGAAGGCTCTCGATCTACCAAGCTCGTCTTCGAGGATATGACACACCTACGAAGAACGAACGAGTGTTGGATATTACGCACCAACAATTGATGGATATGACACACCAACAATGGAGAAATTCTCAAAGATAAATTCGAAATTCAAATTCAAAATCAAGGTTGTTGTGTGTACAAGGGGGTGGATGGCCATATGAAGTAAGAAGTCATGCAAGACTTCAATGCCACCATAAATGCATGCAAGCCATGCAACGCTTGTACTTTAAATGAACAAAAATTTAAAATTCGAAATAAAAATAAACGTAATGATAAAATATTTAGATACAATGGACGTATGAAGTCCCGGGTCAACAATTAGGGAAATGGAAGTGAGTCGTGGCCTCATTAAAAACCCGCCGTTGGAAAACCACATAAGACAAAACCAACGGAGGGAAAAGAGCACACACGAAACACTTACCCTAATTGTTGATCGTTGCAAGATGTGCTTCGGCTTGTAGTATGACCATGATATCGGAACTTCCTTGTGTACTCGAGCACTCATCTTGAACTTACACGGCCATGAGAATTTCGATGCCTTGAACGTCCTAGCTTTAGTTGGCGTCACGTGACCTTCTCTGGTATGGTTAAGGAATCCTCCTCTCTAGCCCTAGCACGGGTCACGGGACCAACGTCTTTTTTTCTCTCCTTAGGACGGGCCCGCCTTTCTCTCCTTCAATTCAGCACGGGTCATGTCCTCCTTAGCACTGGTCGCGTCCTCCTCAGCATGGGTCGTTTCCTCTTCGCTTTCCACGGCACGAGTCGCATTCTCCTTTCTTGCCTTAGCTCGGGTCACGGGACCTTCTTGTAATATTGAGACATCCTCTCTATGCTCGGAATCCTCAACGCTGTCCATGATCATATCAGTTAGTCTAGGTAATTATTACTTGAGATTAACCACATCATTCACCATTGGAATCTTTTCTATTTTTTTTTTTTTGTTCATCTTTTCAATAATCCCAAACAAAACTACAAAGTTAGTTAAATCTTCTTCACTTTTTTCTTCTGATTCTTAACATGAATCACTAAGCGCAATTAGTGATTTTCTTTTTTAACAAAACTATGCATCTACTTTTTTTCAATTTTATAATTACTATACTTGACAAATGACCTAGAACAATGCACAAATTTGAGCATAGACTCCCAAATTGATACCCGAATGTTAATACAGTGACACATTATCGATTTTCTGTTAACGATCGATGATGTTGATACCACATCAACGATCACATCATCTAAAAGTCAAAATAAAAATTTGATTTTAAAAATTAAAAAAATAATTGTTTTTTATGTCTCTAATCTCTCTCATGTTGCTTCCTCTTTCTCCATTTTCTGACATTCCTTTAAATTTTCCCACTACGAATAAACAAGGTCATTTGTCTTCAGTTTGCTATTGATCTTAAAAGTGTGAGATTGAGGACCAAGAGTCTCCAAAATCTTCGTCATCGCCGAAAAAAATATATTGAAACCCGAATGAGCTTTAGACATAAAATCACCATTTTTTAAGAATCTAAACCTCCAAACACTGAAGTTCATAAGCTCGATGAGACAAAACTTGAAAACGTATGACATGATTTAAAACAGAGATGATGAGTTCATTGATTATCAAAACCCTTCAAACCAAGAAGTAAGGATGGCCGATCTGGGTTCCTCGGGGTTCGATCCGGGTTCGAGTTCCTCGGGTTTACGAAAGTTGGACCCGAATTGAAACCGAATGTTTTTTGCTTTGGGCTTTTCGGGTTTCGATTTGAGTTCGGGTTATTTGGGTTCTGAAGTAGTGAATCTGAAATAATCCAAATTAAATTCAGGTATCATTGGTTTTTCGGGTTATTTTGGTTATTCGGGTTCGGGTTATGATAATACTTCATGAATCTCATTGCCATAAATCTGCATAGAATATTTTCAACATCCTACTCCAGTATGAACCACGAAGACTACATCAAATCTAAGCAAAAACTAGAAAACGGGGTATACATGATGTTTACATGAGGTCTCTTCTTCTCGTAGGCATCAAAATGACTCCAAAATTTTGATGCACCTTCATTCTCGAAACCCAGCTGAAACAAGTAATTCAATCGCATTTTAGACAAAATGAGAGAATACAAGCTTCCACAATTACAACTGCTACACTATGGGATCGAACTGCGCAAAAAAAATAGAAAGCTCAAAGGTCCAAAATTCAATTGAAAAAATGAACAATAACATAAAATTTAAACAATTTCAGGTTCTAATAAGCAGAGAAGAATCATATCTTTACCTCTAATGATCTAAGAAAGTGGTCACGAACAAGAGACTCAAGCCCATTCTAACAGAGACAGTGCACATGAGACACAAGCGTTGACTCAACAGAGGTGTTTCCTTTTCCGGCGCCGGAAATGAGAAATTCCACGGCGGGTGAGGAGAGCAGTCGGCCGGGGGATGAGGGGAGAAGAAACTGTTCAAAGGAGAGAGGGTGCAGCTAGAGAGAGAGGTTGTTAACAAAGAGAGAAGAGAGAAGAGAACCCTAAAAAAATTTAACCCTAAAACTTAATTCGGGTTCCTCGGGTTTAATCCGAACCCGGATCGGACCGATCCGAACCCGAACGAATTTTAAAATCTAAACCCATATGGGTAATCCGTTTTGTAAACGATCTGGGTTTTTCGGGTCGATCCGATCCGGGTAACCCGGATTGGCCACCCCTACCCAGAAGCTCTAAAGTTGGAAGAAACACAAAAAAAAAAGATCATGAATGGATAGTCCAGCCAGATTTGACATGGGAGAAATTGAAAAAAACCTTATTGCTCATTTGTTATGTCAGTGATTAAGAGAACGCATGGTATGGTTTAGGGTGAGGAATTGATGGTCTAGTCTCAGATTTTTCATGGGAGATTTTTCGTGCCTCATTTTAAGATAGTCTTTTTTCACTTTTTTTTCTCGTACGTAAACACATATGTCGCTCCATGTGGATTCATAACTTCCTGCAACAAAGTATCATGAGAGACCAAGGTTATATGGACTCTAGTTATCAGGTAAAGGAGAATTATGGACTTGCCTAAAATAAAGGGAAGAGGAAAACAGTCGGTACATCGTTAGGATCTTCCTCGTTGATGTTTCCATTGGTACCATCTTCATACCTGCCTCTAGCACTTAACTCATATCTTGCTCAAGTAGTCCATTATAAGTCTGATTCCCAAATCCATGTTGCCTCCCTAGTTAATCGACAAACACTTCATCAAATGTCGATTGAGAGTCCTCTCTGGCATGCACTTGTAAACAGTTTCTCATATAAGATATTTGGTTTAATCTTATTTTGTGGACCGATATATGTGAATAATTTGGAGTCAGTGTTTTCATTCGATTTAATCCAAATTAAATGTGATCGGAATTAAGTTTAATTGATTGGACTTCAGTATTGAATTGAATGAGGATGATTATATGTATAGAGACCTTTGGTAGTATTGTTTATATTTCATGATGAGTGAAATTAAACGATACAATTGAGAACCGAAATTAAACGATTATATGTCAGTTTATGGTCCCTAGTTCACGTGCATATATAAACGAGATTCATTTGGTTTCTGGCATAGTGATTTTCATTAAATCACGTAAGCTTCAGAGAGAATCTCATCTTGATACATCCCATCAATATCAAATTTTCGGTTTTGCACGAAGAGTTAGAATATCTATTCCGATGCATCTAATATACCATGAATTCAGGTATAAACTTTGATCTTCTGTTTCGATTTTTTCAAATCTTGATATAATTCACGATAGAGTTTTAAGGTTTTGGAATCCGCATCAGGTTAAATCGAATTTCTTCAAGTGATATCAGAACCGATCTATTGTGTTATAGGGTATGCTTATTGCTAATTTAAGCAATTTTGATGAAAAATGAAATTGAGAGGAACTCTCTCGAGGGGAAGAGATGAACTCTCCTGTGACGGAAAATTTTTTTTATAAAAGAATTAATCATTCAATTGTCTCAATTATTAATTTTTTTGAAAAAAAAAATCCTGAGCCATTTGGTCAATTCAGGCGGCTGAAGGAAGATTTTTTTTAAAAAATATGTTTTAGGTTGGGCTCGTTTTTAAGAATAATTGGGCCTTTTGTGAGGTCAGGCCCGTTTTATATTATAATTGGGTTTCAGATTTAGACCATTGGATATAAAGATTTTGGGTCGGTCCGTGATGTTTAAGGTTGTGAGCCCAATCAAGTTTTTTTAAGGAGGCCCAGTCCTTAAAAAATGTAGTAAATTGTAGTATCTGGATTGGAACGAGAGATCACTGCAATGTTGAAAAAATGTTTTGCCAGTTACGCCAGTAACTCCATTTATTTATTAGGGAGTGATGATGATTTTATTTTTTTTTAGAATAATTCGGTAAAATTTGGAATCAAATCCGTAAATTAATATGTATAAGGATGAGTTTATATTCCAATTAATTGGCGGAATATAAGATATACCCTCGTAGGGTTAAAACGCTTCAAAAATACCCTTCTCTAAAATAATTATTTAATCGGGAAAAAAACTGGAGAAAAGACAAATTTACCCTTAATTTTCGAACGTGAAAAAACCCGCATTCTGGGAGAGTAAAAGCCAAACCCGCATATTGGGAGAGTAAAAGCCAAGAAAGAACAAGTGATTTCGAACTTGAGAGGGATCGATTCGAAGTTGGCAAGAAGGAAATGGCTAGAATCAGCAGCGGTGGAGAAGAGAGCACGAGTCAATCTTCAATAAGTGCAAGTAGATCGATTCCTAGGGTTTTGGAGGATGTCGAGTCCCAAAATGGTTTATTGATTTGAAATGGGTGTGAGTGTCAGTCTCAGTGATGAGTCGCAAGAGTCGGTTGTCTCAGTGAATCGGTTTGGGTCGCGATGGTCGGTTGAGCGTCGATTTCTAGGGTTTGCAGTTGCAGGAGTCCCAGAATGGTTTATTGATTTGAAATGGGTGTGAGTGTCAGTGAGTCTGTTGAGTCTGAGTGAGTCGATTTGGGTCGCAATGGTCGCTTGAGCGTAGTAGGGAGTCTAAGGGTCGTTTGAGTCGGTTGTCTCAGTGAGTCGGTTTGGGTCGCGATGGTCGGTTGAGCGTCGATTTCTAGGGTTTGCAGG
>CM071860.1:51983673-51998708 GCA_036759665.1 Gynandropsis gynandra | reverse complement strand
ACACGTGCCGTGCACTTGCGGGTAGATTAGGTTATATTTAACTCTGATACGCATCATGTACCTGGCCTTCAAATCATTCAATAGCACTTCAAATTCGTTCTACGTGTATGTTGTCGCACATTTGAAGAATATTTCCGCCACAATATCACCCTTTGAAGTCTTTCTACCATGGCCTTTATTGACGTAGCTCTTTATATTTTGCGATATATGACGCGCACAAAAACCATGATCAGCTTCTTTATACACTTCTTTGACTGCTTTGATCAAGCTTTTATGGCGATCAGATATCACAACGACATCACGTCCGTCCGGTACCACCTGTTGCAATCTTGACATAAACCACGTCCATGATTCGTCCTTCTCTCTGTCAACTATTCCCTATGCAAGAGGATATTGGTGATGTTCACCATCTTGCGCGGTCGCCACAACCAATGCTCCCTTGTACACTCCTGTCAGAAATGTCGCATCCACGGCAACCACTTTACGCATGTATTTCCATCCCTTTATAGCCGTTCCGACAGCCATAAAAAAATATTTGAAGCTTTTCCCATCATTGCCGAACTGAAGATCTACGACAGATCCGGGATTTCTTATTATAAACATATGCAACCACCCTGGAAGCCTCCTATAATGTTCAAAGTCATCACCACGAATATCCTTTTGAGCACCGCATTTGCCTCTTAATGCCATCAAATACGATACATTGGCACCATATTTTGCTTTTACACGAGCCATCAATTCTTTTGCTGGAGGTGTTTCATAACTTCCGGCAAATTCCTTTTTCAAATAATCCTTAACCATTTGCGATGTACCCTTTGTAGCTTCGGTGCGTTTACATACAAGCTTCGATTGAACCCTTCCTTACAAATGCTTGTACATCCTTCTTGCTATCAAACTCTTGCCCAATTTTAAGATCCAATCCATCTCCGCACTCGAAGATATTATTTTCGCATTGTGAACTACCATTTGCGAGTTGTTCTCACCATCACCATACTTATGCTCTGCTGGCACATCAGAATCAACATTATTACTGCCACAAACAACTCCATCAACTACCACATTCATGGCACACCCACCATCTTCTCTTAACCCGCTTGTATGTTCACTATCAGAATCATCCGAATCCAAAATATCTATTGTCTCCGGATTACTCTCAACTCTACTTTTGTTATCTGGACCTCCAATAACACAGTCATCATAATCTACAACACCTTGATCCTCACTTTCTTTAGCAATGCTTCCAAAAGCAGGAATTAGAAGCTCAATTTCCCTCTCAATTTCGATTTCACAATTCACACCTACCGATTCTATCTCCACATACAACAGTGGTCGAATTCCTCTTATGCGATCGAACATATAACAAATGAGATGTTTGTCATTCATTATATATGTCGGCTTCCTATTTTCACAAATATTGGGCAAATAGCTTAACTTCAACTTCGTTGATCTCTGCGCATAACTCATCAATCAGTTGCTAGTATGTCAGACTAACCGGAGGACATAAGAAAAATACTATCTGGTTTTCCTGAACTCTACCAACCCATTCAGATTATCCATTTGGGGTTTTTCCCATTTACCATCATACAAAAAATAAATCAGTGTGATTTTCTCATCCGCCGTATCCATTACACCTGTAACAAAAACATAAAAAGAGGGGTAAATTCCGTGACCCAAAGCGACCGTGCGACCCTTGGACCCCTGCGACCCCTTTACCTCTGCGACCCTTTGAACCCTTTCCCATGCGACCCTTTGAACCCTTTGCGACCCCTTTCACATCCGACCCTTGGACCCCTACGACCCTTTGACCCTTTGCGACCCCTTTACCCTTGGACCCCTGCGACGACCTTTGATCCCTTTGACCCCTCGATGAGACTCTGTGACCCAGTGCGATCGTACGACTCTTTGACCCACTCTGTCACCTTTGACATTGCAATAAACACAAGAGAAACACGAAAAACTCACGATATATACCTGGTTTTTCTGCGGAACGTGCTTAATTGCAAGCTTCTTTGTTGACAACAAAGAATTTCAACCTATTGGCAGCGAATCTGATGCCAATTGCAAGCTACTCTCGCCGAATCTGTTATGGTGTGAGGGAATAGTAATTTTCGTGCGAGAATTAGAGGTGCTCTAGAGGAGAGAGAAAAATTGTCGTCAAGGGTATCAATGTTTTAAGGGTAGATTTGAAGTTGAAACTTTTTTTTTTCAGCCAATGATATTTTTGAAGCACTTTAGCCCTACATGGGTATTTTTATAATCCCCCCAATTAATTTGTGCAATTCATTTGGATTAGAATTGGTATATTGTATATCGGTGAATTTAATTTACTATGATTAATTATACATTCAGGTCGTGTAATTATAAGGTTAAATTATAGATGTTGAATTAAGGTTATTTATTGAATTATGATGGTTATTGATATATCATTTGATCAATGTATGTGATTTAATTAAATTTTGCAATATCCTACCAAAGTAGCCAATCTTGAGAAAATAATTATTTGAATTACGTTGAGAATGTTACATAATATAATTCATGCAGACTTTGATAAACCCAAATGTCATTCATAGTTTGGCAGAATTATATTGTGTGTGCATTGATAATTAGTGTATATTTTTTGTATGACATAAATGTGATGGTATTCCGAAAGGTTAACCATTACATGAGATGTTTGATTTACACTAATTATTTGATGTGTTGAGTCATCTATTGCAAGTCAAAATTATAGTCCAAAGACTAATTTTGATATTGCGCAAATGCCTTGTGATGAGATTGGATTGTGTTATCATTCAATTAAGGTTTTATTGAATGGAAGTCTAACACATGAAATATCTTTTGTTTTTTGTTGTGCTATCGACATTCAGTATCTCCGCCAACATTAGTTCAATCCCTACGTTGAATGGATCAAATTTTGCGGAATGAAAGGAGCACTTATTGATTGTGCTTGCTTTGATGGGTCACGACCTTGCAATTATGGAGGTTCAACCAGCGATTAGGGATCCGAGTTCTTTTGAGGATTGAAACAAACTCGAACGCTGAGAAACCTTAAACCACACGTGTTTGATGATCATTAAGCATTTCATTCCTCCGATTTTCAAGACTCTGTGCCCGATGAGGTGAAATTGGCTAACGAATATCTGGATACCTTAGAGAAATGCTTTGCCAAAAATGACAAAGCGAAAACAATCACGCTTTTAGAAGAAATTGTCTCCATGAGGTATAAGGGCAACGAGAGCATTCGGGAGTACATTATGAAAGTGTCAAATTATGACCCTAAATTGATTTTGATCTCTCTCCCTGCACAATACAATCATTTTAAAGTGATTTGTGATTGTAAAATGGATAAATGGACTCTTGATGAGCTCATTTTTCACTGTGTGCAAGGAAGAAGGCCCTTCCGTCGGTTACCTTTTGAATCAAAGTAGCGAAAAGAGGAACAGAGACTGAGGCAGGAAAAGACATATAGTACTTGTGTAGCCACCACCTCAAAGGACATGATTGAGAAAAGAAAGAAAGGTTAAGAAACCGTTGATTCGGGATTAGTTCATGTGCAAAAGAAACATAATAAGGTTCAAAAATGTTTCTTTTGTCACATGACTGGTCATATAAGGAAATGTTGTACGAAGTATCATACTTGTCATACAAATAAGGATTTGACTCTCACTTTGGTATTTTCTGAGGTCAATTTAGCTTTAGAGCCTAGTAATACTTGGTGGGTTGATTTAGATGTTACAACTCACTTAAGTGTTTCTATGCATGGTTGCCTCCATTATCAAAAACCAATTAATGTTGAAAGATACATCTATATAGGCGACAGTAAAAGGGTGGAAGTGGAAGCTATCAGGAAATTTAGACTTTTTGATTTGGAGGGTGTCTTCAAAGTACTGTCTTTTACGCGAAACTTATTTTTGGTTTCTGTTTTGGACAAATTGTTATATTCTTGTTCATTCAGAGATCTTAAGTTTACCCTCTCATTTCATTCGATTATGATTTGAACCAGTTCTTTATCTATTTTGGATAATCTTTATATGCTCGATATCATCCCTTCATATAATCCTACAGATTGGTACACGAGTTGTGAAGCGTAAATTGATGTATGAAAATTCCGCTGTTTTATGGCATTAACGATTAGGCAATATCTCAAAACCGAGAATGAAATGTTTAATATCATACATAATTATCGAAACTCTTGATTTTTGGATTTTGGCCATTGTGTCAATTGTATCAAGGGGAAATAGACAAACAAAATAGGTAAAGGTACATATCAAACTTCGAAGACTTTGGAATTGATATATACAGATGTATGTGGATCATTTTCTATGAATGATATATACAAAATCATTCATAGATGATTACGGTCGATATAGTTACGTTTATCTAATTTATGAGAAGTCAGAGGTTTTGGATGTTTTCAAAGCGTTTAAGGCTAAGATTGAACTTCAACTTAATAAACGCGTTAAGGTCGTTCGTTTTGTGGTGGTGAATATTACAGTAGAAATGACGGATCAGGTGAACAACGTCCAGAGCCATTTTCCAAGTACCTCGAGGAGTGTGAAATCGTTCTCCAATATACAATGTTGGGTACACCTAGCATGAATGGTATTGCAGAGAGACGAAACCATACACTTCAGGAAATTGTGAGAAGTATGATATCTTTCTCCACTCTCCCAAAATCCCTGTTGGGTGAGGCATTAAAGACAATGGTTAATATCTTGAAGAGAGTACTAACTAAAGCAACAATTAAGATGCCTTATGAGTTATGGACGGGTAAACATCCTAGCTTAAGGCATTTCCACATTTGAGGATGTCCAGCTGAGGCTCAATCTTATCGAATCGGTGAAAGGAAACTGGATTCCAAAACCACAAGTTATTAATTTGTTGGATACTCGGAAATATCTAATATAAGTTTTATGATCTCACGAAAAAGGTGATCTTTAATACGGGAGTAGCGACGTTCTTTAAGGATATTGAACCTGGGAAAAGGGATGATGAATTTTGTTTTGGAGAGGATATGGATGAAACTTTTGATTCACAAAAGATGATTCTTATTCTGACTATTGTAGCTGGCAATGATTTGTAATAACACGTAGCGTGAATTAGTTTTAGGATACGCATTTAGATTATTTTTACGTAATTTGCATAGCACGAGTTACAAAACCGACATGAGTGTCCTCTATCTACTCCGTTTGTTGATTTTCAGGTTTTAAGGTGACAAGACATAATCGAGTTTAAGCATGTTGATTCTTAGAGTCAACTGCACATACTTGGAGTTACAAACCACTCGAAACAGATTCAGGCCAAGGAACCGCATAGAATACCCAAGCATCGAGGGAAAGGAGCAAAAACAAGACCATGCCCCATGAAAAGACATGAACCCGTGCGGGGTGGTCCCCTTAGCCCGTGTGGGCTGCACCTCTAGCAGAAATAGCACGGCTCAGACTAATGGTCAGCCCGCTTGGATTGGCACAATGAAGAGCCCACAGGGGATGGTTACCTTAGCCTGTGTAGGGTGTGTGTTGAGACACAACCCTAAAACGGGTTAAAATTAAAGAAAACAAAGGGGGCGCTTCCAATAAAAGGGAGAGAGTTGCTCAGACCACCAGGGGATGAAAAACATAGAGGAAAGCTCAGGAGAAGTTGGAGAAGCAAGGAAACAGCATCGGAAAATTGGTAACGAGATAAGGAAGTCTGAGGCATCATATTCCTTACTTTTTATCATATCTATTGTTGTTTTCTCTGGTTTACAATAGAATCCATGAGTGAGGAAGTCTTTACCTATAGGTTAGGGACACCGGTTTTGTAAGGGATGCTTATGTTTATGCATTAATGCTTAGATCTTTCAAAATTTCTTGTATTGCGATTCTACGATCAATGCTTTGAATGTTCTATACTTGTGCTAGCCGCCTAGTAACTTAGGATTTCATGTTAAACTGAGAGGTTAGATTATGAATCCGAAAATATTGATTGTTGATTGAGTTTAATTAGTGAGAATCTAACTCGTTGGTTAATCAACTCAGGAATTAGGATTGTGTGCTTAATGCTACCATAATTTTATGTTAATCGCTGTTGGGAGGTAGGATTGCATGTTATTGTGGTTAGGGAGTTTAGGTGTCGAGAGAACTATTCTCTAGTTACGAGCATGAATTTCCCATTATCAAGATAGTTTGATCGATTTATGATCTTTTGTTGATTACACCCTTGCAATTCTGGTAATCCGAAGCCCGTAGTGTTCGTAATTATCAAGTCTTTCGTGTTTCCTCATCGCTGTCATAATTCATTTTAGCATTCTCGGAATTTACCCCACATCACATCACTTTCATCTGTCTTAGTTTTGTTATATTCTTTAACTTAGGTTGCCTTAGTTCCTAAAGTTTAACCCTAGTATTACACCGATCCGTATTTTTGCGGTAAATGAATATCAAGCATCTTATTTGCTTGATAGTTCGCACATCAATTTGGATTGTGTTGCTCGAGCTACAAATCAAGATACTCCAAATGGCAATGTCATTCCTAAAATCCATGAGGAACAAGTTCATGAACCTCAAGAACAACTACATCAGAAAATTTTGCCACGTAGATCCACTCGAGAGAGTAGATGTGCTATTCTTGATGATTATATAACACGAGGATGGCATTGGGTTGACGGAAGATGATTCAGATAATGTCTGTCAAGTCATTCAAAGTGTTAACTCTCAAAAGTGGACTAATGCCATGAAGGAAGAATTAAATCTATGGATGATAATGACATTTGGGAACTTATACCTTTGCCTGAAGGTGCGAACTCGTTGGTTGTAAATGGATATTTAAAACCAAATTGGATTCGCAAGGCAATGTGGAGGTATAAAGCATGTCTAGTCGCCAAAGGATTTACTCAAAAGGAAGGCATAGATTACAAAGAGAATTTTTCTCCATTTTTATCGAAAGACTCTTTCAGAATATTGATGGCACTAACAGCTCATTATGATTTAGAGCTGCATCAGATGGATGTTAAAACACTCAACCCCTTTACCATGCGACTCAATGGTGACATTGAGGAGACTATTTATATGGTGCAACCAGAACACTTTGTGTTCGGAGATCCAAAGAAAATGGTTTACAAATTAAGAAAATTTATCTATGGTTTAAAGCAATTGTCTCATTAATGGTATCGCAAGTTTCATTGTGTAATCATCTCATATGGTTTTGAGGTGAATCAGGTATATGATTGTGTATACCATAAGATCAGTGGGAGAAACTTTATGTTGATAATCCATTATGTTGATGATATCCTTATTGCTAGTAACGATGTAAGCTTTATGCACGACACTAAGAGTTTTCTTTCAGAGCAATTAGAGATAAAAGATCTTGGCGATGCCTCTTTGTATTGGATATAAAAATACCCAATACAATTTTGACATGAGGATGTAAAGGTATAGATACCCCTATTTCCAAGGGTGATAGATTCAGCCTTAGATAGTGCCCACAGACTGAACTGGAGATCCAGGAAATGAGAAAGATTCCTTATGCTTCGGCTATAGGGAGTTTAATGTATGGGTAGGTTTGCACACGACCTGATTTAGCATACATTGTTGGCATTTTGGGAAGATACTTAAGTAACCCCGGAATTGATCATTGGAAAGCGTCTAAATGGGTGATGCGATATCTTCAGAAAACAAAAAGATTATATGCTCGTGTATAGACGATCTGATCAGCTCAAGATCACTGGTTATTCGGATTTGGATTATGTTGGGTGCCTCGATAGTTTACGATCCACTTCAAGCTATATATTTCTCCTCGTTGGTGGAGCTATTTTTTGGCGTAGTTCCTAGGAAAAGCTCGTGGCATCATCCACAATGGAGGCAAAATATGTAGCATATTATGAGGCATCCAATCAGGCTTTATGGTTGCAGAATCTTGTCACCGGGTTTCACATTATGACTGGTGTGGATAGACCCCTAAAGATTTATTGTGACAATCGTTCTGTGGTATTATACTCGAATAATAACAAGAATACTTTGAAGTCAAAGCATATCTGAATTAAGTATCTTGTTGTTCGTGAAAGAATACAGAATGGTGTAATCTCGATAGAGCATATAGAAACAAACTCCATGATTGTGGATCCGCTGATTAAGGGTGTTATACCTAAAGACTTTCGGGATTATATTCCCCATATGGGGATTGTCCTTTGTGATAATATTACGGTTTAGTGGGAGTATTGTACCCATTCCAGTTTGATCTTGGATTATGATGATGTATGTTTATTTTGTTTCAGTATTATATTCCGGAACTGTTGAGTTTTAAGCTTAAGGTATTCACTTTGTATCATTCTGTTTAAATTGATCTCGATAAGGTAGGACTAGTTGGAGATAGAAACGTATCGATCACTTCATGTGTAATCGACATGCTATGTATCCACATTCAGATTTATGTCATTCTTCTTTATTACATTAGTAATCAAATGTGGGTCGTCTAACTACGTTGATATTGTGGTTAAATCTCTTTGGTTCTACGTTGATATGGTCGATGGACGAGATTGGTGTCAATACCGGTATGATGACAACAAGTGATGAGCGCTCTTAAGGTTATTCCATGGTTTTATGGTCACATATATGGTCCAAGTGGGAGATTATAAGATATTTGGTTTAATCTTATTTTGTATACTGATATATGTCAATAATTTTGGAATAAATGTTGTCATTTGGTTTAGTCCAAATTAAATAGGATCAGATTTAACTTTAATTGATTGGACTTTGGTATTGAATTGAATGATGAGGATTATATGCATAGAGACTTTTGGTAGTATTGTAAATTAATGATGGACGAAATTAAACGATACAATTGACAACCGGAATTAACCGGTTATCTGTCGATTTATGGTTCCTGGTTCACATGCATATATAATGAGATTCATTTTGGTTTATGGCATAGTGATTTTCCTTATATCACGTAAGATTACAAAAAACTTCAAAAAATCTCATCTTGATACATTCCATTAGTATCAAATTTTCGGTGTTGCACGAAGAGCCAGAAGATCTATTCCGCTGCATCTAGTATACCATGAATTTAGAAGATCTATTGTATCAGAGAGGCCACCGTGGTTTGGATCAAGTTGTTCCTAGTTGTATTAGGGTGAGTTGTACAATTTGTTTCAGAAGTGAGTTGTGCCGAAGTAAACTAAGTTGTACCATAATCCTGTGTACCGAGTTGTATTTAGTTAAACCCAATTAAATCATATTATAAAAATAAAAATTTATACAAATGAAAAGTAACAAATACTGTCATAATTTTACGGAGTTATAGAAATAAAAAGTAACCTAAAACATTAACTATTTAAATGAAATACATATGAACTAATGACACATTTGTGTTCAATTCTCTATGAACTATTTTTTGTTCTTTTTTATATGACTAGTATATCATCATTTTAACTCGCATCGTTTTAAAATTTGAATTACATAATTAAAATTAAAAACATGGATGTAATATAATTGTTTCAAATACCTTTCGTTTTCATCTACTATGTATCATATTATTCTTTCAAAAACTAATTACATTATTAAATTAGAAAAACATAAATTATTTTAATTGTTTCATAAACCTTACAATATTAATAACGAATCTAACAAAAAATAAATAAATTGATGGATATAAAAAAATTGTAAAAATATAAATAATTTTAACTGTTCCATATATCTTATTATATTAAAAATCGTAAAAAGATAGAATTTTTTCTCTCTCAAGTCTCTCCGGATGTTGTGGCGCAAGGAGATTAGAGAAAAAAAAAACATTTTTTATAATAAATTTTTCGGTAGAAAGTATTTGAGTTTGTTTAATATTTTCTTATTTGATATTTTTTTGTCAAAACAACGTAATCAATTTTCATATTTGATCTGAAGATTAGGTTGAAAGGTCAATTGACAATTTTTTTTATGAACACATCACCAACATCATAATGGAACGATGCGTGAAATATTGAGTGATGACAATTTATTTGGAAATGTTTGTGTTTTGTATATGAATTTATTGTTTGAACTACTTAGTTTATGTGTATTAAAGTATTATTTGACACTATATGATTTGTATTCTGTATTAAGATTTTGAAGCAAAGTAAATAAAGTGGAATTAAAACAAGACTTACAAAATTATATGTATATATTTCAATGAACCCAATATGGTTGAGTTGTACTAGTTCTACCATATTCGAACCACTTTGTTACGTGATATCATTGAGTTGTATCTAGTTATACCCATTTGAATGTATTTGACCCATTTGTTTAACCTAGTTTGATCAAGTTGTACCACTAATATATATATATATATATATATATATTTAAAAAACATTGTAAGTAAAAGTTCTTTTGCCAAGTAAATGACATAACTTTTATAGTAATATATTAAAATTATAAGTTTGTCTAGGGAATTAACAATAGATATAATTGGTTACGACTCGAGATTTTGGGTTCAAACTATAAAAACCATGTTGTACTTAAACTATTGCATTAATGACAAATATATTTTTATCTTCTTATTCATGTCATTTGATCTTTCTATGTAAGTCTTTAAATAGAGGCATTTTCTTTGTATTGTACACACAACAATGCACTATTGAATAAGAATTACTCTCCATTTTCATCTCTTCTCTTTACTACATTGTCTACTTCTCTTTTTCGTTATTTACTTTTACAACACGTTATCAGCACGATAACCTTATCAAACCTTATTTTTATATAGTTCATTTTTTATTTTTATATAGTTTACGATGTCAAACCTTATCAAACTCGAGTTTTAGACTCTTGACTTATCCGACAAAAACTATTTTTCGTGGGTGTTGGATGCGGAAATTCACTTAGATGCTAAGAATCTCAAAGAGACAATTGATGTTCCAAACAGTTCATCGAATCAAGATAAGACGAAAGCCATGATTTTTCTTCGACATCATCTTCATGATGGACTGAAAAGAGAGTACCTCACAATCAAAGATCCTGCAGATCTTTAGAGATGTTTAAAAGAAAGGTACGATCATAAAAAAATTGTGATTTTTTCAAAAGCACACTATGAATGGATGAATCTTCGCTTCCAAGACTTTAAAACAGTTAGTGAATATAACTCAGCAATTTTTCGCATTAGCTCGCAAATGAAATTATGCTGTGAAACTGTTACCGATAATGATATGATGGAGAAAACGTTATCTACGTTTCATGCATCTAATGTGCTCTTGCAGCAGTAATATCGTGAGAAATGATTTACTAAATATGAAGATCTAATCTCTTGTTTTCTTATTGCTGAGCAAAACAATGAGCTACTGATGAAAAATCACGAGTCTCTTCCCACTGGCTCTGCTCCATTCCCTGAAGCGAATGTGATGACAATCAACAATTATCGCGGCCGCAGTCGCGGTCGAGGTCGCGGACGCGAACATGGATGTGGACGTGGACGAGGAAAAGGAAGAGGTTTTTTCCATGGTGGTCGAAGCAACCACAATGATGGTGGTATGAATAAGAAAATGAAAGAAAGTATGTGTCACTGATGTGGGATGCATGGATATTGGTCACGTGTTTGTCGTATTCCCAAGCATCTTGTTGATCTTTATCAGGAATCGCTGAAAAATAAAAAGAAAAAAGTTGAAGTTAACTTTGTTGTTGAGGACTCCAACAATTTTACTGAAGGCCTTGATGACCTAATGCACCACGATGTTGCCGATTTTCTTATCGACCTAGAAGATGGAAGTGAGAAGAAGTGATCAAGAGACAAGAAATCTATGTTTTTCGTTTTCATCTAGCAATAATAAATAATGATGAATGATTTTTTTATGAACTATGTTTTTTATTTAATTTTTAGTTTGAATTATGTTTTTGTATTTACTTTTATTAAAAGTTTTAAATTATGTCATTTTTCTCTTATTAACCCATGCTACTGCAAGTCTTTATTATTTTTATATTTATTATTTTTTTACAAAGGAAACTTATGTATCAATACAAGATCCAAGATGGGAATATATGTCTTGCAGACAACACTACAACGTACACAATTATTAAAGAAAATAAATATTTTTCGAATTTGATAAATCATAAACACATGTCCACACTATATCAGGTTATGCACATATTATTGAAGGCTCCGGAAGAGCAAGTTTTATCATGCCTAAAGGCACAAAAATAGTTATCGAAAATGCCTTATTTTCACCTAAGTCCTCAAGAAATTTGTTAAGTTTTAAGGATATCCATATGAATGGGTATCATATTGAAACAATGACTGAAAAAGGCGTTGAATATCTTTATATTACTTCAGTTGAGATGGGAAAAAAGTGTGTGTTGGAAAAAATTATATATTTTCTCATCAGAATTATATTATACATATATAAGAATGATCGAATCATATACACTACCAAAAAACACGGGCTTTCCAACGGACGGGGCAACGGATCCGTCTGTTGGAAAGAAAAACCAACGGATTGCAACGGATGACGGGATATTGCAACGGGCAAAAATCCGTTACAATTCCGTTACAATTTGCAACGGATTTGTAACGGATACGCTCCGTTAGAACTTCCGTTGGCAGTCCGTCGGAAATTGTAACGGATGGCAACAGAAACCATCCGTCGACAGTGTCCGTTGGATGTTCCGTTAGAAATCGTTCCAACGGTCGTCCGTTGCAAGTTCTAACGGATGGCCGTTAGAAATCGCAATGGATAACCGTTGATTTTGTGAATTTCGAGGGCACCGATTTAAATAACCTATATATGAAGGTTGTCGTGAAGGTCAGTCTCGTTTATCTTTATCTTCAAGATTGATGAGTATTAAAACAGACTACAATGTGGCTGAAAATTGCATGGATTCATTTTGTAAAACAATGCGGGAATATTTACCGGAAAATAACCAAGCTCCCGAGACATACTACGAAACAAAGAATGTGTTAAAAGATTTGGGAATGCCACATGAGAAAATTGATGTTTGTAGAAACAGTTGCATGTTGTTTTGGAGAAATGATAAAGACTTGTTGGAATGCAAGTTTTACGGTGCAAGCAGATTTCGGCCTAAAAAAACCATCTTCACGGAAATACGTACCATACAAGAAAATGTTTTATATGCATGTAGCAAACAGGTTGAGAAGGTTAGATGAATAAAAAAAACCGCTGCAGCAATGAGATGGCACGCCGAACACTCCACGACCGAAGGTGTAATGCAACATCCATCGGATGGTCAGGCTTGGAAAGATTTCAATGTAATATTTCCCGAGTATACACGTGAAACGAGAAATGTTTATCTTTGCCTATGCACTGATGGTTTTAGTCCCTATAGACAATCGGGAAATCAATATTCCCTCTGGCCGGTGATTTTGTCTCCTTATAATTTACCCCCCGAGATGTGTTTGAAAAGAGAGGTAATGTTTCTGACGTTGCTTATTCCAGGACCAGAACATCCGAAGAAAAGTTTCGATGTATTTTTGCAGCCCTTAATTCATGAATTACGACAGTTATGGAATGAAGGAATCATTGCTTATGACGTCAGTACTAAGCAAAATTTCAGATTGAAAGCGGTCTTGTTGTGGACAATTACCGATTTTCCTGCGTATGGAATGTTATCAGGATGGAGCACGCACAGAAGATTAGCATGTCCTTATTGTATGGAGGATACAGATTCATTTCGACTAGTACATGGTAAGAAACCATGTTGGTTTGATTGTCATAGAAGATTTCTTCCTCGTGGTCATGCTTTCAGGAGAGATAAAAAACATTTTCGGAAGAACGTGGTTCAAAAAAAAGAGGCACCGTGCATGCAAACCGGAACACAAATCCTTTACGAAAGATTGAACACAATGGAGGATTTACAAGAATCAGTAGAATGCGGTGGAGATCGTGGGCATCGTAAACCAAAAGGTCAAGGTGAATGGCATAACTGGTATAAACGTAGTATCTTTTGGGAACTACCATACTGGAAATCATTGATATTACGTCATAATTTAGATGTTATGCATATCGAGAAGAACTTTTTCGATAACATCATAAATACTGTTTTGAATGTGACGGGTAAAACGAAAGATAATATACAATCGAGGAAAGATTTGAAGTCAATATGCCGACGACCAGAGTTGGAATTACGGGATGGAAGGTCACCTATCCCAGTATTCAGATTGTCTAGTCCGGCCAAAACAGCATTATTAAAGTGGTTAAAAGAGGACGTTAAGTTTCCCGATGGATATGCATCGAACATTGCTCGGTGTGTGGATATTGTCGGTTCGAGGCTGATCGGTTTAAAAAGTCACGATTGTCACGTTTTCATGCAGCGGCTCATTCCAATCGCATTTGCTGAGCTCTTACCACGTAATGTTCACGATGTGTTATGCGGAATCAGCATATTTTTCAGAGATATATGTTCGAGAAATTTAAAAGGTGATGACTTGGAAGTAATGAAAAACAATATCTCTGAAGTATTATGTGCATTGGAAAAGGTTTTTCCGCCTTCATTCTTCGATGTCATGGAACATTTGCCAATACATTTACCAGATGAGGCAATACTCGGTGGGCCAGTTCAATTCAGATGGATGTATCCTTTCGAAAGGTTCTTCTTTCATTTAAAGAAAAAAGCAAAAAACAAAGCAGCGGTCGAAGGCTCTATTGTTAAACAATACTTGCTTGCCAATACATTTATCAGATGAGGCAATACTCGGTGGGCTAGTTCAATTCAGATGGATGTATCCTTTCGAAAGGTTTTTCTTTCATTTAAAGAAAAAAGAAAAAAACAAAGCAGCGGTCGAAGGATCTATTGTCAAAAAATACTTGTTGGAAGAAATCACATATTTCAGCATATTTTATTTCGAGGCGCATATTCAGACGAAAGAGCGACGTGCAACGGATGATCACACAAATTATCTGTATCAATATAATCCGCACTTTGGCACAATTCCTGACATGTTTACACCGATTGGAAGTACAGGAGAAAAATCCGATGAATATTTGTTAACACCAGAGGAGTATAATCATGTCCACACATATATACTACTTAATTGTCAAGAGTTATTACCATTCGAAAGGTATGTACATGGTACATATTATAATT
>CM071860.1:51947719-51982105 GCA_036759665.1 Gynandropsis gynandra | reverse complement strand
TATTCCTGGCAAGTTACGCCAGAAGTTGTGCGCCAGCGATGGTGGCGCACTTTTGTTGTAAGTTTTTTTAATTATATTTCAATTTTATAATTACATATATATATTTGAAAACTACTAATAATATAACTTTGTTTGCAGCGTTCATACAGATGGCGCCGAACTCATACAACGCGCATCTACACTACATGGATGCGCGACATGCAGATTCGGATGCGCATAATGATGAACGGTGCAAAGCGCAACTACTACGCCAACAACAGCAAACCGAAATGGGCAACCGAAGCGGTCTTCAAAAAATTGATTGAGCATTGGGAGCGAGAAGGCCAAACAAAATCGCTACGGTGAGAAGGTTCCCGGAGATGGTCCGCATCGCCTTCGGGATCAAAATCCTTCACGAAAAGAAAAAAAGAATTGGTAAATTTTTAATTATTTAGATTTTTTGTTTACTTAAATATTTATCTAACAAAATTTCTTTTATATTGTAGATGCAACGGATGGGAAGAGAACCGACTCTTCTTGAAGTGGTATTAGAAACCCACGCAAAAGAAGAAGTCAGTTGTCGAGGAAGAGGCTGACGAACTGGAACTCGTCGATCCTCGAGCGGCCCAAAACGTGAGAGCTGTGATGGAGAAGATCACACAGCAATCTCAGCTTTTGGTTCAAGCCTCGACGACCTCAGTCCTTTGCAAAAGGACCAAATTTATTTAGAGGTAAAAAGTATTATTTTGTTTCTAAATTATTAATCAAAGAATTTGTTAAAATCTAACGTTACTTTTATTTGTCTTGTAGTCGGTGAGACCGTATAAGGGACGTCTGTACGGTCTCGGAGCGCTTCAAAAGGATATACTCGAGGACATCACGTCGGTACCTCCATCGGTGCAAGAGAGTTTTTCGCAACAATGGCGGATCGAAGATCTCGAATCACAACTTCGAGAAACTCGAGCTCAAGTGGCACAACAAACATCTCAAATACAACAATTGGAGAGCGTCATTGAGTTGTTGTCGGGCCAGGTGAGGGGATCAGCACCGCAGCAAGAACCGGGGCTCGATTCGGATGCAACTCCGTCTAGAGGTGGTGGTGATGGCGGGGATCATATCGACGCAATCGACCTAATATGTAATAGGGAATAGTTTTAATTTTGTGTTTTGTAATATAATTTTAATATTTTTATTAAAAACCTTTTAGTTTAAAAAATATATTTTTTTATTTTTTTAAACGTTCCAACGGGCATCCGTTGGAACGTCTAACGGTCATCCGTTGCACCGTGTTTCCTGCCAAATCGTTTCCCACCAGTTTGCAACGGACATCCGTTGGCCGGGCTAATGGGGTTCCGTTGGAATACGTTTCCTGCCAAACTTTTCTCGCCAGTTTGCAACGGCCGTCCGTTGGAGGTTGTTTGTAACGGAGCCGTTGCTTTCCAACGGCCGTCCGTTGAAAATATGCAACGGTGATCCGTCACAACATTTTTCAACGGGCTTCCGTTACTGTTGTTCCAACGGCTTTTTCCGTTGCCAGGCCGTTGCAAGTTTGTAACGGATATTATCCGTGGACACGCCGTCGCGAATTGCAACGGATCATCATTTGCAACGAACTTTTTGCAACGGACGTAAATCCGTTGGCGTCCGTTGGAAACGGCTGTTTCCAACGGATTTTGGGCGCTTTCCAACGGATATGTCCGTTGGAAAATGCCAGTTTTTTGTAGTGATAATACAGTAAACCCAAAGTTTATTGATGCAAACCAGAAGTTTTCGGATTATTTTAAGATTTGGCATGACTGGTTAGACCATCCCGATTCAACAATGATGCGAAAAATTATTGAGAATTCATGTGGTCACTTGTTGAAAAACCATAAGATTTTTCAAACTCATGAATTTTCTTGTGTTGCATGTTCAAAAGGGAAACTAATAATAAGACTCTCACCAGCTAAAATAAAGAACGAATCATTATCATTTCTTGAACGAATACAGGGTGATATTTGGGGCCCGATTCACCCACAGTGTGGCCCATTTTGATATTTCATGGTAATAATTGATGCATCAACTAGATGGTCACATGTGTGCTTATTATCATCTTGTCATTTAGCTTTTGCAAGATTATTTGCACAAATAATACGATTACGGGGCACATTTCCTTGATTATCCAATAAAAATAATTCGCTTAGATAATGCTGGTAAATTTATATCACAATCTTTTGTGACTTATTATATGTCCATCGGGATAAAGGTAGAACATCTTGTACCATTTGTTCGTACTCAGAACGGTCTTGTAGAATCTTTTATAAAACGAATCCAATGCAAGACCATTGCTTATGAAATCTAATCTTCCCGTTTGGGCATGGGGACATGCAGTTTTGCATGCAGCGCAACTAATACGCATCCGATCAACTAGTTATAGTGAACATTCCCCCTTACAATTGGTTCATGGCTATGAGCCAAATAGTTTCCATTTGCGTATTTTTGGATGTGCAGTATATGTCCCAATTAATCCACCACGACAAACAAAAAGGGACCTAAAAGGAGGATGGGAATCTATGTTGGGTATGGATCTCCTTCGATAATTAAATATAACCAACGACAGGAGACATATTTATTGCAAGATTTGCATATTGTCATTATCATGAATCATTATTCCCAAATTAGGGGGAGAAAACAACCAGTTGAAAAAGGAAATATCATGGAATGTATTATCATTAAAAGGTTTAGATCCTCGAACAAAATAAAGTGAACTAGAAGTTCAAAAGATAATACATTTACAAGGTATAGCAAATCAATTGTCAGATGCATTTACTAACCATGATAGAGTTGTAAAATCTTATATTCTAGTTGTAAATGCTCCGATAAGAATTGAAATCCCAGAAGGAAAAGAAAAAATTGCTAGTGAGTCTAAGACACGCTTGAAACGTGGTAGACCACTTGGTTCCAAAGACATACTTCTTTAAAAAAGAAAAGGAGCAAATTGTCATGATAGTCAAAACAAGGATGTCTCTCCTGAAAAGACCGTAGATATAGTTAATGATGAAGAGAAACATGTACCTATAGAGAATAAAGAGATCTCGATTAATTATATCAATACGGGAAAAATTTGGAACCGAGACAATACAATCGTCGACGATATTTTTTTTTATAACATAGTGCATGATATAACAAAAGAAAATGAGGATTATGAACCTACCTCTATTGAAGAGTGTAGAAGTAGAACTGATTGGCCAAAATGGAAAGAGGCAATCAAGTTTGAACTAGAATCGTTTGAAAAACAAGAAGTTTTCGGACCAATAGTCCAAACACCGAAAGGAATTAAACCTGTGGATAATAAATGGATCTTTGTATGAAGGAGAAATGAACAAAATGAAATTTTTCGATACAAAGCAAGACTTTTCGCTCAAGGTTTTACCCAAATTCCCGGTATTGATTATGATTCAATATATTCTCCCGTGGTGGATGCAATAACATTTCGATATTTAAGATGCATGATATATATATATGAAAATACCTGAAGGATTTAAGATGCATGAAGCACATGATAATAATAATTCTCATGAGATATACTCTGTTAAGCTCAACAAAGTAGGGGTGGGCAAAATACCCGCATAACCCGTCCCGTCCCGAAACCCGTCCCGAACCCGCAAAAAATTACTCGTACCCGCGAGTGCGTGTTTGGGTTTGGGTAATAAAATTTAAATACCCGCGGGTTCGGGTTCGGGACGGGTTTTTTAATATCATAAACGGGTACCCGCGGGTACCCGCAAAAATTACAAAAATACCCTTAGTTTTAATGAATATTACCTAACTACCCCTTTCTAACCCTAAACCTAACCTTCCTTTCCCCTTTCCCCTTTTCCAAATTAACTCTTCTTCTTCCTTCTTCTTCCTGCCTTTGCCTCTCCAACTCGCGGCTGATGGTGCATGGAAGAAGCTGAATCCGGTCTTGAATGTGACGATAACCAGAAAATTACAGAATGTGGTACGGAGATAACCGGCTTTCCAGCTCCAGCCTCCTCTCGGGACGGGTACCCGCGGGTTTTAAAAATTTTGATGGGTTTTTACGGGTACCCGAAAAGCGGGTGCCCGCACCCTGCGGGTACGAGTACGGGTAATAAAAGTAGTTACCCGTGCGGGACGGGTTCGGGTGCGGGTAGCGAGAATCTCGCGGGTACCCGCGGGGGCCCACCCCTACTAAATATGCATATATATATATATCATGAAACAATCCAGACGAATGTGGTACAACCGCTTGAATGAATATTTGATAAAAGAAGGATATAAAAATGATCTTATATGTTCATGTGTTTTCATAAAAGGTTTAAACTCAAAGTTTGTTGTAATTACGGTTTATGTTGATGACTTAAATATGATTAAAACTCCGGAAGAGTTATCACAAGCTATGCAATGCTTAAAGAAAGAATTTGAAATAAAAGTCCTCGGGAAAACAAAATTTTGTTTAGGTCTTCGAATTGAGCATCTTAAGGATGGGATATTTTTTCATCAAATTTCTTATACAAAAAAAGATACTTAAAAGGTTTTACATCGATAAATCACACCCTTTAAGTACACCAATTGTTGTGAGATCATTAGATATTCATAAAGATGTATTTAGACCACATGAAGAAAGCGAGGAAACACTTGGTCCTGAAGTACCATATCTTAGTGCTATTGGAGCACCAATGTATCTTGCTAATAATACACGTTCGGATATATCTTTTGTTGTAAGTTTATTGGCAAGATATAGTTCCTCGTCAACTCGAAGACATTGGAACGGTGTGAAACATATATTTCAATATCTTCAAGGTACCGTCGGCATGGGCTTATATTATAATAATTCGTCAAAGACAGATTTAGTTGGTTATGCTGATGCGGGATATTTATCAGATCCACATAAAGCCCAATCTCAATCTGGATATGTTTTCACTTGTGGTGGAACTGTAATCTCATGGCATTCTACGAAACAAACTTTGGTAGCATTTCATCAAATTACGCAGAGATACTTGCAATTTATGAGGCAAGTTGTGAATGTGTTTGGTTGAGATCTTTATCTCAATATATTCATCAAATGTGGTTTTCCAATTGATAAACATATGCCCAAAACTTTATTTGAAGATAATACTGTGTGTATTACCCAATTATCTGATGGTTACGTCAAAGGTGATAAGACAAAGAATATATCACCCAAAATTTTCTTTATTCATGATCTTCAAAAGGAGGGCGAGATAAATGTTCAACAAATCAAATCAAGTGAGAATCCGGAAGATTTATTCACTAAAGCTCTTCCTACAAGAGCATTGGAGAAGATGATTTATATGATCGGAATGCGCCGTTTGAAAGATCTCAAGCAATGATCTTCTCAGGGGGGTGTGGAAAATATGCCGTTGCACTCTTTTTTTATTTACTAAGTTTTTTCTACTAGGTTTTATTGGTAAAGGTTTTTAACAAGGCAGTATTTTGTTGCATATGATCTCTGCTAAAAAAACACATTCAAGGGGGAGTATTACACAATGAATGTGTATTTTGACCAAATAAATATTACATAATAAACATGTATTTTGACCAAATAAATATTACACAATAGATGTGTATTTTGACCAAATAATTTTACGTTTATGTATTGTATTAATGACAAATATATTCTTATCTTCTTATTTATGTCCTCTGATCTGCCTAACTAAGCCCACAAATAGAGGTATTTTCTTTGTATTGTACACACAATAATTCACTCTTGAATAAGGATTACTCTCCCTTTTCATCTCTTCTCTTTACTCCATTGTCTATTTCTCTTGTTCGTTCTTTACTTTTACAATATAAGATAATTAATAACTTAAGTTCAACAAAAAAAACAATGTACAACTAGAGTACAAAAAGTATCTTATAAAACATAGTCTATTTGTATCCAAGTCTTACTTTGATTAAATCGATTGTCATTTAGTTAAATCACATTAACTTAAGATATTTGATCATAATAGAACCACCTGGATGCAATTGAACCCATTTGAACATGATTCCATGTTAATTGCATCAATTTGACCAAGTTATAAATGTATTTTAATTAGGGATAGGCTATCAAACTATTATAAATGTATTTTAATCTATATTTGAACCAATTATTAATGTCCTATTTATAAACACATAACAAATCATCCAAACATTTTTAAAATCGAGGTCGGATTTAGTGTTATTTAATAAATCTTACGGGGATCATCAATTAGGCATTTTGTCGCAAGTCCATTGATGGAATAAAATGTTCTTATTACGACATCTCCCCAGAATTGGATTGCTATCTAGCAGTAGAACAGGATTGTGCGAGCGCTTTTCATGAGGTGTCTATTCTTGTGTTTGGCCACTCTATTTTGTGATGGAGTATATAGAAATGAAATTTGATGCATGAAACCTCAATCTTCCAAAACGATTTGAAATTGAAAGCTCGTGTGTCCCCTATGTTGCATGACCGGAGGCAGCTGATCTTTGCCTTGGATTGAGTTGATACATAGTTATAAAAACTTATGAAACACATCAAATACATTATTTTTAGATGCTAGTAAATAAATTCAGATTTTGCATCTATAAAAGTTACAAAATATTTTTTAGAATCTCTAGTTAACCTATGTGTTGTCCAAACGTCCAATTTATTATATCAAAACAATGTTAGTGTTTTGTGTTTGATTTGTGAAAATACAATTCTACGATGTTTCTATAATATAAATGCTTCACATTTTTCATGGTAATAATAATAATAATAATAATAATAATAATAATAATAATAATAATAATAATAATAATAATAATAATAATAATAATAATAATAATAATAACACCTTATAATGGGGATGCCCTAATTTAATGACAAAGCTTATGATTAATTAGAAACATTAATATTCGAACATAAAAATGTTTGAATAGAAGTGTCGAAATTCTCTAAAATGTAAAGATCATTATTGAGCGATCCTTCCTCAGTAATCTTTTTTGTCTCAATATCATGAATATAAACTTGTTATATTCAAAATACACTACACAATTTAAGTACTGAGCCAACTTATAAGTTGAACATAAATTATTTTAAAATCATGTACATATAGAGTCGTGGTATTCTTATTGAGAATCATAAGGTCCCGTATGTCTTTAATTGGTATATTCTTATCGTTTCAAATTTTTACGTTACCTAAGTGGGATTGTAAATTTATTTATCATATTCGGATCTTTAACATATGACTATTCACTCTTAAATGTACTATAATATGATGGTTATACATAGAGATTTGAGCGTTATTACCAGGATCGTCAATTTGTTTACCCATGTCGCAACCAAAAGAAGCTTGATCTCTTTTATATCGGCTTTGGTTTCATAGGTTGATTCCTCCATGAAGTGGGTTATTTCACATGGCCTTGCCTACTTGAGATAAGGATGGAGTAGCCAACATTCTGCCTTAGTGTGACCCCTCTTCTTGCAATAATCGCACCAAATAACTTATTGCTTAGGTTTTAGGATTGGCTTTGGTATAGTGATTCTACATGAAAAAACCCCAAAGAATCTTCCTCCTTCTTGGAGTCGACAGAGGAGGTGGTTGATAACCCTATATATGACTTGTCCAAGATCTAAAGGAGCTTAAACACTTGATCTTGGTTATCTCGATCCATAATCTCTTTGGAGTCGGTTTTGAGAAGGGAAAGTTCACTGAACTTTGAGCGAAGATTTTTAACATTCCCAAGATGATGGTGAATGACTTGTCAGATTGCTGAAGTTTGCTCAGAGTCTTTTTTATTTTGAAGATATGTGCAAGGTTAGAGGTATTTCCCAACACATCTTTCAACTTGTTTTAGAGCAACTGAGCATTGTTCGTGTTCCCATAAGATCTTAGGATGTGCAGTGCCAGAGAGTTTTGCAACAATATAAGAGCTCCCAATTCTTCACGTTATGAGGAATCATCCTCCACATCTCTTCAGTGCATAAGAAATCACCTGGATCGCGTGCTACTTCACTCGTGTCAATCGACCAATATGTATGAAGCGTACCTTAGCCCAAAGAATCGCTCAGATTAAGTGGTTCCCTGCTCAAACTGAATGCCTTTAACTCCTCTAGTTTATTGCTCTTTTTGGTCTCCTATATTTGTAGAATGGTCATGTGGGCTTGATTTAGTGCCTTTTGACGTGTTCGTGGAGCGTCTGTTATTCCTTCCACGTCTATGTAAGCGAGCACATTCCAAATCTTCTGTCTTCATCCTCGTATCATTTGTATTTGATTCAAGGCCTCGTTCTCATAAAAAAGGAAACAAAAAAAGGAGTCACCATTTTGTAATTACAGTCTAGAATCGAAAAAGTCATTGCAATCGTTGGAACCTTCGCCGTTGTCGTGGATCACTAAAAACTACTCAAGATGAGAACCTTCATTGGTAACATTCAGATTAATGGAATTGTATCGTTTTATATTTGTTTATGAGGATTATTTGTTCAAAAAGAAGCATGTAAATCATTGGATCTCATGAACAGTAGCTTGTGTTGTTAGAACGATAGTTTCAATATATGATAAAAAAAAATTAATGAGGAAGGTATTTGTATTCTTATGGTATTATATGATGCCTTTTGAGAATATATTTAGATTCTAACACTAAAATGGAGATAAACCACAAGTTTGGGGCCGAGTCTCTCAAAAAGGCTAAGCTTTCTAGCATTCTACCTATTCAATAGCATTTTAAAAAGAAAAATATGGAAAATATCGGGTTTTTAGGCGAGCTTTTACATTTTGGAAAATGTTCAGACTAAAATTGTTTTATTTGGGTTGGTTTGCTCAGGCAAACCTTTTTTGCCCATACGTTTTTGTTCAGTTGAGCACATTATTGTTCTACCCAAATGTTTTCTCGGCTTAAAAGTTAATTTCTTGGTGAAACTTTCAGTCGAGCAATGGATTGCTCTAGCCGAGCATTCTCATGGTAGAAGAGGTTTTATGTTAGTGGTTAAGTGGTTTTGGATAACTCGTCCAAAGGATGATTGTGGTTGAGCATCCTATCTTCCAAAGGGTTTTAATATCTCAACGAGCATGCAGAAATTTGAGTGAGCTTCGAGATTGAAGTAAGTTGTGACGATCAAGCTAAAGGTCANCATAAAATGCAATGTGAGTGTATCGAATGAAGAATATCGAATTAGAGAACCATATTGTGATACTTTAGGCATTGTGATGAGCGGGGCAAACTATGTTGGTGGACCTTGAGAGCGTATGATGGTGCTGGATTTTGATGGGACTATGTGAGAACCTTAATATATTGATTAAGGTGTTTTGAGACTTTTTGAGCATCGTGATGAGAGATTAGGTTAAAGTGGAATTTATGAGAGCTACGATGGATGGAGTCTAGTAGGACCTTGCGAGAGACGATCATGGTCTGGTATTAATCGATGAATGATAGAGTTCATTTGGGTTGGTTTGTGTGTTATGTGGCTTATATTTAGTCACGTATAATACATTTTTTATTGTGAGCGAGTATGTGTTAGCAAGGAGAGTGCACACACATCGGACTCACTAGCTCACCTTTTGTGAGATGTTATAGATAAATAGGGAATGAAGATACACAGGACATCTATGAAGCAAGTGTCGAGAGTCACGTTGAATTCTTCTCGAGAAACATTTACCAATATTTTTATTTTCTAATGTATTTAACTTAATATCTTGAATGGTATATTTATGTATTTGTATTTTCATAGTGTATTGGGATTTGAGTTTCGATAAAATGATCTTATTATTATCTGGAATATTTGATGTATGGGGTCATCATGAAAAGGGTGATAATGGACATTATTAATTCCGTTGGAGAATTATCAGATGGAGGTGTTACAACAAAGACGATTATCACACATAACTGAAATTAAAATATGTCCTGTTGTTTTCAAGAAAATATCAGGTGTGCATCATTCTAAGATCATTAAGGGTATATTGGTTGCAAGAAAGGTCTACTAAGTATTTTATGTTATTATCCTTATTCCGACTTTTCAAACATTTTTTCTTTGATGATTTTTGTATGATTGAAACATAAAAAATGCAATATATTCAAACAACCAAAGAACATTATGTTCTTAAATTATGCAAATATATCTGATGCGATTAAAACATAAAACATTTTGGTCGTTGCAAGGGGAAGAGTGATATTGTCTTCTTCTTTTAATAGTAGTTCTAGATATATAAAACAAAATTACTTAAATGCTATGAATGAAATTAGAATATCCGGATATATTATTTACTTCACCTAGAATCCAAAATGATTTGAAATACGAGGATTTCTTAAAAAAATTCTTTTGCCAAAAGATCGACTAGATTTCTTAGCTCACGTGTTTGAAATAAAACTAGAAAACTTTTGTTTGAATCTTTAACAGTGAAATCATTGGAAGAGTAGTGACATGTATGTTATTAAACTTTTTCATTTTCATCAAATTTTACTTGTTATTACCAAAGGGAATAGAAATTACATAGTATGTACTTGCATTAATTTTTCATGCATTTGGAATTGTTGTTATGTTTTAAGACAATCTAAAAACACACGCTTGATCACGAATATCAACAATACCAACGACATTGCCTCATTTTCCGAATGGATCTTAAAAGTTGACGACAATAGATTGTCAAACTAAACGACAATGAATGTCTCATAAATATTCCAAAGGATTTGTTAATAACTCAAAGTGAAATTCTAATCCAATCAATTATAAAAACATGTCTTCCGAAAAAATATAACGATCTCTTATTCTTTTGAGAAATAGTGATTTTATGCCCAATCAATAAAATAGTTGATGAGATCGTTAACATCTTAGTTGAAATGACCCAAGAAATATTTAAGAGTATCTAAGCTCATATATGTTTTGCAATTTTGATTCTACTAATGACAAAGAACATGAAATGTACAAGTCTGAATTCTTCAATGCTATAAAATGTTCTTGCTCCTAAACATTCATCACAACTAAGAATAAAAAATTTATGTCATGTTAATAAAAAATATAGATTAAGCACTCGGTTTATATAATGACAGTAGATTTCAAGTAATGCAATTGGAAAACAATATTATTGGAGTTAAAATTATTATTGTAAACAATACATGCAACAAAGTTTTTATACCAAGATTACCGTAAATACCAACAAACATGATACTGTTATTCGCTTTAAATGTCGACAATTTCCTATTACTATGCTTTGCTATGATCATTAATAAAAATTAAGGATAAAGTCTAAGTAAAGTCGAAATAGTCACGACTTTGTCGTTATTGACTTATATGTTGTGAATAAGCAACTCACCCACCAAAACTCAATTTGGAAAGTGGAAAACATCATGTATTTAGTCATAGTTAACTATATAATCGTATCAAGAGTTAAAAACAAAACCAGTTTAAATAAATATATATATATATATATATATTTAACGATGATAGAATTTGTGATACTCAATCAGTTAATGATATTATTGTAGATATTTTCCACATTTTAAAATTATTATTAAAAACATGTAATTATTTCATCATAATATGCATTTTAACAGTTTCGCCTTGCTATATTCTTCAATTTTCTAGGTGTTCGCACGAATGGCGGATAATAATATAATTGAAAATGTTCAGATGGGATGTGCTCTTAAACACTCGACAATCGCCTAGATACTAGATACCGACCGATACATCTGGAATTATTTTTAAATTATTTAAAATAATATTATTTTGACATTTAAAAAGATATAAAATTAAAATTAATTTAAAACAAATATATTTGTTATCCTCGTATTCCAAACTTTGAAAGATTGCATAGAAATTGATGTTTACAATTAAAAAAAAGTATAAACGAAAAACATCTAAATATCTATTAATCACTTACTAATCCACCTAGACGTTTATACAATTTTTATAACACTGAAAATGATACCTTTATGGATATTCCATCTAATCATTTTCACTCCTCTCAAAGTTATCTTATAAATTTATCCAAATTTATGTATGAAATTTAATTTTCTAATATTTATATATTATTCTAAATATATTGATTTTACCTTAAATCATTTTATGCATACAATTTATATACCAAGTTATTTATCATTTTATTGACATATATAACTGTGTATATATAAAATAATTTCTAATATTCTTATTTTCAGAGTGATTTCTAATTAAAATATGTATGTTTGAATTGTATACTAAAAATGGTTTTAAATTTATTTATGCTTTATTTTCTTCATGTTTTGATTATTTAGAAAGTTAATGAATAAAAGCGAAATATAACTACATATTCAAAGATGAAAAAAGAAAAAAATTAACTTATTGAAACTTGTATCTTCAAAAGAAAACAAACACAAGTTGTACTGATAACAGAAGACACGAAATACAGAAGGAAAGTTGAACAACACAATGACAAAATTTACAAAAGAGTCTAAAACTAATGATAGAAAAAGAAAAAAAAAAGTGATACGCATCATCATCATCGAGAACCAAAAATATCAAGACAGAAAAAGATACGACAGTGATGAAACCCCAATGCCGATGAAATATAATAAAAAAAATGGAATAATAAATTCAGATGTTCATATGAAATTTTCAGACTAGAAGGAATTCCAAGTATCTGACCTTTTCCTTGGGCTTTTATCCTCCGAGGAGACTCTGAAAGGACCTGATGAACCAAAGGGGTCTGCATCATCGAAGGAGTATCCGTGGCTTCCCCCGTAATCCTTCGTGCTGTTTATCGAATCGAATCTTGAAAGCGACGGCCCACCAAAGTCTCTGGTGCTGTTGATGGATTCAGACCTAGAGAACTTGTCACCTCCGAAGTCTCTGGAGCTGTTGATGGAGTCAAATCTGGAGAAAGCTCCTCCAAAGTCTTTGGAACTGCTGATGGAATCGAACCTGGAGAGTTTCTCAGGTTGGGATGAAAAACCCATGTCAGTGGTGTTGAAGGAGTCGAATCGGGAGAAGCTCTCGAAGTCATCTCTTGCCGATGCGTTGCTGAACCTTGGAGGAGAGTTCCCAAATCTTGAGAGTGGAGTGCTGGGAACTGAATCATCGAATACAAATGGGCTCTTTTTTTTAGCATTTGGGGATTCAGCTCTTCCAGGGTTTGTATCAAAACTGCTACTGGATCCAAAGAAATCCCCATCCTGCTATGTCAATATCAGAACGTAAAAGCATTAGTTAAGATGAAATAGCAAACAGAAGCCATTTAACATCAACAGCTAGCTAAATCCAGATTCTTCAACGAAAAAATTATGCAATCTTTTAGCCAAGGAATAGAATCAAGAGACATTCTTGGTGCTGTCACAAGAATGAAATCCAAATAATGAAGTCAAATATCAGTTTGGTTGCCACTGCGAATTCTCCTGTTGAGTTCTTAACTTATTGTACCAGGCATATTTGCAAATATCAGAACATGCTCTTCTACAATAGAAATAAGGTTCGGATAAATCTGGGACGAAGTAAACAAGGTATACAGATGCGATGGCGAAAACTGAAACACAGATCCAATAAGCATGAACACACTGTGGATTCTTGTACGAACCTGGCTTTTTGACGCATTAAATCCCCAGACTGAATCCACATCATCGTTAGTGTCAAATGCACTAGCCCAATTTGAGTCATCAAAGAACCTATCATCCAAAACACATAATAGATTCAAGGCTGAAATTACTGATAAACTATTAGCATTGCGTATTTGAGATAATAAATATCAGGGAGCTGAGACCGATATAAACATCCCAGAAAGGTTATCGACGTACCTGTCAGATTCTGCACTCTTTTCATGAGAATATACAGGAGATGACATTTCAACAGCAGTCCTCGCACCAGGGCTGCCTCTAGGACTTCTCGCAGCTTCATCATCACTATGAGTGGTCGCATATTCACCATCATCATGGCGTTCCACGGCATCTGAAAAAAGTCCATCCTTTGCATTTGGATGAGAGGATGAATCAGGAGATGGACTACCATCATCAAGGGCACCGTTTTCTTGCTGTTTGGATTTGTCAAAAGTGAGCTCATTGCCAAACCCTGAGACACGGAGATAATCAATTAATGTTAAATGAACTTGAAATGTACATAGTAACAAAAATGGGAGACTGATATATTATACCTTCGTCTTCAAACTTATCCCATTCTTCATCCCAGAGAGCTGCTCCCTCTTGAATTCCAGGCTGCCAGCCTAAAAGTCATAGCATATAAATAAAATGCAATACGAGTTGTTTCGTTGCATAGGTATGTAATCACCATTTTTCGACAGTTAAAGACAACAAATGTAAAGGAGATGTAAAACAAGAATATGTCTGTTGTAACAGAGAATTTTCCTTTATGGACTGACGATTCATATAGTTTAACAAAAACATTAAAAAAAAAGACATGCAGAGAATCATATGTCAAACTCAAAGTACCCGCTGGAAGTTCTACAAGTGCCTTTGATTTTATATCCAATCCGTGTTTCTTGCATCGTTCAGATAAAGCCTTCATGAGCTCCTCAAGATCTGATTGTATTCGGTCAGCCCGGACCTAACATGTTATGAAAGCATCCAATCAGACACGTCAAACAGAACTGATTTTTCTTCTCATAGTAAACAGGAAGGCATGTACCTGAAGAAGACCATCAGCACTGCCACCTTGCTCCATGTTCATAATTGCTTGACGCAACTCCGTTTTCCTCTCCTGGAATTGATTAATAAAACTGCAGTAAGTAACAATTCTTGCAAAGAATCAGTCTGTATTCACCGGTCCCTGAGGCCATTACAAAGATGTTGAGAAGTATTTTTGGCACGTGATGCAGAGAGAAACAGGCATAGACATAAGAGGGGAAGGGATAAGATACACAGAATATAACCCCAGTGGAAAAACAAAAGAAAATTAATGTAAAATGTAAACAAAGAAAGGACCAGGAAGGACAGACAAACATAAATAGAAGACTGAAACTAGAAGAAAGCTTAAGAATAGCACTGATGTTCATTTCACTGTAGAGGCAATGTTAGATTTCTACAGGTGATGTTCATGTATACTAAACTGGCAAGATGAAACAGGGTAGAGAAAAAGACTTCTGTCATCTTATTTTTTCAGCAACCAATTTATATTTTTTCCATCAACTAGGTTGTAAAAATGTCATGTTCGACAAGGTAGTAATTTATCTTATAACCCTGTAAGAGAGCAACATTAAGAACAACTAATTTTTCAGCCAAGATGAGGGTCAGTTGTTAAACAGAGAGACAAGGGAATGAAATGTGGAAGTTGGGAGAAAATTAGCTGGCTGCAGAAACTTTCAGATGAGAGCAATCACGTAGAACACAGCCACTAGCATTGCTGAAACATACACGAGAAGTTGCCACTTAAAAAACAGCAGCCAAAGGAATTAGTCATACCTGGATCTCACGGAATCTGGCCTCTTCAATAGTCAATTTTGATCCTATTTCAGCAACTTGCTTATACTTCTCCTCATATTTCTTTGCTAGTGTTTCAGCCTGCAGCATAAAGTGTTCTGCATAAGAAAAAAACGGCCTCAACGTACAGAAGCAATCTTATTCTGTAAGTAAAAAGCACCTCACGCTTGTCAGCGGAAGCCCTTTCTGTGATCTCATTTAGTCTATTATCACACCTGCTTTTGTACAAGACCTGATGAGGAGGAAAACAAAGCTTAAAGTGAATAGAATGAATAAATTGAAATTACAAAAAATTGCATATTAACTCAAGAAACTTTCTGTAACACAAATACATAAGCTAACTCAAGTTTATCAGTTGAAAAATAAGAACTGCAATTGTCCAGTATCCACAAAGAATATAATTGATCAATCTCGACCAAACCCTACACAACAAGTGTGATAATATTGTCCAAAACACAGTCGTGAGAGACCCCTGACCAATAGTAGATTCCAAGCAACACTGATAAATCTATCTAAACTATATTATAGTTCCTATGCTGGTTCTGACAATCAGGATCTTTAATCACTTCTTCAACTTACTGCCTAAGCCATGCACAAACCGCAAGTACAACTGAGCAGAAACACTCACAATATCCTGCATCTTCGTGCGGTAGTATTCAAGTTTCTCCCTTGAATCCATAATGAGATTCTGTTTTTCATCAACCTACAGAAATAGAACAGAAAAAATTGTTTCCCAAGGTCCAATACTAATGGACTAAGTAAAACATAACAACTCATCAAAGTCGCTAGAGCTATATCTCTATTCTAAACAGAAATGAAACAAAAATTATTGCCTTTTCCTCTTCTGCTGCCGCTTCTGGAAGCTTTGATGTCAGAGAATTCCCATCACCAAGGTGTTTAGCAAAAGGATCACTCAATTCAGGCACTTGAGTCCTTTCCTGATTAGATGCTATTCCACTACCAGGGTGAGGGGCAGATCCAGGAACTGGCGACCTCATACCAGTTGGTGGGGTGATTGGTCGTGCACCCAACCCCGGCTGCTGCACAAAACCTTACCCAAAAGAATGACTCATTAGAAGAATTCTAAAACATCATATAGTGGAGAGAGAGAAAAGCATAAAAACATCATATCCGAGCAATACCTTGACCAGATCCCCATCCAGCATTTCCATAAGAAATGCTAGGTGGGCCAGAGATAGACAATAACGTCTCATCAAACATGATACTCTGAGGAAGTGCAGATGGGAGAGGACGACCTTCCCTGTACCGCTCCATCAAATACAATGCAATGCAAAACTCCCTCAGAGAAAGCATTGTATCATTGTCCTGATCCGATAATTCCCACACATGCTTCAATACCTCTGGAATCGAGAAAAGGAAAGTTAGCACAAGCTTTGCATGGCAGGATGATCCGCAGATAATTCAAAGTGAAAAAATAAGCTACAGAAATTTGTGAATTAAGATAACAGAACAGATCAATGTCAGTATCATAAAAGAGAAAAGATTGGTAAGTAAAACAACAAAAATCAATTGATTTAAAATAAAGGATCCAATACTTTTCACAATGAAGAATAGGCATATATTCTTCATGAGAAGAGGGCTGAAGAATTAAAGATCCTTACCTCTGGGTAGTCTCCAGCTTAAAAACAAGTTCCTTGCCTGCTCACCAGTAATTTTTCCATCCTTATCGCTATCTACTTCCATAAATACCTTTGTGTATTTCTGAACATCCGATGGTTTCATCTTTGGCCACGCCGTCAAAGAATTTCCAGCGGGAGGTGCAACCGAACTCACAGGCGGTACAACGGAAGACGGACCTTGTGAGGACATGATAGATGGTGAGGCTGCTGCTGGCCTTGGGTGCTGAAGCTGGTTTCCTGTAGGAAGCATGGAGAAATTACTCTGCAGGGAGTCTAGAGCACTAGGACTGGGTGAGGATTGAGCTCCAGCAGAAGCAGGAACAATAGCTGAACTGTTTGTGGAATAACTGGCAGGAGATTCTTGCTTTTGCTGAAAGGGTGTCGTAGAAAACAAGTCACCGCCAAAACCAGAGCTAGATGTAGTTCCATTCCCAGATACAACCAATGTTTTTGAAACAGTAGTTGTAGGTTGCAAGGATGTAGTGATAGGCAACACAGGTTTTGAGACAGCAGAAGGCCCTGCTAAGCTAACCCCTCCAAAGCCTGAGGAGTACCCACCAGTTTTTCCAGCATACCTATCACTTGAGATATTTGAAACAGATACACTCGTCGAAACAGTCTGTGGCGGACGGGAGACAGTTCCTCCAGGCAGTGGTTGATGTTGTCCTGGCACGGGACTAGCCCTGTATTCTGGACCAGCAGGGCTGGAAGATGGTTGAAGTGTACTCAGACCTGGCATTCCTTGGGTTGGTCTCATTGTCTGGTTTTGTTGAGGTGAGAAATAGTTTAGGTTGACATTTGAATTTGGAGCACCTGGTCCTCTAAATCCCAAATTTTGTGTAGGTGCAGAGGAAACTGGACCGCTCTGGGGTGCAGTTGCCACAGGATTAGGTTGTTGCCCAGGAATGGCTAAAAGATTAATTTTGGGGGGCGGTATTTTGGCTGCAGCAGGAGTATTGAGAGCTGCATTGACTATCTCAGGTGTCAGATCTCGCTTGCTCTGTGCCACAGTTACTAGCCTTAGAGCATTTAGAAATTCTTGCCGGCCAAGGAAGCCACTGCGAGATCGATCTGCGTATGACCATATCTACAAACGCATTGCAAACTTAATCAGAACAAAATTTTACCCAGAAGGGTTAGTGCAAAGGATGTTTAACAAACACCATACCATGAAAAGAGTATGGCAACGTTATTCACATTGAAATACACAATATATTACATCAACAGGAGAACCACAGTTGTTAATAAATAGAAATCTGTATAACATTTCTGCATAACACTATGAACATGCTAAGGATACGCCAAACGAGCATATCAAAGAGCCATATCGTATTTGACATCTCAATCAAAACAAACACCCAATCTTTCCAATCCTTGGAACACTGGCATCATGACCCAAAGACTTCGAACAAATTTGATACCTGAATATTCAATTTGATAACCTGCTACTAATTCATGCAAAACAAACAATAAAACCCCACCCTTTAACCCAAAAGACTTGAGTAAAAAACTATCGTACTTACAGATACAAAAAAACGACCATCTCAAAGATTCTTCTGACTCTAAACAGTTTTAGCATACCAATGAATACAGGGCGAACATTACATGTTCTCTGAACTTCCAGAAGATTTCGAGACTCCAGCGTCCAACTCAAAATTAACGGAACCCTAGAACCTCACAGTCCTACACTTATTCACAACAGATCCTAACATAGGCTACTCATTATGAAGCAAAGATCATAATAAAGAGGAAATGAAGAAACCAGTGAATCAAATCAGCTCTAGGAAACACCTTTATGCAGTTCTAAAGCTATTCAAAATCCGAGAAAATCACCAAATTTAGATAAAGAACCAAGCGCAACAACATTTCGAAACCCCCCATCAGCTGCATATAAAACCTAACCAGATCCCAAGGTTTGATAACCTCAAAATCTCATGTCAGAAGAAATCAGAAAGCAAAGATCCAAGGAGAATTGTACCTGGGCGAGAACTTGCTTAGGCAAACCAGATCCTTGGAAGAAACCGACAGCTTCGGCTCCACTGATCCTACCATCTCCGTCCAAATCCGCTCTCCTGAAGTACGCCTCAAATTGATCCATGTTCGGATTCTGACCCGCCATCTCCACGAACGAAGGATCACCGGAAAATATCCACCGTAGCTCACCGGACGTAGATCGGGGTTGCGATTCCAATCAAAATCCTACATCAGATTCCAAACTTCCATTCGATGGCTCGATTCGACAGACAGACCAAAAAAGTTAAAAGAAAAAAAAAAGAAAACCGTAAAGATTGAATCGTTTTGATGTTCAACGAAAATTATCATTTTATGACTATAGTCGTTTGTTCTTGTTCCCATCTTATCATAATGGGCCTTTCAAAGCCCACTATAAATATTGGACCCGTCATTCGTGGACCAATGAAAATCGTGCCGTATTATCTGTAGCAGTGTAACTCGTCACGTTTTTTAAATCACCATCTTTGTTCAGCAAATCCTGCCGTAGTCTTATTAACGGTGAGAAATGCATGTCGTTTTGGGTTTACCACCGTTTTGTCTTCCAGTAACATTTGATTTGTGACTCGGCGCCATGAAAGAAACTCAAACCTCAAGAGCAGAATTTTCCCGCCAAATCCTTTTCGATTTCCCTTCTCTCTGAAGCTCTCGTGCTTTTGTTTCTCTCTCTTCTATTTCCGATCACTGATTTCGTGAGTACGACGGCGGAGATGGTGTCTACAACCGCTGTATCGCAGGACACGAAGCATGATCTCAAGCCGAGTCTCAGCTCGAGAAACCCTAAAAATGTCTACCCAATCGGAGGCATCCAAGTCGAGTTCCCCTACCAACCGTACGGAACCCAGCTCGCGTTCATGAGCCGAGTCATAGCTACACTTGATCGCGCACAGAGGGAAGGTCATTGCCATGCGTTGCTCGAGTCACCGACGGGTACTGGCAAATCTCTGTCGCTGCTTTGCTCGGTTCTGGCATGGCACCAGAACTACAAATTACGGCTTCAGATGGGCATTGTATCTCAATCTAAATCGGCTCCGGAGGCAGCCATCGATCCTCTGAATCATGGAGGCGGGTTTATACCGGAATCGCAACCCTCAAGTAAGCGTTGTTTGTTATGAAATCAGACTTACGGTTAGCTTAGGTTGCGAAGACAAAACAACGAGACCTAGGGTTTTCATAAGTTGGTTTTCTCTTCGTTTTTTTTTACTTTTTGGTTTTTTGGGTCTTTGATTATGAGTTTTGGATCTTTCTTGCATCTGGATTTGATGTTAAATTGTTCTACTCTCAATTCGTGATTATCTCTTTTAAAGGTACGCTTCCCGGGAATCTCGAGCCAGTCCAAGCTTCAGCAAACAAGAAAACAAAGATCCCTACTATATATTATGCTTCGTAAGCTTTTGCTTTTGACTTTGAAAAAATGTGAGTGAAATTGGGTTTTTTTAAGTGTTATTGAATTTTTTTTCCTAGGCGAACTCATTCTCAAATTTCTCAAGTAATACGTGAATATCGGAAAACTGCATACAGAGTGCCCATGGCAGTGCTGGTATAGCATGTTATCCCATCAAAAGCTTTTAATTTAATTGTATTTCTTGGACTTGGGACTTAGGTTCACACGGTTGTGCAAAGTGAATTTTCTTCATCACTTTTTATCATTTCAGGCTTCAAGGAAACATTACTGTACCAACCCACACGTACTCATTATCAAATTGGCTATTATTTTGTTTCATCTTTGCTTATGCTGACAACACCTTTTATCCTTCCCTGATAACATGTGCCGCTTTAATTTTTCAGCCGGTTGCTCCTGAAAGATAAGCAAAACATTCAATGCCCTGAGTTCAAGTGAGTCATTTATTGGTCAACCAATTTTTTCTGTTCTTTTTTGCTCCCAGCTCATCCCTTTTATGGTATTCTTCTTCTTTGACCTCCAGGAATGTCCATAAAGTCACAGCTCACCCATCACTTCAGAAAGGAGGTTATAATGAGGTTCATGATATCGAAGATCTTGTCAAAATTGGAAAAAATGTCAAAGGTTAGCTTTGTTTAGTTTATTTGGGGTTATTGTACTTTAGGCTGATATTGAAGTTCTTTTGACTATCCCGTAGAAGATTATGACTATCTCGCTGAATATTTTCTTTGCTTTTAGGCTGTCCATACTTTGCAGCATGGTCAATGTCTGAGAACGCGCAATTGGTATTTTGCCCTTATTCCTACATAATCAATCCTGTTGTTCGGGCAGGAGTTGAAGTAGATCTGAAAGGATCAATTATAATTTTTGATGAAGCTCAGTAAGCATCAGAACCTTCTTGGTACTTTACATATTTTGGTTTATGTATGAACAATTAGTATGCAAAGGTTAGAACGTGCTGATGTGATAGGTGGTTTACTGTCTTCTAAATGTATTTTTGCTAACAGCAATATGGAAGACATTGCTCGTGACGCTGGTAGCTGTAACATCGAAGAAGATATTCTATTCAGTACGTATGACATAAAAAGATATTGTCAGCTATACATCGTCTTAGTTTTACTATTTTTACCCTTATGTGGTTATTCATTATGAAGAATTGCAGAATGAACTGGAACAGATGAGCTTGGTGGAGCCAATGGTATATCAACCTCTGTGTGAAATAGTAGAGGTAAGCCAACTACAAGTTCATTTGAAGGTCGCCCGTGTTGACTACTTGATTCATTGATTGATGTTCTAAGTTATATAGGGGCTGATAAGTTGGATAGAACGAAAAAAAGATTCTCTAGCAAAACGTGAATTTCAACACTATTTCTCCAGGTACACTTTTTAGTTTTGTCATCACTACTTCAAAAAAGATTGAGAAATGTCTCTGACTCTAATGGTGTCAACTATTTTGTTGCTCCCATTCTGTTCATCTTATGCAACAGCTGGACTGGAAATAATGCTTTAAGAGAGCTCCAGGAATGTAATATTACACAAGAGTGCTTCCCAATTTTACTTGAATGTGCCACAAAGGTAGTTCATTTCTTCAATCCTTTGGCTGGGCCTAGATGCCCTTTGCATTACTGAAATGCGATATCATGCTTTCTTCTCAAGGCAATCAGAGCATCAAAGGAAGCAGAAACGGAGCCAAATGTGCCTCATATGAGTGGGATATCTGTGCTAACCTTAGAAGGTATGGGTTTCTTATCAATTGTGGTAAAATCAATTTCTCATGCAATGCAATTGAACTTGAGAATGGCTTTTTTTCAACTTTTCACGCAGCCTTGTTTGCTTCACTTACATATTTCTTTTCAAGAAACGGAAGTCACATCCTTGATTACCAGCTGGGTTTACAACGTTATGTGAAAAGAGGTAAAGATAAGTTCTTGATGGTGCAACTACTTGAGAATTGTAAATCTTGCTCACCTGGAAAACAGCTCTAGAAAGTATTCACTCTTTCACTTCGGTGGATGCAGGAGACCCGCTTAAAACATGGACGCACACTTTCAGTTTGTGGTGCATGAATCCATCTGTTGTATTTAAAGATCTAGCTGATCTTTCTTTGTCCATCATTTTAACATCGGGGTGAGCAATTTGTAGCCCTCTGTAAAGTTGATCACTTAGAACAGCATTCTGAAGCTTCGATGTTATTCAATCCAATAATTCTTTCAAGTTGTCACTTCTAACCTTGATAAGCTTGAGGAATTATTTAAAAATCTTAGCTAATCACCTCAGACTTTCGAAAGGAGATGCCTAAATTTTGCTCGTGATCCCTTTTACGTTATAGCTCCCACCAGGTCTATGCATGATGCGCTATAGCTCCCACCAGTTATTTGCTTAATTTTAGTTATTGCGTGTACCAATGTATATCTTTCAGTAGGGACTAATCTTGGTTTTCTTGATTATGTAGAACTTTGTCACCAATGAATTCTTTCTCATCCGAACTTGGAATGCGGTTTGGCTCTTGTTTAGAGGCTCCTCATGTGATTGATGTTGAATCGCAGGTACTAATTTGGAGTTCAAATTCCACTAAGAGCTTATCTTTAGCTAAATTTCATAACTCGGTTCATGGTTTTAATTTCTCTGCTTCAGGTGTGGGCTGCTGCAGTCTCCAACGGTCCTGGTAATTGTCCTCTAAATGCAAGTTATAGAACAGCTGATGCATACTCATTCCAGGTATTGCTGTTGACTTTTTGCTTTATCAGTATTTTCTTACCTGAAAACTTGTTATAACCTTGTATTTAACAATGTAATGGTCTACTTGCTTTGAAGGATGCTCTTGGCCAAGCCTTGGAAAAAATCTGTACCATTGTACCTGGTGGCTCTCTTGTATTCTTCCCAAGCTATAAGTTGATGGAAAAACTGTGCAGCCGTTGGCGTCAAACCGGACAATGGTCTCGGCTCAGCTTGAAAAAGACCCTTTTTGTTGGTACGCAGCATCATTCTTTAATGATCATGTGGAGACCTGTTGCTACAACTCTGATGATGATATATGTTGGATCTCCTTTATTAATGAGTTTATGACTCTTCTGATGCAGAACCTAGAGGTGGAACCCAGGAGGAGTTTGAGCCAGTTCTAAAGGGTTATTATGATTCTATACGAGGAAAAAACAAATCTTCGGTTGGAAGAAAGAAAAAGGCTAAGAAAACAGGGATTGATACAACTGAGACCGAGGGTGATTTAAAAAAAGGAGCTGCGTTTCTTGCAGTCTGTAGGGGAAAGGTTTGTGGTTTGTCTTTGTTTTCATCTTTTCATTAGGGGACAATTCCATCTCAAGACATACAGGGTGATTCAATTTAATTGAACATCACATAGCACCAGCACCTTCCACATAGAAACTGTATTTCTAGAACTTATTGCTTGAAATTTTAGCTCACACAAGTTTAAATGTTTCTTGCAGGTTTCAGAAGGAATTGACTTCGCCGATGACAATGCAAGGGCCGTGGTATTTATTTTAACTCTCACATTGTGATATTTTTCTTTCTTCGTGTGAAGTTCTGAAATTGCTGTCCCTTCGAGCAACAGAATATTTCCTGATCTCATAATGGCTTCCATTCTTTTGCATTGTTGATCTTTGATGATGACAGATAATTGTTGGCATTCCGTTTCCAAACATGTAAAAACTCTAGTTCACCAAACTCGTTCAAATAGCAAATCCAACTTTGAAGCAATAATTTTCTTATTAGTAGTTTTCTTATCAGAAATGATATTCAAGTCGGATTAAAGAAGAAATATAATGATATGTACAAAACATCCAAAAATCTCCTTGGAGGAAGTGACTGGTACTGCCACCAAGCTTTTAGGGCTCTAAATCAAGCAGCAGGTATGGTGTGATAATTCTCAGCTTTTTTTCCAGTCATTTTCGTTATACTATAACAGCTAATTTATTTTCCTTGTTTTATATGATCACTTTTACATACCAAAATTGTTACTCATAAGCCTTCTCTTTTTACCAGGACGTTGTATCCGGCATAGATTCGACTATGGTGCTATCATTTTATTAGGTAATATATGTACAATTGATGAGTAATACATTTCTTATTTGACATTCAATAATCAAATAAGTCCTTTTTATGTGTATATACCCAAACATCCGCAAGCAATGAAAATAAAAGTGTTTCTGCTGTTGTTCAACTGATTTTATATCTAAGACAGAACGCTTTGATCGAACGGTGTAATGTCTATGTTCAATCTTTAGCTGTCATTGCTGGGAATGACTCTGTTTTTATGTCCAGATGAACGGTATCGGGAAGAAAGGAACAAAACACACATTTCAAAGTGGCTTAGGCAGTCTATCAAACAGTATGAAAACTTTGACATGTCCTTAGAAGGGTTGAGATCTTTTTTCAACAACGTCAAGGTTCGACCACTTAACCCTTTGGTTCTTGGAAATAATTCTATATAATTATCTAATTTCTTTGAAATTTTCATGCAGGAGCGAGTAAACAGTAAGATGGTAAGCTCGCAAGATTACATTGCTGAAGAAAAATCTCCCAGGATAAACCAAAGCAAAGAGTGTAGAAAGAGGGAAACCCAGAAGTTGAACGCATCTAGTCTGTGTGGACCAAAAGTACATTCTGAAAACAGCGAACCACTGAACTTTTTCCGTTATGTGTTTTCTCTTGAACTCACATTGGCGTTCATGAATTTGTTTGCAGGATATTACGGGTAGGAAGGTGATTGATCTAGAGGAGTATATGAATGTGAAACCAAAACATACTTCTACAAATGAAAGCAATGAACTTTTAGAGACCAAGAATGAGCATTTGAGACCCATACAAGATTCTGTTGTTAAGTATGGAAGCTCCGTCTCCCAACTACCATCTTTAGGTGATCTACCTGCCCAGACATTTATGCAAGATGAAAAGGATTCAGAATGTTGCAAAGATGTTACTCACATTGAGTGCGGCTTCCACGAAGATCCTAGGTAATATACCATAAAATTTATGCTTAGTACAATTTGGAATGCAGATTCATTGTATTGCCATCTCAAGAATAAAACCAAGAATTGTTCTGCAGTATCATTCTTTAAGATTACTCTAATTACAGGAACTAGCATGTGTGTAAATATTAGATCAAAAGATTGCAACATTAAGATTGCAAAACCCTGAGATTCCTCCAGGTGCTAAAAATTTCAATCCGCAGGTATTTTGAGTCATCTTCAATGGCCAACAATGGTGAAGATCCAGAGGCATCTTTTGTCAGGGAAACCCCTAATGTGATCAATGGTAGTTCTGCAGCTAGTCCATGTTCTCGATTGAAGTACAGAAGTTTGAGTCCTACAATAGCTCAGACATCTCCGAGGTCTCCTGATCAATTGTTAGAGCATCATCTATCTGCTGCGAGTTTCAGAAAATCTCCTCTTATAGCTGAGTCTTCAGTGATTGTCACTCCTGAAAGATATTCTATGGCTAGCACCCGCAACTTGATACTAGAATCAGAGTCATCTTTGAGCATGAGTGTTAATTCTCATGCTTCGAAGCGGAGAAAATCCAGCATCTCGCCATCTTTTGACCTTGTTGAGGACAAAAGCAATGATGTACCTAACACTGGACCTCCAGATTGCATGAGTTTTGCAGGAAGAATCGACTTCGGGCTTGAGAGTACCTCTGCTGAACAAATACCCCAGAGGTCGAACATTCCACGATCAGTAGAAGTGAACAATAATACATCTATTTCAGTGGTTGATCAGAGAGTACGGATATCTTGTTCACTCTGCAGAAGTCCCTTAGGTCGTCCGGAGAGTCATTTATATCTAAATTGCTCGATGAGTTTATCATCCAAAACGTACTTGCTGTCTCTCATGAAAGAAACATCAGAAAGAAAAGATATGCCAACATGCATTTCAGTTCTCATGACTGACATTTCATCAGTTAATCCGAGTGTCTGTAGCAGACCTCATGAAAACGTAAGACAGGGTATTTGGTGCGAGCAAGACGGATGCGTCTTCAATAATATATTTTGTCCCTTTTGCAGTATCCCAAACAACTGCCTCGGGGTACAGGTCATGGCAACTGATTCATCAAATCTCCAGTTGCTGACCAAAGTAAGTTTAATCCTAGATATGCTAAGTATCTTCATAACAATTTCGATTCATCATCTCCATCCTAATAATGCTCATCTGCAGATATTGTTCTTTGCTGATCGTCTAGCAATTGGAACTCCTTCAGAATCCCAGGAAAATAGATGGAAGCACAAGGTATGCGTTCAATCATGAAGATATAGATCAATTCATCGTGAAGATATACTAAGAAAACCTCAATTGAATTGTAGGAGCCTCTCCCTGAGAAAAAAACTGTGGTGGATAAAAGTGATGTCTTTGAATCCATAGAGAGATTTGCATACTCCCCTAAACAGCAAGACTCGGGAGGTTGGAGAACTACAAAATCAAAGGTTAGCTAGAAATTACCTGTTTCCTCTGCGTTGCTGTTATAACGGGTTTTATATGTGCCAAAACTCATTCTTGATTACTCTTTGATGTTGCAGTTGAGACTATCAAACAAGATTTGCCCGCGAGATCAGAGAATGTAGCAGTTTTGTCGTTGGTTCAAGGCATGTCTACATGGTTTATTTCGTTCCTACGGTTCCCAGCCTTAAATGATTTTACCGATCAACTAGAGAACTGCTGTGATTTGGGTATTCGACCCTCCAGTATGAACGGTTTTGTCTTGGTTCAGAAAACGCTTGCTTTGTGATTGAACAAGGCAGCATTTTCTGCAACAGTTGTGGTAACCAGCAAGACTCGTGCTAATTTATGCGGTTCAGGGTTTTATAAATTATATCTTCGAATTATTGAATTCAATTCGTGTAAAAAGGGATTCTGTCAGAAAATATAAACCGCTAAGACCGCATAATTATGTTGTCATTCTATGATTTCACTACTTTCATAACTGAAACTGAAAGATCGTGTAAATAAGTACCCCTTTTGGATTCAGTGGATTCAAATAGATTTAGTGAACATCCAGGACTCGCTCTGTTAGTCAATATCTGTGGATAATCTTCCATTCATTTGCAAATCCGAAAAAATCTGGAAATTGAGAACATTGTACTGAACAAATCACCCTGAAAACGAAGTTTCTGAGATCAAACTTATGAAAATAAGAAAGTATGATGTATTGATCCAAGTCATGATCCTGATGATTTTACCTACTAGTTGCTGGTGTCCTCGTGAAACCTATACAACTACTTAAAAGGACATTGCATCCTGTGATGCTTATGTCGTGTAAGAGACAGACATGTAACAAGCAGAGAACACAAGATTTGATCTTCGATTCATCATCCTTGCGTCTATAGAAATGAACTCGATTTCTCGGGATTATCTGTTTTACCCAGCAAATGCTCGATTCCTGACACAAAAACCAAACGTGAATCATAAATCTACACATTACATGTGTATACAATGCGAGCAAAATACATGTACTCAAATGCCACCTTGTTTAAAAGCTCGCATCTTTGGAAGTCATGTTCCATTTGGGTATACCTTTGTTTTTTATAGAGAGAATTTCCAGAAGAAAGTTACCTAAATCTAGACTTGGGAAGAGTATATGCTCATAAGATTCCAACCCTCCAGACTCTGCGGAAGTCTTCTCCTCCTCCTCTGCCTCTGCCACCGCGGCTGTTGGATGCTGCTGCTTCCGTTTTGACCGAGCCCTACGGTTTTGGAACCAGTTGTAGACATTGGTCTCAGTGATCTGTCCATGCTCCGACAGCTCCACCGCAATCTCCTTGATCCTCTTTCGATTTGGTGTCCCATTCCCTTCTTCGTAGATGCTCTCCAGTATCTCCAGCTGCGCCGCAGTAGGCGTCCACCGGTGCCGAGCCGACATCCGGTGAGCACTTGCCGAGGACGACACCAGAGGGTCGAAGTACGCGCCTCCACTGATCATCGGCCTCGTCCCTTTTTCATCGTGGGAAAACTGAATTACTTGAGCCACACGTTATATCAGAATTTACATATTTATCTACTGAGGCCTCAGGGGAGAGATTTACGATTCACTCGACCGTTGCATTTTCACAAGTATAAGTACATACATGTATTTAATATATGTGGTGCCACATTCAAGCGTTCCCTAAATAATTAGAGGACGGACACTATGATATAATCAAGAAAATTTCAATATTCTCAACCATGATTATCAGTGGTTAGTTGCTGCTAATATAGAGCTTACACCGTCAATCCAAAATCCTAAACAGCTAGGAATTTTTAGCTGCAACCAGTAAAGTGATTGCGTCTGCGTTTGTATTTGAGTCCAAACGCAAAGATCAAGTCACAAACGTTGGATGGTTTCTGAAAACCTGAAAATGCAACCGCAGGGAATCTCTGCGACAACGATTCAAACGCCACGATTTGGATTACGTTTTTATCGTAATAAAAGGAACCGAAAACCTTAAGTTGATCGTTTGTGAAATCAGAATAAAAATATAATAAGCGTGTATGTGTGTGTGTATATATGTGTATGTGTGTGTGTATATGTGTGTGTGTGCAAAGAATAGTAAGGACGGACCTGAAGAGAGGGAGTTATGGAGGAGGAGGAGCTGCTCACAAATGGAGGCGTAGACAGCGATCTGCTTCCGGAGAATCTCCATCTGCTCCTCAGTCATCACCCTCCCACCATACCCTCCCTTCTCTCTCTCTCTCTCCATCTCCTCTCTCTCTCTCTCTCTCTCTCTTGCTTTACCCCAGAAAACACACACAGAGATTATATATATATCTGACGCGGATGATTAAAGAGAAAAAGGTGAAGAGGAGGTTTCTTTTTCTAAAGAAAAATATTTTATTACCGTTGGGGATTAGGGATATCTGGTGCACTTTAGGAAAGATTTATTTGCTGATTTTTTTTCTTTTAGTTTAGTTGTCCGCTCCAAATATAATACAGATATGGTTTGGGTGAAATGGAATTATAAATTTTAATTAATGTGTGCTGAATGATTTTATTTTAGTGGTTTCTTTTGTATATGGAAACTAATTTATGGGAATAATCTGATAAACAAATCATATATAATATAACAAAGCACACCTATGGTAACACTTCCACTCTTGTTATAAAAGAAAACATATATTCAACATATTGTTAAATTATCACATTGACGTGACGTATTGTATTGTACCCTGCTTTTATATATATATATATAGTGAAAAACGATCAAACTTTATTTAGTAAATGTATTACGTCATTGTGGTTAGGTCAAACCATGAATCAAGGCCTAATCTATGCCAATATTATTGTAGTTGACGACAACGTGGCTGAAATAAAAGGGAAAAGAAAGGATGTATCTCCCACTTTGAGGAACACTTCGATTAAGAGCGTGTTGAGATTAGGGATGTGCAAATGATTAATACTAGGAATCTTAGTCAAATCCCACCAATAATGGTTCCCACCTCCAAGTTCCAACTTTCACAATTTACTTGAATCTGAAGCCATGATTTTAAAATCAGGACAATGTAGAACAAGATGGGCAAACATTTGGCAAACGAAACACATTTACTACAGAAATTGCATAATAACTAAAATCATTGGAATATTTCATATAGCAAAAGCAAGAGTACACAGCTGCAAACTTCCTCCTAATCTAAAGACTGTAAAATCAGTGGGTGCAAAAGGAAAGGTAATAATAGAGTGAAGAGTATTTGCAGCCATCTAATATAATACGCTACAACCATCCATCCATGGATCTCAGTCATCATCCTCCTCCTGCGTTTCACAAAGTAAAATCAAAATCAATGAGACATTAGAGAGGACATGGGTGACATGCAAAACTACTAATTGACAAACCTCTTCACTGCCCTCATCACCATCTTCGTCATCGTTCACTTCAGATACTGACTTGTCTGAGGACTCTTCATCTTCCTTTGGAGCCTCAGCCTAATATAACAACCACCAAATCATTGCCAATCACTTTCCAAATGACTTTCAAGCAATTGATATCACCCTTTGATTACCTGCTTCTTGTTGTATGCTTTCATGTTTTTCTCGTATTCTTGCTTGCGCTTCTCAGCCTTAGCAACATATGGAGCCTTATCCTAATCATGAAACTTATGTCAAAACCTCACTCCACAACATGATCATGAAGCTGAACAATCACCACCACATTTATCTGTCCATACTCACAGCTTCAGACATGGACTTCCATTTGTCTCCAGCAGCCTTCCCGACCTGTAATTCATTCAAATTTATCACAACAGAAGCGAACAAGCACATCAAATTGGACAATCCAAGACAGGAAACAACATAGTGCTTACAGCGGCTACGGATTTGTTCTTGGGATGATCCTTCTTGAATTGTTCACGGAACTCCTCCCTTGATATCAGCAGCATGTTAAGACACGAATTAAACATACAAACTACCGAGACCCGAACAAAAATGGAATAAGCACACATATACATGGTTCCAAAATAAACATATTAGAAACAGGACATCGCTCAGGAAGTTTTACTCAAACGATAGCAGAGGTAAAGGATGCCACTAATCTCACCTTGAACATAATTGATGATAGTCAGACGAAAAACTTTGACTCCAAAAAATGTTTTCCATGGAAACAAAGCCAGAATACTGAACACACAAAATTGAAGGATCGAATGCGATGTTTACATGAAAACGAAGAAGGCACTGGCCGGCCTCTTAGGCTTGTTCGGATCTTTGGCAGCCTTGCCGCGACCTCCCTTGGCGGGCTTCTTAGTCACGGAGAGCCTATTAACACCAATTTTTTTACACAAACGCATCAGGAGCCGACAAAAGAAAAATAAGACATAATTCGGGAATCCCGAGATCTGAAGAGAAATTGGCCAAATAACTAAATTATTTAAACCGATCTGTCTGAAGGCTTACTTAGAGCTCCTGGTTTCAGTCTTGGATTTTCCTCCTTTCATGCTTGATCCTGCGATTAAATCACCAGATCATCGATTTAACCGATAGCAAGTACCACAGAAACCACGAACCAAAAAAAGAAAGAGCTAGGCGGTCAATACGGTAAAACGAGTACGGATCATGACAAAGGAGGGAATACAGCGATATCGAGAGCAAAAACCAGAAAACAACGGAAAATCAAGCAGAACCCGAAGGAAAAACAACGGAAATCAAAAGAAATTCGTCAGAGCTTACCTTGACGGAAGAGGTAGGGTTTCGTAAGAGTGCTACGTGTATGCGAATTGTACGCGATGCAAGTGAGAGGTCAAGAGAGGAGTGGGCAAGGTAGGGGACGATTAATAATATCCGAGTGAGGGAAATAAAAAGTGGAAAACAAAAAATTGATTCAATTGAGTACGGAATGTAAACAGAGGGGTTTAGGCGGGATTTCGAATATATTTCGCCACGTCAGCTATCCCGGTGATGCCTCATTATTGGCTGTGAGCTTCTGAAGCTAAAATCCTCGTCCTCGTTCTTGTGCTTCCTCTTGTGCTTCCTCTTGTGCTTCCTCTACGCGTGAGCTTCAATCGCCAAGTGATTTGACTCAATGCCCTCTCTCGTAACACTTTCCTAAATAATATCTAATAATATTTTAATACCAATAATAAATGGCATGCTAATAATTAGTTTTTTAGATAATAACTAGTATAATCTATTATATTTGTTTTAATAATTAAAAATACTATGTGTATTTGATATAATTGAATAACAAAATATTTTTCTAAATATAATTTTACAATATTTCTAAACATTATTAAATATTTCTTTATATATAACATTTATCGTTTTTATTGTATATTTACCACATCATCTAACATAAATAATTTCGGTATTTTTTATTTTTTTTACTTGAAACGATAATATATAATTGTTCGTGACTAAGTAATAGTTTTGGTATATATATATTCATTTTATTAATGTTTTGTCTTTAATATTTACTAATTTTCATTGCAAAATACATCATACCAAATAATTATTTCGTTTGAAAATGAAATGACAAAGTTGTATTAGTTAAGATTAAATGAAATCGAAGTATAAATACTTTGTTGCTTACATCAGTTTATGTTATTATTTTACTTTCTATTATATTATCGAAGTACAAATATTTGATGTATATTTCGCAAGAGAATGATAAATGCTATTTCTTTTCGTTTTAGACAATAATTAAACATTACTGGATATTTTAAACGGTTTAAAAATTATGTATTATATAATTCACATATTTCGTTAGTATTAGAATCAGTTTTACAAATTATAGAAAAAAAATATCACTTTCGTGTTATTTTATAAGAATATTTTATCATTTTATGTTGAACTTTATTATATTATTTTGTAGTAATTTTAATTTTAAATCAAATTTTTAATAATAAACATTGAATAATCTAAATAAATATTTTTAAATTTTATTTAAATAATTTAAATAAATATCATTTTAATTTTAAAAAATATTGATAATAATTTTTTAAGGTTTTTTAAATTTTCTATAATTAATTTAAGACAAACCCTAAAATAGGGGTGGGCATATTAGCCGAAGAAACCGTCCCGATCCAAAAACCGTCCCGAATCCGTTAAAAATTATTCGAACCCGCGGGTTCGGGACCGAGTTCGGATAATAAAATCTCATTACCCGCAAGTTTGAATTCGGTTATTTTCATCTCTACGTCGAATACTCGAATATATATATATATATATATATATATATTAAAATAGACATATATATGTAAAATTATATAATATAATTTTAAAATTAACTCTAATGGTATTTTCGTAAATATAATGAAAATACCTTTAGGGTTAATTTTATAGTTTCTTCCCTCTCCCTCCTCTTTGCCCGTCGCAGAGGTTCAAGGGTCGCAGAGGTTCAAGAGTCGTAGAAGTTATACGACCCTCGGATCACTGCAACGCTTGTCCCTATGCGACCCTTGGACCCCTTGTCCCTCTACGACCCTTGGCCCTTGTGACCCTTGTCCATCTGCGACCCTTGTACCAACAAATACAATTATTTACAAATAATATTAATAATTATTATACTTACTATTGAATTATTGTAAAAAAAATCGTTAATATATTATTTACAAATCATACGAAAAAATTATTATTTATTATTTACAAATACAATTATTTACAAATAATATGAATAATTTATTATTTCGTATCCATCTACGACTCCTAGACCCCTGCAACCCTTGTCCCTATGCGATCCTTGTCTCTATGCGACCCTTGTCCCTCTACGACCCTTGGACCTCTACGACCCTTGTCCCTATGCGACCCTTATCCCTCTACGACCCTTATCCCTCTACTACTCTTGTGCCAACAAATACAATTATTTACAAATAATATGAATAATTTATTATATTTACTATTGAATCGGGGGAACTTCAATACTATCATTTACAAATTATATACAAAATTTATTATTTCTTATTTACAAATACAATTATTTATAAATAATATGAATAATTTATTATTTTGTGTCCATCTATGACCCTTGGACCCCTGCGACCCTTGGACCCCTGCGACCCTTGTCCCTATGCGACCCTTGTCCCCGGACCCCTGCCTTGTCCCTATGCGACCCTTGTCCCTCTGCGACCCATGTCCCTCAGCCACCTTTGTCCCTTTGCGACCCTTTTCCCTTGCAACCCTTGCATGCCTTGCGACCCTTGGACCCCTGCGACACTTTACCTCTGCGACCCTTGGACCCGTGCGACCCTTGTCCTTCTGCCACCCTTGTTCCTCGGTGACCCATGTCCCCCTGCGACCCTTGTCCCTCTGCCACCCTTGTCCCTTTGCGACCCCTTTCCTTTGCGACCCTTGCGTCCCTAGCGACCCTTGGACCCATGCGACCCTTTACCTCTACGACCCTTGGACCCCTGCGACCCTTGTCCCTTTGCCACCCTTGTTCCTCGCGACCCTTGTTACAAGAATAGTAAATCCACAAAAACAATGATACTAACAATAACACTTACTATTGAATCATTGTCAAAGGAAAACCATCCAAATACAAACCACAACTGATAACCATCCAAATACAAAACACAAATGA
>CM071860.1:51930193-51946178 GCA_036759665.1 Gynandropsis gynandra | reverse complement strand
TCCCTATTTGAGTTGTGTATAACCAATGTCTGTGCTACAAAAGCGATAGTAGTGTTTTAAGAACTCGTCGGATGAGTTTGACAAAATTTCAAAAAATACATTCAACATTGTTTTCGAATGTCGATATTATTTATATTATAGTCTATATTGATCCTAAATTGATAATGGCATTGGTCGTATGGTCGCATATAATGATCGATACATACGAAATCGACGAATTTACGGATTAACAATGATAAAATGTCGAATGGGTTCTAATTTAATTCATTTGTGGGTCGTATTGGTCGCATGAGTCATATTTGTTCGCATGAGGTCGAATGAGTCGGATGGGTTCTAATTTAATCCAATTGAGGATCGCATGGGTCGGATTATAATTAAGAATTTATCGAATTATAAGGATGAAAGTCCCAAAAGGTTTAATCAAAATAATACAAATAATATAGTATTACACAATTACTAACTAACAAACCTTTCTTTTTTTTTGAAGTCGGCGTTGTCTCGGTTGTCACGTTCCAAACATTGTCAGTGATGCTGTCTTTTGAATATGGGGTTTGTAACGACGAAAAACACGGGGTTTGTCTCGACGAAGCAGACGGGGTTTGTCTCGACGAAGACGGGGTACTTCTCCGAGCCTCACCGGGTCCAGGATAACGATTCTCTTTAGGCCTCCCGCTTTGCCTTTTCTGAGCCAGTATAGGAGGTTCAAACTCAAACTCAGACATTGAAAGGGGAATGTCCCAATCACTGCAATCAGGAACAAGATACACGGTTTCTTGGTAAGCCAAACGTCATATCTCCCGAAGGTAGTAGTTTGAACATAGATCTGGTATCTTGTAACCTTTACCAACCTTATGTGTTGTCGCAATTGCGTGACTGCATGGATACTTATCTACGTCAAACATTTTGCATTCACACGTTCTTTTTTTAAGACTCACTACAAATCTTCTACCCATCTCATTTCTCACCTCATACTCATCACTCAGACTGTTCAATTCAATAACATCATACTTGGATGCCTGTCCAAACCGTGCATGTAACGTTTTCTCAACGTAAGGTGTTAACTTTTGAGAATCATCACCGGTAGCTGCTTCCAACCTATACCTATTGAACCAATCCACTGTCTTTCCCAAACAAATATCTAAAAGCCCTAGGATCGTCAATTTTTTTGACTTCTTCAACGTTGAGTTTATTGACTCGACGCCATTAGTGGTTAATAAGTTGTACCGTTCCCTCTTAAATTTGCATCTTGCCCACTTAACGGGATCAAGTTCCTCTTTCTCCAAATACTTTACAACATTAGGATACCTGCGCAAAGGTCACAACATTACCAAGGTTGCGAGGGGTACAAGGGTCGCAAAGGGGTACAAGGGTCGCAAAGGGTAGAAGGGTCGCAGAGGTCATAAAAGACGCATAAGTCACAAAAGTCATTTTTTGTACCGGGCCTTCAAATCATTCGATAGCACTTCAAATTTGTTCTCCGTGTATGCTGCCGCACATTTGAAGAACATTTCCGCCACAGTATCACCCTTTGAAGTCTTTCTACCATGGCCTTTATTGACGTAGCTCTTTATATTTTGCGATATATGACGCGCACAAAAACCATGATCAGCTTCTTTATACACTTCTTTGACTGCTTTGATCAAGCTTTTATGGCGATCAGATATCACAACGACATCACGTCCGTCCGGTACCACCTGTTGCAATCTTGACATAAACCACGTCCATGATTCGTCCTTCTCTCTGTCGACTATTCCCCATGCAAGAGGATATTGGTGATGTTCACCATCTTGCGCGGTCGCCACAACCAATGCTCCCTTGTACACTCCTGTCAGAAATGTCGCATCCACGACAACCACTTTACGCATGTATTTCCATCCCTTTATAGCCGCTCCGACAACCATAAAAAGGTATTTGAAGCTTTTCCCATCATTGTCGAACTGAAGATATACGACAGATCCGAGATTTCTTATTATAAACATGTGCAACCACCCTAGAAGCCTCCTATAATGTTCAAAGTCATCACCACGAATATCCTTTTGAGCACCGCATTTGCCTCTTAATGCCATCAAATACGATACATTGACACCATATTTTGCTTTTACACGAGCCATCAATTCTTTTGCTGGAGGTGTTTCATAACTTCCGGCAAATTCCTCTTTCAATTAATCCTTAACCATTTGCGCTATACCCTTTGTAGCTTCGGTGCGTTTAGATACAGGTGAACAATTATGAATGGGATGATGTGTTCTCACACTAAACCGTTTGGAATTCGGGATTGCTGCCACACGTAATTTCCATTTACAACCATTTCCGAAAAACTTGCATCGTACTTCCCACAGCTTCGTATCAGATCTCAATGTTGTATATCTAAACAAAGTTTCGATTGAACCCTTCCTTACAAATGCCTGTACATGCTTCTTGCTATCAAACTCTTGCCCAATTTTAAGATCCAATCCATCTCCGAACTCGAAGATATTATTTTCGCCATTGTGAACTACCATTTTCGAGTTGTTCTCACCGTCACCATACTTATGCTCTGCTAGCACATCAGAAACAACTTTATTACTGCCACAAACAACTCCATCAACTACCACATTCATGGCACACCCACCATCTTCTCTTAACCCGTTTGTATATTCACTATCAGAATCATCCGAATCCAAAATATCTATTATCTCTGGATTACTCTCAACTCTACTTTTGTTATCTGGATCTCCAATAACACAGTCATCATAATCTACAACACCTCGATCCTCACCTTCTTTAGCAATACTTCCAAAAGCAGGAATTAGAGGCTCAATTTCCCTCTCAATTACGATTTCACAATTCACACCTGCCGATTCTATCTCCACATACAGCAGTGGTCGAATTCCTCTTATGCGATCGAACAGAAAACAAATAAGATGTTTGTCATTCATTATATATGTCGGCTTCCTATTTTCATTATATATATCGGCTTCCTATTATCCACCATCATCTCTGCGCATAACTCATCAATCAGTTGCTGGTATGTCAGACTAACCGGAGGACATAAGAAAAATACTCTCTGGTTTTCCTGAACTCTACCAACCCATTCAGATTCTCCATTTGAGTTTTTTCCCATTTACCATCATACAAAAAATAAATCAGCGTGATTTTTTCATCCACCGTATCCATTACACCTGTAACAAAAACATAAAAAGAGGGGTAAATTCCGTGACCCACAGCGACCGTGCGACCCTTGGACCCCTGCGACCCTTGGACCCTTGCCACCCTTTCAACCCTCTGCGACCCTTGGACCCCTGCGACCCTTGAACCCCTGCGACCCTTTTATTTGGACCCCTACGACCCTTTCAACCCTTTGTGACCCTTGTACCCCTGCGACCCTTTCAACCCTTTGCGACCCTTGTACCCCTGTGACCCTTTCAACCCTTTGCGACCTTTTAACCCTTTGCGACCCCTTTCCCCTGCGACCCCTTTACCTCTGCGACCCTTTGAACCCTTTGCGACCCCTTTACCATGCGACCCTTGGACCCATGCGACCCTTTGAACCCTTTGCGACCCCTTTACCATGCGACCCTTGGACCCATGCGACCCTTTGAACCCTTTGCGACCCCTTTACCATGCGACCCTTGGACCCATGCGACCCTTTGAACCCTTTGCAACCCCTTTCCCATCCGACCCTTGCACCCCTGCGACCCTTTGACCCTTTGCGACCCATTTACCCTTGGACCCCTGCGACCCTTTCAACCCTTTGCGACCCTTTTAACCCTTTGCGACCCCTTTCCCCTACGACCCCTTTACCTCTGCGACCCTTGGACCCTTTGCGACCCCTTTATCTCTGCGACCCTTGGACCCTTGCGACCCTTGCGACCCTTGGACCCCTGCGACCCTTGGACCCATGCGACCCTTGCGACCCTTGGACCCCTGCGACCCTTTACCTCTACTAGGGGTGGGCACGGGTCGGGTACCCGGATTTTTGAGGGTACCCGAACCCGAACCCGAACGGGTAGGCAATTTGCTACCCGAACTCGAACCCGAGGGATGCGGGTACCCGGGGCTCGAGTACCCGAAGAATGAGCCGGGTACCCGCGAGTACCCGAACCCGAACCACAAAACGTGAAAGTCGCCATAACCAGTACGATGAACACATGGACGGCGACGGAAGGAAAAGCCGGTGAATGACAAAGGAAGAGAAGAGATATCGGGAATGAGCAGCTTGGTCGGTACAAGAAGCTTTCATACCGCGTTGTCTTCCCCCTAGAGCTGAAAATCAGTAGCACATCTGAAGATGTGGATGCCGAAGAATGGATGCCGAAGAAGCTTGGTCGTATATTGCAGGGACGAAGAATGGAAGGGGAGGAGAGAGAAAGTTGAGAATGAGAGGAGAGAGAACAAAGGGCTGGTGAGAGATGAAGAGGCGGCTGATCTTAGGTTAACCTAAAATCAGTGGCATTTTTGTAATTTGTATAAAAATACATGGTTATTTTGGTATTTATGCATGTAACCTCGGGTACCCGCGGGTACCCGTTTCTGTGAATAGAAAACCCGAACCCGAACCCGAACCCGCGGGTAATGAGATTTCATTACCCGAACCCGAACCCGAACCCGCGGGTTCGAGTAATTTTCCGCGGGTTCGGGACGGGTTTCGGGTCGGGACGGGTTTTTCGGGTAATTTGCCCACCCCTAACCTCTACGACCCCTTTACCTCTGCAACCCTTTGAACCCTTTGCGACCCCTTTAACATGCGATCCTTGGACCCATGTGACCCTTTGAACCCTTTGCGACCCTTTTCCCATCCGACCCTTGGACCCCTGCGACCCTTTGACCCTTTGCGACCCCTTTACCCTTGGACCCCTGCGACGACCTTTGATCCCTTTGACCCCTCTATGAGACTCTGTGATCCAGTGCGACCGTACGACTCTGTGAACTACTCTGTCACCTTTGACATTGCAATAAATATGACTCGTTTAGACTCGTTTTCAATAATTGCAATAAACACAAGAGAAACACGAAAAACTCACTATACATACCTGGTTTTTCTGCGAAACGTGCTTAATTGCAAGCTTCTTTGTTGACAACAAAGGATTTCAACCTATTGGCAGTGAATCTGATGCCGCTTTCAAGCTATTCTCACCGAATCTGTTGTGGTGTGGGGAACAGTAATTTTCGCGCCACAGAAAAGAGAGAATTAGAGGTGCTCTAGAGGAGAGAGAAAAAATATCGTCAAAAGTAATATAAAATTATCAATATTTTAAAGGTAGATTTGAAGTTAAAATTTTTTTTTTCAATCAATGATATTTTTGAAACACTTCGACCTAAAGGTACGTTAAAGAAAGGGGTGTTAAAGGGTATTTTTGAAGTTCTCCCAAATATCCAAATGTATACGATAGAAGCCCGTTTCCATAATGGCCCATAACGTAGAGCCTTCCAAGTCCACATATTGGCGATTAAGACCTTTTTCCACAAACTTGAGAATATCACTGTGTTGGATACTATCTGCAGCTTCGCCGCCGAATTCATGTTGAAGCTATGCTTCTTCAACTTTTGTGAACTCTCTCGGAATCCACTCTTCAAATGTTTATTCAACGTTTCGATGCTCGATTGCCTGTTTATTATATGAATGTTGACGTAAAGAACATGACACCGATCTTTTGTTATGTAGAAAAAACTCGGTCTGAGTTGGTTTTTGGTTCTGATTCGTTAAAGTTTTCCGAGTTTTTGCTTTCTGGGTTTTGATGCCTTTCTAGATCTGAGTCGGTTTTGGGTTCCGATTGATGGTTCGTTTGATCTTCTGAGTATGTCTTCGTATTCGGCTCAAACGTCATCTGGGTTTTTAATATACGGTTCCGGGTTCTCATTCTGTGAGGATTTGGTGCAGAGTTAAGAGCATATGATGAGTTTACACTTGATCTCTGAACTTCAGGTAAGTTCACTTGTTGAAAATACATTTTGCACTGATGCTCTCTGTCTCTGCGCCTATGTAGCTTGTCTGACATGTCGGATCTTGTTCTAAGGTTGATTTTTCTTGTTTTCATAGCTCATATGGAACTCATTCTAAGGTCATCTGTAGTGTTTCAAAGTTATTCCGTATAAAAGGGTGTTAAATAAACATTTAGCATTTGATTTTTTTTCCATTTCTTACAGCTTACCGTTTTCCGATTGATGTAAAAGTCAAATGATTTTTTCATTCAGTTTCTGTTCACTGGCCGATATTCAGCTCAATCATTGATCGTCTGGACTTCACTTACGTTCATGATGTTATTCACTTGGATTTCTGAACTTTCTGGTAGCTCCCATGGTGGCATGAAACATGTTTTCTTATTTGCACTAGTCACATGAGTACTCGGTGTGATCCTTCTGTTAACCATGTCATGCGATCTGGGCAATGAAGGGGAAATGATTTCTCTCAACTTTTGAATGGCGACACACATTTCTCACTGAAATTCTGAAACTTCAACTAAAAAACTTGGTCTTGAATTTTGGCCAAAGACAAGGCTTAACATGTGGAAACGCGTATCTATTGGTTGCATCATTTTGTCGGAATCATTGATTTTGATAGCAATTGCGATTAGAAACTAATACCAAAAACATATTGTCAAGAAAATTATCAAAATAATCAAAATAGACAATTATTAATAAAAAAATTTATTTAAATTTTATTGTTTAGTGTATAATTTTTAATTATGATTTTCAAATATTTGAAATAAATTTAAACATAAAAAATTATTAAAATATTTATTTATATATATATATGTATTGTACATATAAATCTGAGAGAAAGAGAGATTGAAGGTCTTGTTTTTGTAATTTTAATCAAAATGCACCAAAATGCAGTTATTTTGTAATATTATTTTAACTTTTTAAATTTTGCGTTTCGCGGTGATTACAGACAATTGTGAGTCTACCAGTTAGTTTTAATCTCGTTCGTAGTCATAGAAAACACAATCATTTTGCGGGTGACTGCTCGTTTGTTGCAGCTGATGGAGCATACTGGTTGCGAATGAATGCAGTTTCACTTCCTATGACAAACCTGAAAACTTAAGTCTATTTACACTATGTTCATTCTTGGTTTGAGTGAGCATATAAGCTACAAAGCGGTGAGAATGTTAATGTTAACTGTGCCAATGCATTAGTTTTTATTGTATTCGTTGGTTAGCTATTTTACAGGAACTAGGAACCCCATAAAAGACCAAGTTATATGCAATTAGGAGACAAAGAAGATCAATTTTGATGCAAGTTGGAAGGACTGTTGAAGATTAAGGGCAAAGGGGAAGACTTGTCTACAAAAGGCTATAAAAGGAGGCAAGTTGGAACAGATCATAAATATTGCTTCAGAGAGTACATTGGCAGGAAGTGAGCAACCGTGTGAAATTGGGTTTTTATATTCTTTTCGCTTTCGTGGCTTTACCGAATCTGAATGAAATTAGAGTAGGAAGGAGAGGTTGAATCACAGAATGTGTTTGTACATGAATAGTGTTAGGAAGGACTGGTTGAATGTGTTTGCACATGAATAGTGTGTGAAGAACTCTTGGGAGTTGGTGTTTAACTTAGAGATAAGTTGATTGAGCGTTCAGTTGGAATTGAATCTCACGTGGAATACTTGTACTTGCCTAATAACGAAGGTCAGTTTAATCTGCTTCCATTTTAAGCATCTTCTTATACCAGACAATGGAAAAAGCTCAGCATTTAACAATAATGGATGGTGGTGGTGATATTGATAGTCTCACGATTAATCTTCTGACCATTTTGGCTTCTGAATGAAGTAACTCAGACAGTGCTCCTTCCATTCCCCTTTCTCCAGGTACTTCTCGTAGAAGATGACTTCACGAGTGACTCTCACAGCCAATGCTGCTGTACTTCTCGTTCCATAACGCCCCTTTCGATTCCAAAGCAAGAAACATTGGTGAATATGGACGTCCTTGAGAATCAATCATATTACAGTGGCTTAAACTTACCAGCGGAGTGTCAACTTCAACGAACACAGAGCTGAGGTTGGATTCCCAGTCGGAAGCACAAATCCCAGGCAACCTGTTATCTTCAGCCTTGACTCGATCCTTCATCAGCTTCGTGGCCATCTCTTTCACAGGTATTTCGCTTCCTCCATATCTATTAAGCATTTTCTTGAAGTTTTGTTCTAACCTTTGAGCCTGCAGAAGAGAAACACTGCCTCTATTCATTTCGAGATTACATCTCTATGAAAAGCTTGTAGGATTTCTCTGTTCTTGCGTGATAGATATTACATTACCTTAGGCCATGGGGAATCAAGTTTTGCATTCGAGAGCACGTGAACACCAGGAACAACATCTTGGATCGTAACGGCTTCTCCTTTGGGTCTGTTGGAAATATAAACCATTGATCTTGAAGTGATGTCTGCAACTACTAGGTTAAACCCATTGTAGTGATGTGCATCTTTAGCCAGTTCCTCCGCAAACTCCATTGGACTCTTTGTGCTCTGCATCAAACACATTTGTAACAAGCCTTGACGGAGGTCGAACTGTTCATTATTACCTTGTGCTGTTCCACATTGGTTATAACATGAATAGAATGAAGAAAGGAAGGAAGAGCTAATCTTTTGACGCCCGTTCCTGGTCAAAGACTTGGTTGGATCCGGTTTTGAATTCATACATATGAAATTGAATAACCTAAATTTTTGATTCAGATTAAACACATTTGATACGGTACTGGAGTTTAGTTCCACCTGATTTGAATATTCTAGTTTTGGTATTTTGATTGTGATGTTCACGTTCTTCTAATATAGACGTGAAGAGATCTATAAATATTTTATTGTCCTAGATCAATTAATATATATATATAATGTATTCATATATATGATATTATATCACACTAAATTCTTATCTAGCTTTTGCTACGAATTAGATTCAAGTCCATTTGATATGGCTTCCGTGTTTAGTTCATCTTTGTTTGAATATTTTAAGATTAGGTTTTCCATCGTGATATACATATTTCATAACTGAACTTAGCATGAAAGAAAAAGAAAGTATTTATCGTCTAGAATATAGATCACGAATTCATATATATATATATATATATATATTATATTGTTGAAGATTTTGGTTTGAGATAGATCCAAACAATGATTTAGGATAGGAAAATGATGACCTTCAAGAAATGAACAGGAAGGTCTCCTCTGGTTCTAGCCTCAGGAGAAGTATGAAGCTCCAAGACATTTGTAAGAAAAGCAACTTTGCCTTGTCGGGAGCAACCCAACCATGTCCCTCCTCCCAACTCATCCCTTCCTCCTAAGATGTCTCTTTTCTCTTCACTTCCATCTTCATCCCACCATCCCACTTCCTTCGTTGGCCTTTCAATCATTTATCCATTCTCATTAATTTCCTTAAACACACCAACTGACTCACATATAGATCCATCCATTCATGTGTATATACATACACACACACACATATATATATACATACCCACACACACATATATATACATAGATCCATGTACCCAGAAACATGTTTTTGCACAGACAGAGAAACAGAGTGAAGAAAAATTGCCTGTTATGGTACTCGTCTCTGTTTTGAAGGAGGATTAATGGGTATAGGGGATGAGATTGCCATACAAATGCTGCTATGCACATTTTTCACACACTTTTTTTTAAATGAAAATGTTCAAAGGCAAAGTGGAAGAGATACGAAGAAAAAACAATCTTCTAGTGTATTTTTCTCAAGACTTGATTTTTCATATGCTTTTATTTATTTATATATATACCACTCACACACAAAGGTGTTCATGTGTATCTAAACCGCCAAACTCTTTGTCCCCATCTGAATTGAATCGGTGATAAGAAATTAATTAATTAATTAATTAATTTAACTCCATAAATATCCTTATTACGATTTCTCCTTAGTTTTATAGAGTAAAAGATTTCCACAAAAATTTAAAATATATGAGGGGTCAAATGTTCAAAATCTTATGTTATCAAAACATTTATTATTATTATTATTATTATTATTATTATTATTATTATTATTATTATTATTATTATTTTGTTGTTAATTTGAGGTGGTAACTTCAAAAATATATAGGGTTAAAATGCATAAAAAAATATCATTCGTTGAAAAAAAGTTTCAACTTCAAATCTACCTTAAAATATTGATAATCACATATTATATTTGTCGACAATTTTTCTTTTTTCTCCAGAGCACCTCGATTTCTCTCTCTACTATAGCGTGAAAATAACTGTTTTCCCACATCACAACAGATTTGGCGAGAGTAGCTTGAAATTGGCATAAGATTCGCTGCCAATAGGTTGAAATCGTTTGTCGTCAACAAAGAAACTTGCAATTAAGCACGTCGCAGAACAATTGTCCCTCGTATTCTCATAAATATACTCATAACAAAGTCAAATCTGTACATTCTCTACATTTAACATACCAACAAAGAGTGTTTTAAAGAAGATTAGAAGGTAGTACAGATGCTGCACAAGAATCTCTCGGAAGAAATGAGGGAAATGTGACATTTTCGGAGAAAATGGATGGAAGATGATGAGAGGAAAAAATAGATTGGAAAAAAGGAAACGACTAGAATTCGAAAAAACATGACATCAAATCGATATCAGATGGAATTCGAAAAGAGATGACCACACGATCACATGTTATAGGGGTAAAAGGGTCGAACGGGTAAAAGGGTCTTAGGGTCAAGGGTCGAACGGGTAAAAGGTTCACAAGGGACAGATGGTGCGACCCTTGTATCTCTGCGACCATTAGACCCCTACGATCCTTTACGCTTTATTATTAAAAAATTATTTACAAATAATATGAATAATTTTTTAAAAAAATAACAATGTACAAAGTTGAATTATCCATTCCCAAAAAATACAAATAATATGAATAAACTGTTAAAAAAGAACAATATACCAAATTACATCTTCCATAATCAAAGAGTAAACATTTTTTTAGACCCTTGGACCGTGCGACCCTTGTCCCCCTCCGACCCTTGGACCTCTGCGACCCTTGTCCCTCAGCGACCCTTGGACCCCTCCGACCCTTGGACCCGTGCGACCTTGGACCTCTGCGACCACTTGAACCTCTACGACCCTTGTCTCCTTTTGACCGTTGTCACCCTTCGACCCTTGTACCTCTGCGACCCTTTGTCCCCTACGACCTTTGCCCCTCTACGTTCCTTGAACCCTCAACGACCCTTGTTACAATAATAGTAAATCCATAAATACAGTGATACTAACAATAATACGTTCTATTTAATAATAGTAAAAAAACCAACCAAATGCGAACATGAAATTCAAGTTCAAAAGAATGTTGTTGTTCAAATGAGGTTCAAAGCAATAAAATTACAACGAAATTCAAACTATTTTGTTTGTAGGCCCTGTAGAGGGGAAAACGGTAGACAAGGTACATCATGAACATCGTGCAGTTCGACTTTGAGGGAACAACCCACGTCCAGTCCATTATTGTGACAAAACTTTGTCCAACCCATGGTGATGCTAGCGCCGCCGCGTTTCAAGGGCCTTAGATATGCCTCCCATGTTAGTCCGTAATTGATTATCAGATGTATCTTACATCGTCTACCACAAAGACCTCTCGACCTCGCAAACTCTTCGGAAGTGTTTGCGATAACTGAATAAATTTACAATGATGCCAAACTAATGCATATACGGCCAGATTTTATGAATCAAATAAATATGTTTGAGTTCACTTACCACTGCATCTACGGCTAGATTTGAGCGCGTGACTGGTACCGTGAAAATCCTCTGACCAGAAGAATATGACCTTGCTTCTACAGATGCATATTGTAGATTACACATATCATCTCCAAAACCAGTTACGTGAAAAACCATGTCACCTTCGTGACGGAAACTAAGACATCTCGAATACAAAAATCATGGTCCTTGGAGAAATCTTTCCATCCATCAGTGAATCTTGAGCCATCCAACTTGACTTTCCATGTTTTGTTAGACACTTTCGATTTAAGCGTTGTCGTGTTGTCGTCCCTTTTTTCCCGTAAATATGCTCAACGAAGAATTTCGTCGGAATGTCTTATAACAAAAATCGAAAAAATTCAAATCTGTACATTCTCTATATTAACATACCGAATAAGAGAGATGAAAGAGATTACAAGGTAGTTCTCCAGAAAAGCTTGGAATAATGATTTGGACGAAAATAGGGAAATGTTGCATTTTTCGGCAAAAAATGGATGGAAGATGATGAGAGTTAGAGAGAGCGTGTCTTTATTCGAAAAAGGATGGGTGGAAGATGATGAAAGTTAGAGAGAGAATGTGTCCTTATTCGAAAAAAGGAAACGACTGGAATACGGAAAGACATGACCTTGACATCGAAAAGCCATCAGATTAAATTCGATATGTTTTTTCAAATTTTGGTCAAAAGTTCGGCGGGAATTTTGGTGAAAATGATAAAATGTCAAAAACCAATCTAAATTGAGGGTGGCATGGGTCGCATGGGTCGCATATATGCAAAATCAATAAATTTACAGGTTTATAATGATAAAATGACAAAAACCAATCAAAACAATACATTTACAACGTCAAACTAATTAATGCAAAATGAGGGTCGCATGGGTTGCTTGGTCGCATATATTGATGAATATATGCGAAATCGACGAATATACGGGTTTATGATGATAAAATGACAAAACCAATCAAAATAATACATTTACAATGTCAAACTAATTAATGCACAATAAGGGTCGCATGGGTCGCTTGGTTGTATATATTGATCAATCGATGCAAAATCGACGAATTGACGGATTTATAATGATAAAATGACAAAAACCAATCAAAACAATACATCTACAACGTCAAACTAATTAATGCCAAATGAGGGTCGCATCGGTCGCTTGGTCGCATATATTGATCAATAGATGTGAACTCGACGAATTTATGAGTTTATAATGATAAAATGAGAAAAACCAATCAAAACAATGCATCTACAACGTCAATCAACGGTTAAAATAGATTATGACCCATGTGTCCCTAGTTGAGTAGTGTATAACCAATGCCTGTGTTTCAAAAGTGATAGTAGTGTTTTAAGAACTCGTCGGATGTGTTTGAGAAAATTCCGAAAAATACATTTAACATTTTGTTCAAATATTGATATTATTTATATTATTATCTATATTGATTCTAAATTAGACATATACAACTCAAATATATTGATAATGGCATTTTTATAATGGCATGGGTCGCTTGGTCGTATATATGGATCAATAGATACGAACTCGACGAATTTATTAGTTTATAATGATAAAATGACATAAACCAATCAAAACAATACATTTACAACGTCAATCAAAGACTCTGCACGCATTCTATTTCCACGTACTTCATCTTCCAGTCTTCTGCATTCTTCTTGTTTGGTATGTAGTCCAAAGTTATCTCCTGTCATGTACTTCGTCTTCCAGTCACATTTCAAGAGTGACCCAACACCGTCACCTAAGTCAACCCCGATTACCAAGACCTTGAGTAACACATGGATAACACGATGCCCTGGGTCGCCAATGGTGGCTGCGGTACGCAGGTCACAAAGGTAAAAAAGATTTTTCATAGAAATTGGGGTTAGATACGCATACTATGAGAAGAGACGTAGACTTTAACTTATAGACATGGGTCAGAAGGGTCACATGGATCAGAAGGGTCACATGGGTTGGAAGACAGGAGTCTGACAGCAAAACGACAAGTCATATGGGTCGGAAGAATGGAGTCTGACTGCAAAACGACAAGTCACATGGGTAGGAAGGGTCACATGGGTCAGAAGGGTCAAATGGATTGGAAGACATGAGTCTGACAACAAAACGACAAGTCACATGAGTCGTATAGGTCGCATGAGTCGTACATGGATCATATGTAGTTGTATGAGGTCACATGCGTCAGATGAGTTCCCGTTTAAACTTGATTCTAATTTAATCCGATTGAGGGTCGCATAACGGGTCATATTGGGTCGCATGAGTCGGATGAGTCATAACCTTACGAACAATAGATGCAAAAGAATACATTTTCAACGTTTAAATATTGATTACATAAGGTCACAAAGGCTACAAAGGCCACAAAAGATACAAAAAAGTTACATAAGGTTCCATAAGGTCACAAAGGTTACACAGGTCACAGAAGTTACAAAAAAAGTTACATAAGGTTATATATGGTATCAAAGGTCACAACGGTTACCAAAAAGACAAGAAAAGGGTTGAAGAAAAAGGGAAAAAAGGTTACATAAGGTCTCAAAGGTCACAAAGGTCAACTTTGCCGATTTTAGAGACACATTGGAGCCCTCCCCCGTAAAGAGAGTCATGTGTGACTCAACGTCTTCTCCAATTTGACCTCCAACCGTGATCTTAGGTAACACGTATACAACACGATTTCTGAGTCTGCCGATTACCAAGACCTTATGTAGTGCAGATACATCACAAAGTCCTCCATCCACGTTGTGAATACTTGTATGTATCTGCATGGAGACCGAGTCCGACGATTACCAAGACCTTGAGTAACAAATAGACAACACGATGCCATGCGTCCACAATGCGACCTTCGTGACGAAGAAGGTCAAAATGGTCACAAAGGTAATAAGCACTTTTTCAGAGAATTTAAAGTTAGAGACTTAGACGAAGAGAGGAGAAAGATGGGATTCTCCCGATTCATTCTCATCTCAAATGGGTGTTATGGTGAGACTTAGAAAATTTGATAAACCTTTTAATATAGGGGTAACAGAGACGTGTCGCAATGGTCTTGAGTGTGACATTGGTAAAATAAAAAGCATAGCTAGGACTGAAAAAACCAGTAGTCTGACATTGAAAAGACTAGTCTAAAGGGTCAAAATGGACAAATGGGTCACAAGGGTTGCAATGGTCGGAAGGGTCGCAAGGGTCACAATGTCCACATGGGTTGCAAGGGTCGGATGAGGCTTTGTGACCCAGTGTGACCTCTGCGACCCTTGTACCTCTATGACCCTTTGTACCCCTACAACCCTTTGTACCCTTGCGACCCTTTGACCCCTGCGACAATGTACCAAATATTTTAAAAATAACAATGTATCAAATATTTAAATCTTCCATTAAAAAACAATGTACCAAAATATCAAGTTAGTCTCGGGGTGGGGGATACGTTTTCCATTACTAAATATATCAGTCGTCATCTTCTCATACATGGAAGTAACATTGTCATCGTAAATTAAGTAAAAAGTATCCCTCCTTCTCATTAACGAGGCTTCTACGAATTTTTAGGCGAAAACACCACAGTCATTCGCGTTTTTGTTTTGTGATAGGCCTTCATAATACTCATACTTCTATTCATCTTCTCTAGAAGCCAAAAAAGGAAACCCTCCGAGAATGAGCATCTTGGGAACAACGTTTCTTACCTTCTCAATCACCGAATCGATATACATTTTCTTCATGCTGCTCTGGCAGTCGTATACTGTGATGCATCAGGTCGCGAAATCCGCTTTGATGGCTACCCAATGACATCCTACCCATCGACTTTCCTTCGATGGAATGTTTAGAACCGAGACAAAACCTTCGAAATCACTCATTGGTGTCTTCGTACTTCTGAATGGATACTTGACATTAAAAAAAAGCACTAAGAATTTTTGGCAAAGTTTCCATATCCTCGTATATCCAAAGTGAGAGCGTCTGCAGCAACATGACAAACGTAATAATTATGATACACAACGAGTATGATTGCCGAGCGAAAAGACAACACCATCAACGCTTCATGCAATTGCTGCAAAAAAAAAAATTAACACACGTGAATACATATGACATAAAACTATGTGACTAAGGGTTTAAAAAAACTTACATCATCTTCAAGCCATACGTTGGGCATTAATATAGTCTCCCAAAACTTTGGCCCCTAGGGAATATCTAGCTTAGATTTCCACCACCGCTCATGCCGAGGTGTCTTTAGGAACACATACAGATTAGTCAACTTTTCACTAGTAGCATCAACGAATGAAGGAAATCAGGTTATCTCGCCCTTTAGTAATCCCTTGGGCTTCCACACAAACCCCTCTTTCCC
>CM071860.1:51895789-51914577 GCA_036759665.1 Gynandropsis gynandra | reverse complement strand
GTGCGCCTCAAACGACCCTCAGACTCCCCGCGACCCTCAACCGACCCACGCCCATCAAACGACCATTGCGACCTACCCGACTCACTGACACTGACACTCACCCGTTTCAAATCAATAAACTGAGTCTAAGATGGTCATGAAACTACTGCGACCCTTGCTACTCAACCGACTTACGGAGTCGAAGATGTTCATGCAACTCCTGCGACCCTTGCGACCTAACCGACTCATTGACACTGACACTCACCCATTTCAAATCAATAAACCATTTTGTGACTCGAAAGCTTGCAAAACCCTAGAAATCGAACTACTTACACTTATTGACGCCATTGAAGATTGACTCGTGCTCTCTTCGCCAGTGATGCTGCTGATTCTAGCAATTTTCCTTCTCGCCAACTTCAAATCGATCCCTCTCAAGTTCGACATCACTTATTTCTTTCTTGCTATAAACTTTTAAACAGGTTTCACGGCGAAAAACTGTTCGGCTTTCTCGTTTTCGGCTGTTTTTCAGGTCGAAAAACTGCCGAACTTCAATTTTTTCCACGTTCGAACATTAAGGGCAAGTTTGTCTTTTATTCAGTTTTTTTTCCGGATTTAATAATTATTTTGGGGAAGGGTATTTTTGAAGTGGTTTAGACATATAAGGGTATTTTTGATATTCCGCCAGTTGATCATGATTAAATATACGGCGGGATGAATATAATCCAATTTTGTTTAAAATATTTTCTTTATTAATTGTTATCGAAATATGAAGAGAGAAAAAACGTTTGGAGCGAAACATTAGTTTAACTTTCAGGCTTTCAGAGATTTAACTTTTATGAAAACCTAAATACAAACATGATCTGGTTTTGCATAATTCATATAATATTCACTATAATAACATAGATTAGAAACTTACCTGGATCCATGTTGTGCAGCGAAAAAACTCTTAAACTAGGGTTTGTTCTCTCTCCTTTTACCCTTTCTGTGATTTGCCTTTTGATGGATAAAACCGTAGACGGTAAGGTCTCTTTTTTATAGGTTTAGGAAACCCTAAACCCTAATACTATATGGGTAAGGAGAGATGGATCTTAATTAGATAATTGCCCACGAGCTTTAATTTTTTAATAGATACCTAACCATCAAAGTGATCTACTTTAATATTAAAGCCCAAAAGCCCAAGTTACATGGGTCATAATATTTAATTAATTCTAATATTCTCCACTTGGCTCATGTGACAACTTGATGATCTAATAAACTTTAAGTGCACAACTTTACATTACATTCATCTTTCGTCAATAACCTTTACTTGAACAACAACCAATTGAATCATGGCGGTTTCACGTCATTATGCAACATGATCCCATCTAAGTGTTACAACCGATCATCATCCAACATTCTTAATGGCCTTGAGAAAACTATAAGTATCAATCATGCATGTTATCTCACTTAACATCATGTGTACACAAATAATATAATGATAACATGACTAGTAATCGTAGAAACATAACTGTTATTGAATTCAAAAAAGTCATAAACATCCTGAGCAAAACATTCACTGAACATGTCACTACAGTAAGGACTTATCTGTAATGCCCATCCTTTCGACATGGCCTCTAAATGCCTTGGGCGATAATCCCTTAGTCAACGGATCCGCTACCATAAGATCAGTACCAGTATGCTCAATAGACACTCTATGTTTCCGCACTTCTTCTTGAATAACCAAGTACTTAATCTCCATGTGCTTAGCACCCTTAGAGTACTTGTCATTCTTAGAGAAGAAGATAGTTGCAGAATTATCACAATAAAGTCTCAGCGGTCTGGCTATAGAGTCGGCAATTCCAAACCCTGAGACAAAGTTCTGCATCCACAATCCATGAATAGTAGCCTCAAAGCATGCTACATGACACTGCTCCTCCAGCTAATAGGAACAAATATCCGAAAGTCGACTTTAAGGTATCAACACATCCAGCAAAATCTGAATCTGAATACCCATTTGACCTCCAGATTGTCAGATCTCTTATACACAAGCATGTGCTCCTTGGTGCCTTGCAAGTACATCAGAGCTTTCTTCGTAGCTCTCTAGTGGTCCATTCCGGGATTATTCTGATACCGGCCTAACATTCCAACAGCAAAGCTGATATCTGGCCGCGTACATGTTTGAGCGTACATCAAACTCCCCACCACTGATGCATAGGGAATCCTTTCCATTTCCTTTCGTTCCAACTCGTTTCTCGGACTTTGTTCATTACTGAACTTATCCCCTTTTTGAATTGGAACTATCCATGCGAAGCATTTATCCATTCTGAATCTCTCTAAAATCTTATTGATATAACTTTTTTGAGACAATCCCAACAGTCCTTGTGAACTATTCCGGAATATTTCTATTCCTATCACATAGGTTGCCTCACCCATATCTTTCATCTCAAAGTTCTTAGAGAGAAACTTCTTTACATCATGTAACATTCCTATGTCATTTGCAGCAAGCAAAATATCATCAACATACAAGACCAATATCCCGTACTTGCTCCCACTAACTTTCATGTAGATGCACCGATCAACGTTGTTCTCTACAAAGCCGTAAGATGTAATGATATCATTAGACTTAAGATACCATTGTCGGGAAGCTTGCTTTAGTCTGTATATTGACTTTTTCATCTTACACACCAAATTTTCTTTTCCTGCGGTTATAAAACCTTCAGGTTGGTCCATATACACTTCCTCCTCTAGATCACCATTTAAAAAGGCGGTTTTCACATCCATTTGGTGAATCTCTAAGTCATAATGAGCCACCAAAGCCAATACAATTCTCAAAGAGTCTTTCTTAGACACAGGAGAGAAAGTCTCTTTGTAGTCGATGCCATCTTTCTGGGTGTAACCTTTAGCAACAAGTCGAGCCTTATACCTTTCGATATTACCATTGGAGTCACGCTTGGTCTTTAGACCCATCTACAACCAACTCTCTTAGAACCTTCCGGTAAATCAACTAAGTCCCAGACTTTGTTGTCATCCATTGACTTTAATTCTTCTTTCATGGTATCAAACCACTTTTCAGAATTGTTACTATTCCTGGCTTGATTGAATGAAACTGGATCTTCATCAATGCTTAAGTCACATTCATGTTCAAGAGTATAAACCTCATAATCATCTGAGATAGCAGATCTTTTCTGCCTTTCAGACCACCTAAAATAATTTGTGGTTGATTAACCTCTTCCTGTACTGTGACAGGTTCATCCTGTACATTCTCATCATGTGGGTTTTGGAAATCTTCTTGTTGTATCGAAATGTCACGTGATGATGATGTGACATTAGGAACAAGAACTATAGGAGGGATATCTGGTGTTGAAACATTATCCCGAATCTCTTCAATGTCCACCTTCCGTGATTCATCACTCCCACTGATTTGACCATTCTCAATAAACCTAGCATTGCCAATTTCTATTATTCTCGTACTATGGTTAGGACAGTAAAATATAAACCCCTTTGATTTTTCTGGATAGCCAATGAAAAATCCACTAACTGTCCTTGGATCAAGTTTCTTTTCATGTGGATTATACACCCTTACTTTTGCTTGGCAACCCCAAACGTGCAGGTGCCTTAAGCTCGGTTTCCTCCCGGTCCACAGTTCATAAGGTGTCTTAAGGACTGCTTTACTAGGAATCTGATTCAGCAGATACGTTGTTGTCTTTAATGCATGCATCCACAATGAAAGGGGTAGAGAACTATTACTTATCATGCTCCTAAAAATGTTCATTAATGTACGATTCCGCCTTTCAGCTATACCATCCTCCTGAGGTGTACTGGGCATCGTATACTATGCACAAATGCCCCTACATTCGAGGAATTTTGCAAATGGACCAGGACATTGTCCTTTCTCATCATATTTGCCATAATACTCACCACCTCTATCAGATCTCACAACTTTAACCTTTCTATCTAACTGCCTCTCAACCTCATTGATGAACACCTCAAGGACGTTCACTGACTGAGACTTATCATGCAGTAGATAGATGTAGCCATAACGTGAGTAGTCATCAATAAAAGTGATGAAATACCTTTGTCCGCCCCAAGAAGGAACATCAAAAGGTCCACAAATATCGATGTGAATCAACTGAATAAGCTGAGTGCTTCTTGTGGCCGCTTTCTTTGTTGTGTGTTTAGTCTGCTTTCCCTTAATGCAGTCTATGCACACTCCTAAGTCACTAAAATCCAACTGAGGTAGAATTTCATTTTTTACCAACCTCATTAACCTTTCCTTGGATACGGACTTAGCCTTTGATGCCACAATAAAGCAGAACTATCATTATTAGGTGCACTACGTTTAACTCCCACATTAGTCTCAACATGAAATAGAGATTCAGAGAACTTTCTGTCAAGATTGAAACGATAAAGACCATCCATTAAAATACCAGAACCATAAAGGTATTCATGTCTAAATAATTGAAAAACACCAGAACCAAACTTAACAGAAAAACCTAATAAATCCAATTTTCCAATGGAAACAAGATTTCTAGCACATTCAGGAACATAGAGACATCCTTCAAGATCTATGTGACGGCAGTGTCCAAGATCATTCTATAAGTCCCAATGCCTTCTATTAGTGCCTTCATCCTGTTCCCCATGACCACGTACTTTTCAGGTCCTCTTATGGGTTGGATCATACTGAATCCCTGTTTAATATGAGAAACATGAGTAGTTGCACCAGAATCTAACCACCAGGTACTGTTAGGAACTTCTATAATGTTCGATTCAAAGCAAACAGAGACATGATGTTTACCTTTAGCCTCGAACCATTCCTTTCTTTTCTTACAATCTTTCTTCATGTGCCCACTCTTCTTACAGAAGCAACACTTGACCTCCTTATGGACTTGGCTCTCATTTACTTTCATTGGAGCCTTGTCTTTCCTTTTGTCCTTCTCCTCTGGCTTTCTTTTACTGCTGCCGGCTCTATCATGGACTATGAGGTGGATAGACTGTTCTTTCATCTTCTTTAATCTCCCTTCCTCTTGTATCAGCATGGCCTTCAGTTCCTGAAAGTTCCATTTTTCTTTAATGGTGTTGTAATTCACCTGGAACTGGCCAAACTCAGCAGGTAGGGAGTTAATGATGAACTGAACCAAAAATGTCTCATTAACATCATTCCCGAAAGTTCCATTTTTCTTTAATGGTGTTGTAATTCACCTGGAACTGGCCAAACTCAACAGGTAGGGAGTTAATGATGAACTGAACCAAAAATGTCTCATTAACATCCATCCCCATAGTCTTCAACCTTGCTGCCATGTTAGACATATGAGTCACATGATCCCTGAACCAAAAATGTCATTAACATCCATCCCCATAGTCTTCAACCTTGCTGCCATGTTAGACATATGAGTCACATGATCATGGATAGGCTTAGACCAGTCAAACTTTCTCGTAGTTAGCTCGCTCATAATGCTGCCTACAATTGACTTGTCAGCCAAATCAGATTGGGAATACTCCTTAATCTTATTCATGAATTCCCTTGCATTGTCAGTCTTAGGCATTGATGGTTTAACGCTTTCCGCCATGGTCATCCTCATGAAGTTCAAACACAACCTGTTAGACCGCTCCCAAGCCTCATAATAAGACTTGTCACCTTCCGAGCTAGTCTCTGTTATGGTTGCAGGCTTTTCCTTTGATAATAATGCAAGGTCCAATTCATTAACACCCAGATAAAACTGGATTTGTTCGGACCAATCTGCATAGTTAAACCCGTTGAACTTCACCACAGCATTGCCAGATACCATAAGGTTAAAAGAAGTTGCAAAACGTTTATACATGCTTATCTATTAGTGCTTGAGTCAACAATAACAGATCAAGAAACTTTAAAACGCATTCAAGTAACCTTTGGGCAATACTTAAACACACATACAATTATTAATGCTAAAATAAAAAATAATTTAATGGAAATGAAAACATCATACTGTCAATAAAGATGTACTCTTTGGAGAACACACCACCGACCAAATATCATTAAACAATCCCTTTAATGTTAGTGATCACACACAATGGTACACCTTTGGATGACCTCATAGCCATGTGACCAATAACTTCAATTGTTCAATCAACTTTCATGTCATTCTATAGCATCCTTTAACAACGAACAATTGAAAAAAAAAAGAAAAAAACGCTTGATTCAGATATCTAATCTTTAATTCTGGCCAGGCCACTTTGGTAACTAACAAACATTCTATAATTTAGATATCAAATCAAGTAAACTTAAAATAGGAGATTCAACAATTATGACATAATTTAACAAACATATTACATATATGCATCGAACACATATTATTCACCTTTAAATTCAATCAACTTTAATGAATAAGTATGCATAGCCAAAATCTCCAATGAAATAAGTATGAATATAACAACCTACACGTACCAATACCAAAACATATATACATATAGCTTCAATATTCATGCTTTATAAATATATAAATAAATATATATCTTTACTAATCATCTTCCTTTTATGTGCCTACTTACGAAGACATCAACATACTGTAAAGAACTAAATTAAAGGAAAGTACAATGATGGAAAAGTCAAACTTCCAATTTTCCACTTTCTCATTATATATAATACTTTACAAAACTTCGATACTTCCAAATACGAAAGCAAACACGTATATATATTTTTTATTTATGAATAAACAAAACAAAAAAAAAATCCCATGATTTGATAAATCTCAATAATCATCATTCATATATGCATGTCTAAAATTTACAAACATGTTTATACACCACTAATACAGAAAGACACTCATATCATCATATATACATACACAAGTGCTTGCACGTGGGCAAAACAAACATTCAAAAGAATGATAAATTAGATGCGACAATAATTATGCTCTTTACTTTATGATTACATTCATCGAAGCAATAAGAGTCATATTTAACGAACATCTTTACATCGAAAATTTATGTGGATGATCTCGGTGCTAATATATGAATACCAACCCATTATTCAACAATAAAAAACATAAACTTTAATTGATGAATTATACTTAGCCACAACCAGGCTCTGATACCAATTGTTAGATAATTTCAAGCTTTCAGAAATTTAACTTTTATGAAAACCTAAACACAAACAAGATCTGGTTTTGCATAATTCATACAATATTCATTATAATAACATAGATCAGAAACTTACCTGGATCCATGTTGTGCAGCGGAAAAACTTTGAAGAAACTCTGAAACTAGGGTTTGTTCTCTCTCCTTTTACCCTTTCTGTGATTTACCTTTTGATGGATAAAAGCGTAGACGGTAAGGTCTCTTTTTTATAGGTTTATGAAACCCTAAACCCTAATATTATATGGGTAAAGAGAGATGGGACCTAGTTACATAATTGCCCACGAGCTTTAATTCTTTAATATATACCTAACCATCAAAGTGATCTACTTTAATATTAAAGCCCAAAAGCCCAAGTTACATGGGCCATTATATTTAATTAATTCTAACAGAATACACGAAACACACTTTCGATTTCTAAAACTTTATCATGATATCAGAGTCTCTCTAAGGGCTTTTATTTTATTTTTCTTGTTTCTCTCATTTGAACCACCATCTTCAAAATCGATTTCTTTCGAACATGTTACGACAATATGTTTTTCATTTTTAAAACAAAGTATATTTATACTAGACACGACAATATGCCGACCAAAATCATTTTATCTATTGGAAAAAGTTCCACGGTTGGTTCCTTGAGTATGTCCTCGAACACAACTTATTCGAGGGAACAAAACATGAGACCTATAACTGGTCTTCAATGGGAGAATGTGGTTGTTTCTCCAGTTTCTGCACATTTTGCTAGCTCTATTATGGGTTTTAGCACGGAAGAACTTTAATCCTTGGTGATGTTTCTAAAATTTCAAAACTCTTCATCAACCTTGTCTCTAGTAAAACGCATATAATAGATTTCATTATCGATTCGGGCCCCTCGCATCACATGAAAGGTGCCCTTGCGCTATTAACAAATCTCCATGCCATAAAATCACATCTAATTGATTTGTTTGATGGATTATACGTTGAGGCTTTGCAATCGGGAATTTACTCATCACCGAGCCCTTACTATTGCATGACGTGCTTTATGTTCCTTCTCTAACATGCACTTGATCTTCGTCGCTCAATTTGTTCGATCTCATGCATGTATTATCATATTCTTTGATGTGTATTGTATCATACAGGATCGTTCCACGAGAACCCTGATTGGGGCGGATGAAAATTGTAATGAGGTCTCAAGTTTCGTCGAGTCATATCAACTTCTACTCATCATGTAAATGCGGGGAATAAACGAGAACTTTGGCATCGACAACTTGGACATCCATCCGAGCGGATTTATTTTTTATTATCAGATTCTTTTGGTTTTTGGATTCTAGTATGAATAAAGCTTTGCCATGTGATATCTGCTTTCGAGCTAAACATACAAGATGTGTTTTTTCTTCAAAATTCTATTCATACAGCTGAGAATTCTTTGATCTAATACACTATGATGTTTGGGGGTTGTATCCAATCCGACAAAACAAGATAAATGGTATTTTCTCATGATTGTGGATGATCATACGGGAGCGACATGGATATATCTCATGAAAACCAAAAGCGAAGTTGCTCGGCTTATTCAAAATTTTTGTGCTATGGCTCTCTGACAATTTGGTAGAAACGTTAAAACCGTCCATTCTCACAATAGAACAGAGTTTTTGGCACTACATTCTAATTTTAAAATCTTCTGGAATATTGCATCAAACATCTGGATACGCCTCAACAAAATGGGCGTGTAGAGCAAAAACATTGGTATATCTTGAATGTGGCACAATCTCTACGTTTCCAGGCCATCTTACTGATTGAATTTTGAGGAGATTGCGTACTTACAGATATGTATCGTATTAATAGGATATTATCATAACTTCTACATGGAAAGAGTCCCTATGAACTGTTGTTCATGAAGTCACCATCGTATGAGCAACTTCGTGTATTTGGTTGTCTATGCTATATTCATTCAAACTCTACAAATCATGACAAATTTGCCGAGTGCAATCGCATATGTAATTTTTCTTGGGTATCTGGACGAAAAAAAGGCATGGCGAGTATTTGATATGGAACGTGAAGAATATCTTTATTCTCGTGATGTGGTGTTTCACGAAGACATTTTTCCCTTCATGACTACCACATCTATAGTCACAACAACCAAACCAAAGCCTATCTCTCTGACTTCACCATTACCGCTCGATGTGGATGAATTCATTGGTTTTTATATAGGGGTGATCACTGAACCGAAGGGGAGCTCTTCAGATTTGATCGAAACCAAACCTCCATCTTCAGAGTTGACTACACTGAGATATTTGCTCCCCTATGAAACTTACTGATAACACGTAATCCGTCATAGTATTTTCATGATTCCTAGGTTTAGTTTTGATTATATTTCTTGGACTTTACCGAGTTATTGTGTATATTCTAGCACTTCTTCTATGATTTCGTGTTTTGTGTAGGAAACGAAGACATGTGAAGCAAACACGAGTGATTACAGCAAATCCACCCCGAAAATGTGACCAAGTGATAAGAGGCAATACGTGCACGACCGTGGAACCAAACGGAACACCCAAGTATCAAGCGAAAGGAACGAAAACAAGAAGATAACTCAGCCCGCTCGGGCTTGGAAGACGCCCCGCACGGGCTGCAACTCCAGCAAAGATTGCACGACTCGGGGAGGCTTGGAACACGCACGGATTTGACTGAAGAACCCTTGCCCGCGCGGGCTGACTAAGGTGCCCGCTCGGGCTGCACATGACCAGCAAGAAGAGCCCTGGTCGGGTTGGTGAAGAGCCCACTCGGGCTGGTGATCACTCACCCCGCGCGGGTAGAGCTTGTGCCCGTGCGGGCTCCCCCTTTTTTCTCAACAACTTCGGTTTTTGAATTCAAAATTGAATTAGAAAGAGAGGGGGCGATCTAGGGCAGCAAGGAGGACGTACAGGCTAGGAGAGGGAATGAAAAACACAAGGAGAAACTCGGGAGAAGCTGGAGAAGAAGAGAAACAACAATTCGAACTTCGGTATCAAGATAGGAAAGATCGAGGAATCGTATTTCTTACTCTTTATCATGTCTAGGGTTTATTTATCTTGTTTTATAGTAGATTCCATGAGTGACTAAGCCTCTAGCTATGGGTTAGGATTGCCGAATTTGTAATGGATGCTTGAATTTATTCGTTAATGCTTAGACTTATCGAAGTTTTCTTGAAATTCGGTTTTGCAATCAACATTGTAAACGTTTTATACTAGTGCTGCCCACTCAGTAATCTAGGAATTTGTGTTTAGCTGGCAGGTTAAATTATGAATCCGAAACAATTGATTGTAGATTAAGTTTGATTAATGAGAATCTGACCGGTCGGTTAATCGATTTAGGAATTAGGATTGCGCGCTTAACGCTACCGTAATCACGAGTTAATCACTGCTGGAAGGTGGGATTGCACGTAATTATGGTTAGGAGGTTTAGGTTCGGCAGAATCATTCCTTATTTCAGAGCATGAATTCCCTGTTGTCAAGATAGTTTGACAGATTTATGATCCTTTGTTTGTTACATCTTTGCAAATCCCGGTAACCCGAAACCCATAGTGTTCTTAATTATCAAGTTTTTCACGTCACCTCATCGCTGTCATCATTCCATTTAGTGTCTTAGAAGTTCATCTCACACCACCATCTATTCAATCTGTCTTAGTTTAGTCGTATTCTTAGCTTAGGTTGCATTAGTCCCTAGAGTTCGACCCATGTATTACACTGATCGGTATACTTGCGGTAAGTGTGGATATTAGGCATTTGTATAGCTTGATATTTCCCACATCACTTATGTATATGTGTACCTTCTTGGCCATCGCTGCGATCCGTAATTGGGAAGTTCACCAAATGAACGTACATAATATCTTTCTTCATGGAGATTTAGACGAGGAGGTGTATATGCATTTACCTTCTGGGTTCACATCTTCCTACACGAGTCAGGTGTGTTGACTCCGAAAATCTTTAAATCGTCTTCGTTAGGCTCCTCGATGTTGATTCGAAAACTTATCCAAGGCTCTACTTGATTTTGATTTTACGAGATCCTATGCTAATTATTCCATCTTCTCTTATCATGCTAAAGATATCCGTATGCACGCCATCATTTATGTTGATGATCTACTTATTGGAGGGAATGATCTAAGTGCAATCTCCAAGTTCAAGTAGTACATGAGCACTATTTTTCATATGAAGGACCGCAAACCCCTCAAATATTTTTTTGGTATCGAGGTTGCTCGCAATGCAAGCGGTATCTACCTTTCCCAACAAAAATATGTTTTGGGGATTGTTTTAGACTGAGTTTTACTTGGGGCAAGACCGACCTTAACACTCACTGAGAAGAACCATCAATTACTCTATTCTTCTGTGTACTTATTCGAAGACATAGAACCATATCATAGACTTGTTGGCAAGCTCGTATATCTCTCCGTGATTAGATCTGATCTGACATACTTGGTTCACATTCTCGTACAATTCATGCGACGCCCAAACATGGATCATTGGCATACCGTTCTCCGCGTTGTTCGTTACCTGAAAGGAACTCCAGGCCAAGGAACTTTCCTCTGATATAATAGTCCTCTGAAGTTATCCACATTTTTTTCCGATTGGGGAACTTGTCCACTCTCCCGACATTCTCTTACAAGTTATTTTATTTTTCTTGGAGCTTCACCGATATCATGGAAAATCAAGAAGCAATCCACTCCTTCTTCTTCTTCTTCTGCGGAAGCAGAATATCAGGCTATGGCATTTAATTTTCGGGAATTAAATGGCTTTGGGAACTCCTAAGAACATTTAGTATTGATTCTCCTCCAACTCACCTATCCTGTGATATTCAAGCAGCTTCCATATCTCAGCTAATCTCGAATGTTATCAGTTCTGGTACGTAGACCAAATAATATAATGCAGGCAAATGTTTTTTCCATGAAGAAATCAAACATATTGAAATTGATTGTCAATTTTTACGGGGTGAAATCAAGGCTGGACGGGTTACTACATCTCATATTTGCACCAAAGAAAAACTAGCCGATTTCTTTACCAAGCCTCTCATACGACAACAATTTATGTATCTACTTGGCAAGTTGGGCATTCAGAATCTACATGCGCCAACTTAAAGAGATTATTACGAATATTTTACAGAATATCACGTGTATATTACGAATATTCCAGAGAATATTCACATATATATTATGAATCTTCTATGTAATATCATGTTTTCTATATTTGCTATATTATATATCCTATAGTTGCTTCGTTAGTTTAGATAATATTCCTATTCGGTTGTAATTTTGTGTTGTATTTAAATCTCACGGAATACACGAAACACACTTTTGAGTCCTTAAAATTTATCAATATATATATATATATATATACTAAATTCATATTTTTATTTAAAACGTAATAAAGTAAATACATAAGACTATGTTAGAAGTTTTAGTATTATATGCGAAACTAAAAACTAAGTTTAGTGTCAATTCTATTAAAAATAGTTATCATGAGCAAAAAAAATTAACACGAATATCACGTGAACTTTTGATAGGTCATAATTTGTTAGCCATTGAGAACAAGGTATTAAAATTTAGAAATATCATGCAATGTTCAAATATGATCATTAATTATAAATGTATTTAAAAAAAGTGACAATTGTAGTAGCAAGTGTCGCGATTATCCATTATAAGACGATAATTTTAAGCTGTTAGTTACGGCAACGACACTTTATGAAAAAAATAATAATATAATAAATTGAAAATAATAACTAATGTAAAATATTAGATTAACGATTGATCGAGGCCCAGATCTTGGATGCCTTAAGACAAAAAATTTTGTATAGTTTTGTCCGGAGAATTCAGCAACAACAAAGATTCAAGAGTTGATCTCTTGTCGAATTTAATTTATGTGTTTTCTCAAAGTTTCAAAGTGTATTAAAGAAACAAACATATGGTTTTTTTATGTCTTATCGAATGATCTAATCTAATGATCATTATTGTATCTAACTTTGGGTATAGATCATTAGATGCAACATTATATTTGGACGCAAGGTATAACAAATAGAGCGTTTGGAGTGTCTAAAAAGATGCAAAAATCTACTTATAATCGGATAAAATCAAAACGGTCAGAAATAAAAAAAATTCGACCCGTTGTATCAAGACCTATTCATCTCAACCAAGAGCTCGAGAGATCTTAAGCAAGCCTCATATAGCGTTATAACATCATTTTTTATGCCTTGATTTTTCATTGTAAATTTGATTATTTGCTCTTGTATGAGCAAACATACTATGACAACGAACACAAATAGAAATAATGGGGTTTTGCCACAACAGAATCCCTTCTAGAAAGTTTTTGAGTCATTCCGCTTTGTGAGCAGCTTTATCTAAAGTTACAAATTCTGCTTCCATTGTTGAAGTGTCCCAACCATTTGTTTTGATGATTTTCAAGATATAACTTTTCCTCCAAGTGTAAATACATATCTACTTATGGATTTATTATCCGTATTGTTTGAAATTTAATTTGCGACACAATATCATTCTAATATTGGAGGATATTTTGTGTAATGCAAACCATAATTCATTGTATGCTTACGGTATCTCAAAACTCTCATTAATGCAACCTAATTTTCTTTTCTTAGGTTGTGTGTGTATCTACTATGTTTACTAATCGAATATACCAGATCAGGTCTCGTACCATTCATAATGTATATTAAACTATCATAACACGTGTGCACTCTAATTGTAATAAACTATCACCTTCATTCTTCTTAAAGTGAACACTATGATACTGCAAAGATACAATCGGCTTGGAATCGAAATCTCTAAATATTCTAAAGACGTTTTCAATATAATGAGACTGTGTCAAAATATAACCTTATGAATTTATTTGAATTCGTAGTCCAAGAATTACATTAGCAAATTCTCATATCTTTCATGTCCAAAATAAGAATCCAATATTTTATTGGTTTGATTGATCACATCTTTGTTTGGTCCAATGATTAACATATTATTTACATTTAGACATTGAATAATGTATGCATTTTTTATACTATTTCATATAGACACATTTATCACATTTGTTTATCTTAAAAGCATTTGATAATAAAATATTATTAAACTTTTTTGTATCCTTGTTTTGGTTCTTGTTTACGTATGTAAAGAGATTTAATCAATTTTTCTATACTTTTTTCTCTGGATATTTGACAATAAATCCTTTAGGTTGATCTATATAGATTTCTTCAACCTATTCGCCATTCAAAACTGCAGTTTTCTCATCCATTTGATGAATCTATGAATTTTAAATTTCTATAACAGCAACCAACGTTCATATGGATGTAATTCTAAAATCAAGTGAATAAGTATCAAATAAATCTATTCATTCTTTTTGACGCTAACTTTTGGCTACCAATCGAGCTTTTTATTTTTCTATAGTTCTATTAGGTCACATCTTTTTTTATATCCATTTAAGTCCGATGGTTTTATGACTTGGAGGTAAATCAATCAACTTTCATGTATTGTTTGCAGAATGAAATCCATTTCTCCTTGGATAACCTCTTCCAAATACAAAGTTTCAGTAGATTTCATCGTACCCTTATATGTAAGAGGTTCTCCTTCAAGAAAAAAGTCATACCCAAAATTTGGCAATTCTCACACGTTTACTTCTTATAGGTTCTACACTTTTTTTTGAACCGAAGAAGTTATATGTCTATCAAGATGTGAATCTCCAAGAGTTCTTATTACCAAGAGTTTCTTCTTAATGGAAAAATATCTTCAAAGAATTATGTTTCGGCAAATTCTATCACAAAATTCTTGGTTAATGTTTCAATTTCAGAGTTATGAACCAAAAATCTATACGTGATACTATTCTTTGCAGGTCCAATATAGATGCAATCTATAGTCTTTTGATTGAGTTCAGTTCTCTTTGATAAACGAATTTGAGCTTTTTAAAGACAACCCCACACTTTCAAGTCTTGTAAGTGGGTAATCATATTTTCCACAACTCGTAAAAAGATCTATTCATTGGACTTATATAATAGTTTTTTTACTCAGCTACTCGGAGTCATTTGAAAGTCACATAAATCTGAATAAATCAAACCAAGAACTTAATTAATTTTTTCAACAGATTTATGTAGATGTCTTGTCTATTTTAATTCTATACAAATCCCATATTTCGTTTTTTATTGAAAATAATACTTGGGCACGACACTCAAATTTACCATTCTTTGTAAAAAAATAAAATTTCACATGTCTCAATCTAAAATGTCATAATGAAGAAAAATCAACTAAATACATATAAACATTATCTTAATTCATAATAAAATTAGTTACAGCAAGAAAAATATTGAGTTTGAAAAGTCCCTCACTAATGTAAAATATCACACCCATAAAGATTACCAATTTATAAGATTCAAACACAAGTTTAAAAAATTTGTTACAAAGGATAAAACCATAGATTCCTCTTTATGGAAAGAACATGAAATACATTTGATAACACAAAAATCTTTTCCCGAAGTTAACTACATAATTACTATACTCTTTGTCTAAGGCCTTCCTCAACTAGGGGTGACTTATGTCTTATACTCTTTGTCTAACGCCTTCCACAACTAGGGGTGAATATTTTGGTTCAATTATATACAATGAAACCAAACTAAACCGAATGATGATAATTCTATTACGTTAAGGTATATATAAAATAACCGGTCGATAATTTTAAAAATATAAAAATTATAGATAAACTATTTTATTAAACATATGTTTATCTAATATATTTTAATAATTAAGGATTAAATATCAAATTTAAATAATATATTTTATTTATTTTATTTTGTAAATATATTAAATATTTAAAATATTTTGAATTTTATCATTTATTTATAGTTTTATATGATAAATGATTGGTAAAATCAAAATAACCGAATAATACCCACACAAATTAGAGTTTGAGTTTTATTTCGATTACAATATTTTATATAACCGAACCGAATCGAACCAAATTGATTTAAATTCAGTTATTGTTTATTTACTATTTTAAAAATTGAATAACTCATACCCATTATATCCGAACAAAAAAACCAACCGAAATGACCGGACTTATCCACAACTCTTGTGCAAAGTTGCACTTCGAGTATATGTCGTATATGAGTCGTCCAAAGCATTTAGAATATAGCTTTTATGACTAAATTAGTTTTCTCTCCAAACCTCTACAACCTTTTCCCTTTCAACCTTTTCTTCAGTACTAAGACTCCCATTCGCCTTCATTTAGGACTTTAGGAGGATCCAAATTCTAGACATATGCAATCCAAAGTGTTTATAGATAGAACAACATCTTCTGTTTCCACCACTTAAACCATCAAACGAAGATACGGGACATATCCAAACATTGAAAAACAAAAATTCTACTGGCCAAGAAGAAGTGATTGTGGAAGTGTTAAAAGGATGCTTATTAATTTTATTAATAGAACATGCCTCACAAGACAATGAACGACTTGATGAGCTTATTACCGGGAGAGAGTAAGTGGAAACAATTTTATTTAGAATTTCAAGAGAAGGATGACCTAATCAAGAATGCCACTCGGATAAAGTGGTTGTAGACGCAGAGAGAGCGTGGACGGATGAGTGTGGGATGGGATGATGCAGGATGGATTTGGTTGGCCACTCGTACACATCATCATGGAGTTTGCCCGTTGTTATTGTTGCCCCCGTGTTGAGATCCTTCACCTGAAAGTGGAAGGGGAAAAATTCAACCGATACATTGTTGTTAGTATAAAGTTGGTGAATGGAGATAAGGTTTTTATGCATATGGGAAACACATAGGACATTATTTAGAGAAAGTGAACAAGAGGGTGAGGGTAGGAGCATAGAACCAGTGTGTGTTATTTCAAGACCCGAGCCATCACCGATGACTACTCCGTCCGGGCCGGTATAGGGAGAGTGGAGTGAGACATTGGCTAGATCTGTAGTGACGTGATGCGATGCTCCGGAGTCAAGAAGCCAAGTTAGTGTTGACGGTTGATTGACGGAGACATGGTGTGCACTCGGCCGCCAAGAGGATGAGTTCCGTGAACCATTAGGAGGAGCATTGGATGGAACTGATGCATTGCGAAGGAGACGACATGTTTTGGCGCTGTGACCATGAACCCCACATAATTGACATCTGCCTTGATAACCACAACCACCGTGGCTTGAACGAGTACGAGAGCCGTGAGTGCGATTGTTAAAGGAGAGTCGGGACTCAGGACGCCACTGCCCACGGGGCTTTGATTGAGCATTGTGAGCCGAGATTGGAGTCACAGACGAAAGATGTTGAAGCATAAGCAGATTAGCCTCTTGGTTTAGCAACTTCTCATGTAACTCAATGAAAGATATTGGGGTATCTTTAACATTGACAGCATCTTTGGTGGACTTGTACTCATCACCTAGACCTGCAAGAATCAAATCAAGAAGATCTTCATGATCTATCGTCTTGCCCAATAGAGCAAGTTCATCGGCTTTGACTTTGAAGAAATTCATGTAGTCGTCGATGGATTGGGCGCCTTTGGTGAATCTTCGCATCTGATCTTTGATTTGCTTAAGATGCCGTCGACTAGAGCAGCCATAGGTGGCAGCGAATGTGGTCCAAGCAGCGCCGAACGTTAGAGCAGAGGTGATGAGAGCTTGACACGACGCAGAGATCGAGATAAGGAGAGTCGCGAAAATAAGACGGTCCTGGCGAAACTAGGGCCCATAGGCGGGGTTTTGAACGACAACGCTGTTGACGACCATTGTCGCTGAAGGAGCTAGTGTTGGCTCGAGGAAATCTTCAAGGTTGTATCCTTGAAGGAGGGCTCGGATTTTCACGCTCCATGTTATGTAGTTGGCGGCGGTAAGTTTAGTAACATTAGATACATTGATATGAACCAATGTAGATAGAGGATTGGCCGGATTGAAGGGAGTGACATTGTCACTCGACGTGGAGGAGCCGATGGGATTACAGTCGGTTGCCATATGAGAAGAGAGGCTGCCGTAAAAAAAATTTACACCATTTGGTGAATATTGTGCTCTGATACCATAAAGACAATTGTTAATTGTGTATTATGTTTGTATATCAAGTACATGTATATAGTTACAGAGATAGCCAAAACTACGTAAAACTCAATAATAAAATCAAGGAATCTAATAATAACGGAAATACATAAATCAAGGGATGTAATCAAAGGATCTAATCAAGGCTATGATACAGTCTGCTTCTATTATCAAAGTGTATATTATGCATGAAAAGTTTATATCATCAAAGATAAACTTTCGGGTTGAAGTTAAGGAGTAATTATGTAAACATAATAAACAATAATAAAAACATAAACAACACATAAAGAGTTTACCAAAACAAACAATCGTATCACGATGAAAAAAATCATATATATAAAAGTTCTTGCAAAAGGAGGCTTGTGGTGAAGCCACCTAAGCAAGTATTTTTCTAAACTAATTTTTTATTAACTATAATTATATTGATCATTAATGTAATTAAATGACTTAAAATTTTTAAATGACTCTTTTAATATCTTATTAATATCCATAAAATCTTTACATAAAAATAGGAAAGATCTATATATATTATACAAATATAAATATTTAAAATGTTTTTAAATTTATTATTCTTAATCAAATATATATATATATATATATATATGAAAAATCTATATATATATTACACAAATATAAGTATTTAAACTATTTTTAAATTTATTATACTTAATCAAATATTAATATAATATTTATAACTATATATTTA
>CM071860.1:51885721-51895762 GCA_036759665.1 Gynandropsis gynandra | reverse complement strand
AGAGATTTAGTTATAAATAATATATTAAACCTAACAGTGTAATATATTGTATAAATTATTTTCAATTGTTTTAAAATGTATTATATGCAATCAAATATTAATATATTATTTATAAATCTATGTATATATTTATTTTTTGTAGTTTCTATGATTTGAAGAATAAATATGTTAAATTTTTAAATTGTAAATAACTTTTCTATTCAATCTTTAATGTGTGGTCATAATCACATAATTTAATTATTAAATTTTATGAAATAAAAAAATAATGAAAAAACGTTGGATAAAAATATTAAAGGTTAGAGAGAGAATAAGTTTTACTAATTTTGTTATATTATTGTTATAATTATTGTTTTACATAACATGCACTTTTTAGTTCTTAATTTTTAAAAATAAAATATTATTTGAAAAGTTTAAAATATTTTTTATTTTATGAAAAAACATTAAAATATGATGGAAGTTAAAAGATCTTTCTCAATATCAATGTCCATTTCTTCCTGTCATTATATCCACTCCTTTCAAACTTTAAAACAATAACGATTTCTCATTTATAAAACATGATTTTTAAAAATTCATATAAAATTGATATGATTATTAATTATAGTATAATTTATTTAACATTCATGTGCATTGTCATTTTATTCAACGATACCAATAAAATTTATATGGATTGAATATAATTAGAAATTCTTGAAAAATAATATTCAAATAATTTCTACACAATATGTTTTTAAGCTAGATGATACACAGTTTTTAATGGAATACTCGGATAAAAAAACATCGATCTCTTTATGTATCTGATTTTTATTTGCGTACATTTTTTATTATATGAGTATTTTAATTGATTTTTTAAAGTTTACATAATAATCATACAAAAAGTTTTACATATTTTCCAAAATTAATATCGTTTTAGATAATATATTCTTTTATGATGCTATAAAATTTTTCTTTGTACATCAATTCATGATAATTAATTGTCTCCTCCTTATTGATCATAAATAAATTTAAATATTAAAAAAGAGTTTAAATATGTATTCATTAAATTATATTAAGTCATAATGATTCATTATTTTTAGATAAAACTACATTTTTCTAAAAAAATTCGCGCATCGCGCGGGTTTATAACCTAGTCTATATATAAAAAGTTGCAAAATCTCTCAACTCTCATGATGCCACCTCATCATCCTATTATTATTTTATTTTATTTTTTAGTGTACATTAATTACCATTCATAAATTACTTTAAATGAATTATGTACTTGTAATATTAATATTATAAAGAAAGAGAAAGTATTTATATTAATTTACAAGATATTTTAGTTAATGTATATGTACATAAATAAAAAATTAATAATTAATAATCTATATATAAAAACTTGTAAAATCTCATAATCTTCATGTTGCCACCTCATCATTATTTTGTTATTTTATTTTATTTTTTATACAAAAATTAATAATATTTATTTTGTATATTTAATGACATTTTAAAACTTTTTTATTCAATTAATATGCAGTATTCTAAAATCTATATATAAAAAGTTGTAAAATCTCTCAACTCTCATGATGTCACCTTATCATCCTATTATTATTTTATTTTATTTTTTATTTAACATTAATTACCATTCACAAATTATTTTAAATTAATTATATATTTGTAATATTAATATTTTAAAGAAAGAGAAAATATTTATATATTGAGGATATTTTAGTTAATGTATATGTAAATAAAAAAAATCTATATATAAAAAGTTGTAAAATCTCTCAACTCTCATTATGCCACTCCGTCATCCTTTTATTATTTTATTTTATTTTTTATTCTATATTAGTTAACATAAATAATGTAAATATAAAAAGTTACAAAATCTCTTAACTTTCGTGATGCCATCTCATCATCCTATTATTATTTTATTTTATTTTTTATTCTATATTAATTACCATGCATAAATTAGTTTAAATGAATTATATATTTGTAATATTAATATTTTAAAGAAAGAGAAAATATTTATATTAATTTAGAGGATATTTTTGTTAATGTATATGTAAATAAATAAAAAAAATCTATATATAAAAAGTTGCAAAATCTCTCAACTCTTATGATGCCACCCCATCATCCTATTATTATTTTATTTTAGTTTTTATTCTATATTAGTTACCATAAATTATATATATATATATATATATATATATAAAAGTTCTTGTAAAAGGAGGTTTGTGGTGAAGCCACCTCATCAAGCCTTTTATTTTTTAAAACTAGTAATGTCATATAGCAGATGCTAACAAAGTCCAAACATGTATAGGCACGCTTTCAGCGGAACTTCTGTAAATCAGATGGTAGGTCTTTAGACAGTCTTGAATCCAACCCTCGTAACAGCAAAACACCGTCTCTGTTGAACTGCGGTTAACACAAAATAAAGGTTGGATTCTCAAATATGTAATATCAGTTTTCTTGATTGTCCATAAAATTTCTCCAAAAAGGAATATCTTACTCGCTTGAGATAGTGTGACGGATCCACTGAGGAGAAGCATGAAGTGGTGTCCTACTTTCCTCAGATGGTTTAGTCATCACAGAGTTGAAGGCAACGATGAAACTACTCTCACATCATCGGAAAGAACCCTCTTGAAGTGCCCTAAATCGAATATATCAAAGAACACGCTACAAAAAATAAAAACAAAAAACAAAATGAGAATCCATTTCCACTGGAAATAGGGCTAGACTCTGCAAACAGAAAATAAGAACACAAAAATAAGTCTTTGTAATCTTCTATGATAAGCCAATGCAATCATCAAATCAAATGCCATTCACCGGTTATAGGGTTCTTATTTGTCTTGCCTTTCATCACCCCAACTGATGTTGACTTGCAAAATGGATTTTTCCTTAAATATTGTCTGCTTGCGATTGGATTCAGGTGCGCACATAGGAGGATTCATCATCGGTCTTTTAGCGGAGCACACAACTTCAGCGGTTGAATCTCGTCCTCATCCTCTTCAGCCTCTTCCGACACAAGATTCTCCTCCTTACTGCCACCAGTACATGAAACCCCACCAGATCGCTTTCTTCTCCTCTACCAGTAGAGCTTGAATCACCTATATCGGCACCATAATCACCTCCACTGAACTGAACTTCATTAAACTAAACTCCACCCGTTCGTACACGATTCTATCAGGAGAGCCACTGAGAGCACTAATCCAAGGATTTAAGCGAGCTAGGATAAACTGGGAAAACAAAGTGGTACTCGAGGGTTCGTGGGATTGATAATCGTAGGAGAGGGGAAGCAATGGACACACTGTCACAATACATAAAATCAGACAAACATTTATAGATAGATATGGCGCAAATAAGAGGGGAAGAGAGACATGATGCCGATTTAGGAGAAGGCGGAAGCGAGATGGGAGGACATACCTAAAGCGATTCAAATGGTAAGAGAAGGCCAGCGTGATTTACGATGGCTTTACTCAACTAGAGAGTTCGTATTCTCTGACTCAGTAGATTTCTAGGTTTATCCTCTACTATGGATGCAGACCTCGCATTCAACTTCTTCGTTGGAGCTCTCATCTAATTCGTCGGAGCTCGGGGTGATCGTGGAGCTGGCGAGTCTTGGAGGGAGTTATGATTGGTCTACTTAACTGGGGGACACCAGATCGACGTCGACGACGGACACCTCCTGCAACCAGCAAATGGAGAACCCTATGAATGGCCAAAAATTGATGATCATGTATTATTGCTTATTAATCGATAAGCGAGGATATTGGATTTATTGCAGGAGACTGGATTTATTTCTGAGTGGGAAGAATCAGATGATAAAAATTTTGTAACTGCAAATATGGAGGAGATGAATATGGGGAAGAAGTTAGACCATCCATTAGACTTAAAACCTATTTAAAATAAAAATAAATGACGAGAAGGAGTTAAATGGTCCATATTTTAGTAAAATTATTACTCTTAATATGTGTAGTAAAATTATTTTACGAGCTGAAAAATACCAAGACAATTATTGTTGGATCATTGATAGTGGAGCTATTGATCATGATACTGGTAATTTGAAATTGTTAGGCAATTTTGAATCCCAATCTAGTCTCGATCCTATAAAAATTCCCAACGGAAAAAAGGTACTTGTCGTTGGAATTGGACAAGCAAATATCAACAGAACCATAACGTTAAACCATTTCCTTGGGGTTCTTGAATTTAGTTTCAATCTTTTATCTCTTAGCAAAATTACTAGAGACATGAATTGTGAACTTATCTTTGGTCCTGAGTATTGTGTCATGCAAGACTTAGCCTCGAAGAAGCCGAATGGTTTGGGTAGAGTTCACAATGAACTCTATTACTAGGAACAAATGGATGAAAAGAAACTTCTCACTGCTCCTCGTGATAATAAGGCCGAGCTTTGGCATCAACGTTTAGGGCACATGCCTATTAGCCGTCTTCGTTTTGTGCCAAATATATCTACTGCTTCTGATGATGTATTTTGTGATGCTTACTGTAGAGTTAAGCCAACTCGATTGCATTTTTCAAATTCCATGAATAAAGCTGCTGAAGTTTTTGATTTAATTCATTGTGATATATGGGACCTTATAAAACACAATCTTTGAGTGGTGTGCATTATTTTCTAACTATTGTTGATGATTGCAGTCGCGCTACGTGGGTGTACCTGATGAAACAAAAGTCTGAAACCAAAGATCTTCAAATGAGTATGAAAACATTTTCACAAAGAAATTAAATCGGTACATGTAGATAATGGTCTTCAGTTTGCCCATCGTGACATGATTGCCTTTTATGCTGAAAATGGAGTTTATGTTCAAAGTTCTTGTCCTTATACTCCTGAACAAAACACTTCACTAGAAAGAAAACATCATAATCTATTAGAAGTTGCACGAGCAGTACGATTCCAAGCAAATCCACCTATAAAATTTTGGGGTGAATGCGTCCTTGCAGCTGCTTTTTTTATAAACAAGATGCCTCTTTCAACGTTAAGAAATAAGACTCCATATGAAACTGTGTTTAATAAAATTCCTTCGTATAATCATCTTCGTATTTTTGGTTGTCTATGTTGCCATCATGTTCCAAGTGTTTACAGGGACAAATTTGGAGAGCGAGCTGCACCAAGAATTTTTCTTGGATATCCACATGGACAAAAGGGATATAAAGTTTTTGATCTAATAAACCAGCAAGTCTATATTTCTCGTGATGTAGGCTTTCAGGAACAAATTTTTCCTTATGCAATTGCAGATGAAAGCCAACATGGTTGCAAAGACGCAGACTATTGGCATCAAATCATTGACAAACAAGTAACTCAACAAGTCATCGAGTCTAGTTGGTGCATATCTCCACGTGCTGAAAAATCTGTTCCATCTTCAGTCACCAGTTTGACTACCCACGAGGAGAATTCTGAGGCTGTTACCGGTATAAATTCTAATGAAAGGAATCTGATTGCATGCCTTCTTTGGAGCATGGGAAACTCACTCGAACACTGCCCCGAAGACTTACCGATTTTGAGGTTGCCTTACCTCCTTCGCTTGCTGCAAACAATTTATCAACATCAGCTGCTCTTTCTGCAATACACTCGATTACTCATCATTTATCCTACTCTTGTTTTTCTTGTTCACATAATGCTTTTCTTTCAGCCATATGTAAAACAGATGAGCCTACATCATTTCTTCAAGCTGTTAAACATAAACATTGGAGAGAGGCAATGCAACAGGGAATACATGCCTTAGAAGAGAACCGTACTTGGGTTCCCAGTCTTCTTCCTCCAGAAAAGCGTGCAATTGATTCAAAATGGGTATTTAAAGTTAAATACCACCCTGATGGAACTATAAAACGTTATAAAGCACGTTTGGTCGTGAAAGGATTTACGCACGTCGAAGGTGTAGATTTGCATGAGACTTTCACGCCTGTAACCAAATTGGTTACTGTTCGATGCTTGATTGCTATAGCAGCTGCTAGGAAATGGGAAATTCATCAATTAGACGTCAACAACGCGTTTCTTCATGGAGATCTTGATGAAGAAGTTTACATGAAGATTCCACAAGGTTTTTTACGAAAGGGGGATCAACGTGTTTGCAAACTTCAAAAGTCTCTCTATGGTTTGAAACAAGCATCTCGCAATTGGTTTCACAAATTTACTCGTTCCCTTATTTCTTTTGGTTTCCATCAGTCTCGACGTGATCATTCCCTTTTCACTGTTACTATCGGTTCTACTTTCCTTGTCGTACTTATGTATGTTGATGATGTGCTTATCACAGGAAATGATAATCACTGTATTGCTCAAGTAAAAACACTCCTTGATGAACAGTTCAAAATCAAAGATCTTAGAAGACTCAAATATTTTTTAGGGATCAAAGTGGCACGATCTCCCACAGGAATCATGATTAATTAACGAAAATATGTCCTTGACATCTTAACTGAATGTGGACTTCTCGGATGTCAAACTGCTTCTACACCAATGTAAGCTAACATCAAACTCAAAGCTAATGGTCAACCATGCTCGGATCCAGGGCTATATCGTCAACTTATTGGACGTTTGCTTTATTTAACGATTACTCGACCTAATATGTGTTCTGCAGTAAATGTCTTAAGTCAATTGATGCATGATCCTAAACAACATCACCTTGATGCTACTTTTCAGGTTCTTCGTTATCTCAAAGGATGTCCTTGCAATGGTCTTTTCTTTCCAGCAGACAAAAAACTCACTTTACAAGCTTATAGTGATGCCAATTGGGCCGATTTCCCTAATACCCGATGCTCCACTACCGCTTACATCGTTTTCCTTGGAAGTGCTCCCATATCATGGCGATCGAAGAAACAATGTGTGGTATCTCGCTCTTCTACTGAAGCCGTGTATCACGTCATGGCCAGTACTACTTGTGAGATAGTTTGGTTAGATCATCTTCTCAAAGAGCTGCAAGTTCAATGCGACACTTATGTCCCTCTTCTCTGTGACAAGCAAGCCGCCATCCATATCGTTGCCAATTCGGTATTTCACAAACGCACCAAACACACTTTAAATTAATTACATATTAGTTTTTCTAAAAGTTATAAACTATACACAATTTTTATTATAATTTTAAAAACTTGTCGGGGTTGTGAATTATCGTCATCGACTTCGTTATCGCACTCATTCTAATCAATCAAACGCATTTTTGCTTTACGCATACAAATTAACAATTGAACTTGTCGCACCGATTCTTGATGTTGTCATGCTGATTCTTGTTGACTGGCTGCCATTTGTTGTCAAGTCTCTTGTAATGCTTGTTTATATTGCATATATTTTGTTACGCCATTACTCTTATGTTATTATCATTTTACCCTTGAAAGAAGTTTAATATTCTGATGTCATTCTTGCAAGGTTAAACATGTGACCTTTGTACGTCATAACTTGCCATTAAATAAATTTTCAATTTTAATATTATATAGTATAAACTTTTAAATTATATTAAACATTTATAAATCTACCTTGAGATACAACTTGTTGTATTCTCCTTGACTTAGAGAGGATTGCAATCCGTCCTTTGTCGAAGAAATTTGTGATACTAGTTCTGATGCCATACTCTGAACATCATTATGAACGCGTTTGCTTTAGAATCTACCCACGAACCATCAGAATTCATGCGTACGCTTGAGCAATTCAATGTATGATGGTTCAGTGCCTTTCTCTTTCGCCAAAAACAATTTGCAAACATATACCTTTTAAAAATAAATCATTAAAATGTCAATTTGATAAACCTTTTGAAATTCTAAAGTCTTATCATTTGTTCATATACTTCTGCGAACGAACAGGATCTTGCTATATACACATTTTTCTTTTAACCTTCCTTATCAGAATTACGAGATTGACTTGTTCTCTCGTTTCTTTGTTTAAATAAAATATCATCTCAATAAGCACACATTTCTTCCCACGCGTTAGACTCCATCCATATGGGTTTTCCCTTATTTTCACGATCATGTTTAATTTTGTTGATGAGAGATTTCAATCTAATTCCCACAACACGTTCAAATTCAAACTTTACTAGCCCAATAATTTTGGGATTCCAATATTTTTTTGCTAAAAAAATTAATTAATTAGTTTATAATAAATATTTTAATAAATCTATTATAAATAAATATTATTACAAACACATCACAAATGCCTTCCACCAGCATTCCATTACATTGGGATCAGTACGTATCCAATTATAACATGATCGATCAAAATTAGCTTTCATCGTCTTTGTTATGTCGAGAAATGTGATCATAACCAAACATACAAATAAAAATTGAATTGATTAATATTAAATTAATTAATTACAAATTTAAGTTTAATTTTATTAATATGTACCATTGTGTGTCGTTTCGCGATTAGGATCTAAACGCGAAAGTTTGCGTCTTTCCTCATCCATTAGTAATAATTCTTCCACCGCTAGTTTGTGAAGCATTTGACTGGACAAGACAGATAACATGAAGCATCTTCAGAGTTGGATAATTCTTCTATGCTTATTTTGTTTCTAAATTGTATTCTAGTTCATATTCTTCTTGTATCCTATCAAATAATTCATATTCATTTGTTTAAGTGTCTTTGATTTCTCCATGAACAACTTTTTCAATAATCATTGCATTAACTTAAATGATCTTGGTGGTTTATTCTTGCATCGCCAATTGTTGGTCTTCGATGTTGTCGATATATTTATCCCTTGGAAGTATCTTCACTGTGACACTCCAACCAAGAGATCATTTACTTTGGGATATGCGATATAACAAACTTGATCCACTTGTGATACAAGAATAAAGTGCTCGTATTTTTCATATCTTTGTGTTGAATTGACTACTAAAACGCGTAAGTTGTTTATTCTTATTCTAAAACCGATTATTGGATTTAACCAATCACATCGGAATAATATCACATTTAAGTAGACACAACCTGTAAAATATCAAATGTTGCTACAAGTCATTATAATCTTAATGATTTACAAGATATGGTTGATGGTGTTCTAGAGTAGTAATAAAACCTGAATATTCTAATTTTAATTTTTTTCTACAAGATTTCGTAAAAATCTTGTTTGTTGGACAATTCACAATTATTTTTACCTTTCACACATACACCAAAATTCATAGTTGACTTCAATTTTCATGTTCGTAATTATGAAATTGGTAACCACGTGTAAAAATATATTGGATAACTCGTAACTTCACAATCGCAGCCACAATGGATATTTGTCTATCTCAATCTGCATAATTAGTAATATAGTATTATATTACTAAGTATTTTGTATAATTATGTTAAAACATAATTTACTTACATATTTTCTTATTCATGCTGAGAAATCTCTTTCTTTATGTTTTTTAAATCGAGATTCATCGATGTTCACACACACACACACACACACACACATATATATATTTTTTACCTTTGTGACCTGCGTGGCGCAGTCACCATTGTCGACGCAGGGCATCGTGTTGTCTATCTGTTACTCAAGGTCTTGGTAATCGGCGGACTCAGGGTCTATGCAGTCATTGACGAGTTGCGGGGGTGACTTAGGTGACGGTGTTGGGTCACTCTTCAAATGTTCACTGGAAGATCAAATACATGGCAGGAGATGGCTTGGGTGACGGTGTTGGGTTACTCTCTGCTAATGTAATACACTACAAAAAAACACGGTAATTCCAATGGACGGGGCAACGGATCCGTCCGTTGGAAACAAATTCTAACGGATAGCAACGGATATGTTAATGCTTTCAACGGGAGAGAATCCGTTGCAATTCCGTTGGAATTTTTAACGGATTTTAACGGAAAATTGCCGTTACAAAATCCGTTAAAAATCCGTTAACAATTTGCGACGGATTGTAACGGATAATATCCGTTGGACATATCCGTTGCAAGGCCGTTAGAAACCGGGGAAAAATATTCTGACGGTCAGCCGTTACTCATTGTAACGGACATCCGTTACACATTGCAACGGAGGACCGTTGATATTGTTAATTTCGAGGTCCAACCGTCGAAATGAATTCGTGAGACCTTGTAACGGGCATCCGTTACCATTTGTAACGGATCGCCGTTGATATAGTTAATTT
>CM071860.1:51857602-51873938 GCA_036759665.1 Gynandropsis gynandra | reverse complement strand
AAAGAGTGTTCGAACCCGCAATTAATGTTGGTATAGGTGGATGCGAACATGTGATAGAACTAGACGATGAGGTGGTACAAGGGGATGACCATGGGCTTCACATTGTGGATGAAAGTTGTGAAAAACATAAGGAAACAAAGGATAAATCACCTATAGTACAACAAGTCTTTGAATTACATGACATGGAAGAGAAACTACTGATAGACAAGAGGTTTTGGAAGTTCAATGACCATGAGGTCTTGAGAGAAATCAAGAAAGAGGCATGTAAAGCCACATTCGAGTAAATCACGTTTCTTTGTTTGAGTAATTTTCCGGACATATTCTGAAAGAAGGAACCACATGTAAAGAGAAAGGACTAGATTTGGTGTGGTCGAGAGAAGATGGACCTTTTAGAGTTCGCAAACGCACCAATCTGAACATTTCCTAGATTGAAAGGCTGGATTTGAGGATAAATCCTTTTAAAGAATTAAAGAATGATGTGAACGAGATCTTGGAACCACTATAAGTTGCACGAGGACAAACAACGATGGACAAGGTAAAGGAGTTTTAAGACGTGTTCCTACGAGGACATATGGTGAGGAGCAAGACAAAAGAGTTTTGAGATATGTTCACACCATGGAACATCAGAGGCTAAAAAACCCACGAGGACACACAAGAACACTTTGGAAAGACTACAAAAAGTCCCTACAAGGAGAGGAGGTCAAAAACAACAGAAAACATGAGCATCGGGCAATGTTCGACCAATAAAAATTTTTGTTTGGCCAAGATGCTTGACCTGAGCAAGAAACACTCGATCCGAGCAAGAAACGCTCGATCCGAACGTTTTCTCTGGTCCAATTTTCTTTAGTTTTTTTAAATTTTAGGGTCAAGATTTATGTTGCGCTCGACCGAGTGATCCGACTACTCAACCGAACGATTTTACCAGTTTTTTTTTTATGTTAGCTTATTTTATTTAACGAGGGAGTTAAAGCACTTTAGTCTTGGGAGCAAGACCAACCATCAAAGCCTTAGCCGTGTTGCTGACGTTGTTCTCTTCAATGAATCTGATGGTAGAGTTGATTAAAAACAACCAGACGATGCCCATGAAATCTTGCCAATTTGGAGGCTTCCCTCCACTGTTGGCTAATGCAATGGCCATGATGGTACCTACTTCCATAACCCATGACAGAGGATTCCACATGAACCTTAAGAACTTGAGCATCTTGCTCTTCTGTTTTCATCAATTTCAATTTGAACGTTATTGTAAATTTTAAAAAAAGTAATATACCAAATCTCACAATGTATACACGTTATACCTCCTTCTCCACAAACTTGTTAGGACCAAACATCTCGAGCCTCTTGCTTCCTTTCCGTCGTTAACCCTTCTTTGCCACATTTCAACTGCTCGAATACTTCCTCCATTAAGATCTTCCCATGCAAGTTGAAATTATAAATGTTATCCATGAATGTAAAAAGCTAACATTTATTTACGTTCATAGATCACATTTTATATATATTATCTTTCATTTTATGAGGCCGAGATATTAGCATAAGCAAAATAAAGTTTTAATGAGATTGCATGAAACAATTATGCAACAGAAAAACAAGGAAAAAAACATTTTTTTCACCGACCTAAAAGAAAAATTCAAAAACAATAAAAACATTTAGATTCAGAGATGATTATTGGAACTCTTATTCACCTTCTCATTAATACGAATTCAAATTTAGATCATAGTGAAATCAAAACGTCACGAAACCGGGTTCTACCGATTTGGTTTTGTACACCAGATTACCGGTTTAATTTTACAATTAAAAAAACATCCAGGTGAGAGTACCAGTTAGAGAGCGGACCGGTTTGGTTTACAAACCATGGTGCGAAGCAATGATCACCATCGAATTATGTTCTCAAATTTTTTTTATATATATATATATATTATTCGATAAATAGTTATTTCAAATTTTTATTTTTAAAAAGGAAAACAAAAAATAAGCGTTACAAATAGAGGTAAATCCGTAAATTAGGTGCAACCCTTTTTCACCTTTTCATTATTATGAATTCAAATTTAGATCATAGTGCAAACCCTTAATATATATCATCAAATAGTTTAAAAACTTTAAGAGAAGTGGAGAAATACCAAATTAACAATCTCATTCTTGATTTTTTATAGTAGAACCATTGCCGTAACTGTTTTTAATCGCCATCTTATAATATTTTAATTATAAAACATATGAATTTTTTCAAGGTTAAAGTTTGAACATGAAACAATATATGGAAAAATGAAAACAAAATAACATTCTTATAATCATCAAACATATATAACAAATATAAGCAAAATAACATTATAATCATTGATTCTAGAGACTATATAGGGATAACGACCACTAAAAACTTAATGAATCAATTTACAAAGAGTGTCTTTCTCTCGCTCTTTTTGATGTTGTTTGTTTATATAACAAATAAGCAAAATAATACTATAATAATTGATTCTAGAGATTATATAGGGACAACGACGGTTAAAATATTATGAATCAATTTATAAAGAGTGTATCTCTCTTGCTCTTTTTGGTGTTGTTTGGTGTGAGGACAAATTTTAGGATTTAGAAAACAAAAGGAGGGGTTAAGCCATTTTATACTACTAATGAAGTTTTTACTAGTTATTTTTGTTGCTAAATATGTTGAGATATCACTAATAGATTACATTGCATTCTTTTTTATCTAATATTAAAAGTTAAAATTGCATTAGGAAGATTTGATTCGAAATGTATTAGAAAATCCTTTTCTACGAAATTCAAAAATTGTAAGGATCATTAATTTTTTTGTACGAGATTACAATTAAATTTCATTTTTTTCAGTTTTATAGATAACAACATATAAAATTTAAACAAATAGAAACTAATGATAAATAAATTTTGTAAAGCATCTAATTCGTATCCAGCGAATCCTCGTAGTCCAAATTCAAGTCTTAGAATCTAAACATAAAATAACATATGGAAAAGGAAAAACAAATAACATTCTTATAATCATCAAACATATAAAACAAATATAAACAAATATAAAGAAATAACATTATTAGAATCATTGATCTCTAAAGATTGTACATGGATAGATAATTAAAAATATTATGAAGCAATTTACAAAGAGTATACCTCTCTCCCTGTTTTATTTACCGTGATGTAATTTTTCTTTAAGATTTAAGAAACAAAGGAAAGGGTTAAGCCATGTTATACTAATATGGGAAAAATCGCATTATAACCACTTTATTTGTTTAACTAGATGATACTCGCGCGTTACACGATTTTGTGATAATTATATTATATATTTTTTAAACGTTATATATAAATCATTAATTCAATTGTTATGACATTTGGTATATGTATCGATCAATACAAACACATAAATTCTAATTTTCAGTAAAGTTTAAATAATAGATTTATAAGATGTAATGTAAACTAACAATGATATCTATTAATAATATCATTAAAATTGTAAAACGTAATCTGTTAGAGATAGTGATTGCATAATTTGGACTAAATTTTTATTTTTTTCTCATACGTATCTGTATAAATAATTTGGGTGGTCACCATTTTTTCTCGGATACCATATTGGTTTTATTTTAGTGATCATGAGCAATAATTAGGTTGCTTCTCATGATCATAGTTTTAGATGGATTGTGTTGAACAGAAAATAAAAATTGAACTCTCTCCTTTGGTGAATTAGAATTAGCGTTTGCTGCAGAAAAATTTTGGTGTTTTGATGATAAAATGCTCTCACTCTTTCATTAGGATTTTCTTCAATACATATATATATACATATATATATATATATATGAAAATAACAAGGTTTACATGGCTATATACACTAATATGTATTGTTTCCAGTAATACCCTATTTTGGCATGATTTCTAATAGAATTTTATTCTGTTTTGCATGTTTAAACATGCAAAACAGAATAAAATTCTATTAGAAATCATGCCAAAATAGGGTATTACTGGAAACAATACATATTAGTGTATATAGCCATGTAAACCTTGTTATTTTCATATATATATATATATATGTATATATATATGTATTGAAGAAAATCCTAATGAAAGAGTGAGAGCATTTTATCATCAAAACACCAAATTTTTCTGCACAAACGCTAATTCTAATTCACCAAAGGAGAGAGTTCAATTTTTATTTTCTGTTCAACACAATCCATCTAAAACTATGATCATGAGAAGCAACCTAATTATTGCTCATGATCACTAAAATAAAACCAATATGGTATCCGAGCGAGTAAGATTCGGGAGCAAAACAACACAATTAAGCAACCAGTAACACAACCACAACAACAACAACACAAGGGAGCATAGCATTAGTACTAGCAGCACAAAATCAAAACACAAACAGTATCCTACAGTAGAAAACATGGAAAGAACACTAAATACTCCACTGATTCCAATATTCGAAGGAAAAAACTACAAACTGTGGGTTGTCAAGATAAAACCCATAATACGAGGCAAGGGACATTGGAAAATAGTGACAGAAGGCATACCGAAGTACCCAGATGTTGAGAAACTATCTGCTGAGGAGGGGAAGAAAATAATTTCCGAATGGGAGGAGTTGGAAGCGAAGGATCAACGAGCGTTGGAGCTGATCTACCATGCGGTCACTAAAGAGATCTTCAGTGCACATTTAACAACCTGTGAAATATCAAAGGCAGCATGGGATCTGCTCAAGAAGAGGTCTCAAGGTGATCCAAAGGCAACTAGGATCAAGCTGGAAAGGTTAAGAGCCTCATTTTATAACATGAGGCAATCTGAAAAGGAGAAAATAAAAGACTAAGCAAGTAAGATTACTGAACTTGGAAATGATATTAGGGCTTATGGAGCTAGGATGGAGGAAGATAAGCTAGTCTCTAAGATACTGTGTTCTTTACAAGTCCGTTTTGATCCATACGTGGGGGTGTTGGAGAAGACTAAGGATCTGGAAACCCTAACGGATGGGGAGCTTGTGATAGCACTAGAATCATAAGAATCTAGGCTAGACGACAGAGATGGTACTGGTCTGGAAGGATCGTTTTATTCACGGAACAAAAACACAAAATCTGGGCAGAAATCAGACGCGGCAAAAAGAACACAGGGCAGTACAAATCGAAAGCTAAGAAAGGGTGCAGTATTTGTAAGAAAGACAACCACGTTGAAGCACAATGTTATTTTAGAAATAAGGCTGAAAAATCTGAAGGTTCTAAGGGTTATAAAACTAAGAAGGAGTGCTTCAATTGTGGTAAACTTGGGCATTTCTCCAAGGAATGCAGGTTTAAAAAATTTCCGAACAATCAAGCTCAGATGATCAATGAGCAAGATGAGGACAACACACTGTTTACAACAGCCTATATTATGACTCAAATGGTGGAGGATGACGTTTGGCTAATAGACAGCGGTGCAATGAATCATATGACCCGAGAGGAAGGGTTCTTTACCACTCTAGATAGGATTTTTAAAATACCTATTAGAGTAGGTAACGAGGCTATATTAGGCACGACTGGAAAAAGGGACGATAGAGATGATGACTAAAAAAGGGAGAAGAACCATTAGAGACGTGTTTTTGGTTCCAGGTTTAAGAAAAAATTTGCTTAGCGTACCACAGATGGTACGAAATGGTTACAAGGCCACCTTCACCGAAACAGTGTGCGAAATACAAGATAAAAATGGAAGTAAGATCGTTGAAATTTCGATGATCAACAAAGCGTATTCGTTGAAATGGAGATTGGACAAAGGAAGGGCTATGGCAGCTAAGGAGGATGATTTATCAGATTTATGGCATAGGAGGTTTGGATAGTTTGGGTTGCATAATCTACAAAGATGCAAAATAAATAGATGGTGAAAGGGCTGACAAGGTTTACAGTAAGCAAACAGGTCTGCGAAGCTTGTTTGAAGAGGAAGCATAACAAGGATGAATTTCCTAAGGCTTCGGAAACTAAGTCTAAGGGAATTCTCGAACTGGTTCATACTAACATTTTTGGACCATTACAGACTCCGTTGTTGAATGGCAACATATATTTATTGGCATTTATGGACGACTACTCACACATGTTGTGGATATATTTTTTTTGAGTAAAATCAAAAGCGTTTGAAACATTTAGAAATTCAAGACGCTTGTTGAAACATAAACAAAAAAGAAACTGAAAAAGTTGAGGTCCGATAGAGGGATGGAATTCAACTCAAGGGAGTTTACACAATTTTTGGAGGATCATGGAATACAAAGCCAGCTAACAGTGGCCTACTCTCCTCAACAAAATGGAGTTGCTGAGAGGAAAAATAGGACACTATTAGAGATGACTAGGAGTATGTGTAAAGACAAGGAAATGCCTAACAAGTTTTGGGCAGAAGCTGTGTTCACAGCCTGTTACCTCCAAAACAAGTTGCAGACACGAGCAATTGAGAATAAGACCCCGCTGGAAGTTTGGAGTGGTCACAAACCATCAGTGGGTCATTTGAAGGTTTTTGGGATCTTGTGTCATGTACTTGTGCCAGTACAACACATGAAGAAGTTGGACGATAAATAAAAAAAAGGGTTTTCGTCGGATACAGTAGTATGAGTAAAGGATTCATAATTTTTGAGCTGAGTTTGAGAAAGGTTGAGGTGGCTAGAGATGTTGTATTTGAGAAGGATAAGGGCTAGAATTGGGAGACACATACAGAAATTAACAAGCTGCTTGTGACTGCCCAACACACCCCTATCAACACGTTACAGAAAGAAGATACTCAGATTTTTAACACACCTGTACAGGATAGTTCAGAAGGGAGTGGAAGACAAAATTCCCCTCCATTCTCTCTTTTACCATTCAACCTAAGTGGCACTACAGGAGAAAGCAACATCTCATCTAGAAAGGTACACAAAATGAGGAAATTGAGCGAGTTGTATGAAAAATCAGAAAGTGAAGATGAGGAATCGAATAACGTATATGAGAGATGTTACTTATCTTGTGAAGAACCAGCTTTGTTTGTGGAAGCTGTGATCGATAAAGAATGGAGAGACGCTATGGATGAGGAGATGTAAATGATCATCAAGAATGATACATGGGAACTTGTTGATCTTCCAAGAAGCAGAAGGTAACAAGCGTGAAATGGATTTACAAGGTAAAAACAGATGAAAATGGGCAGATTTTGAGGTTAAAAGCTAGGCTGGTGGAAAGAGGCATTACTTACACTCAAGGATTGGATTATGGGGAAACTTTTGCCCCGGTATCTAGACACGACACAATCAGATTTTTTTGATAGCAATTGTAGCACAAAAGGAGTGGAATCTATATCAAATGGAAGTGAAATCCGCATTCTTGAATAGGGAAATGACGGAGGAGGTATACATTGAACAACCCCAAGGTTACGTGATAGAGGGAGCTGAAAATAAAGTTCTAAAATTGGAGAAGGCATTGTATGGACTTAACCAAGCAGCGAGGGCTTGGTACATCAGAATTGATTCTTTCTTCATTGAAGAAGGATTCAAATGGAGTGATTGTGATGTTGCGATGTATTTACAGATCACAAGATATGGAATTATGATAATCTGTTTGTATGTCGATGGTATCATCATCACATGGAGTGATGAGAATCTGATTAAAATTTTTAAGGACAGATTGGGAAGAACGTTTGAGATGAGCGATTTGGGAAGATTGAAGTATTTCCTAGGCTTCGAAATTTAGTATGTTCAAGACGAGATTTTTCTTGGCAAGCCAAGTATGCTCAGAAATTATTGAAGAAATATGGAATGAAGGACTCTAAGAGGGTGAGAACACCTCTCACGCCTCATGGGAAAAACGTGGAAAATGGGAACCTATTGCCCGACGCTACTAAGTATAAGCATGGTCGAGGACTTCTATACCTAGCAGCAACAAGACCGGACTTAGCGTTTGCAACCTCATATCTAGTTAGGAGCAACACTAATCCTACTAAACGGAGTTTAAATGAAGTGAAGAGAGTCCTAAGGTATGTTAGTGGTACTTTTGATTATGGATTATTATTTGAGAGGGTTAAGAACCTTGAGTTTGTTGGTTATTTGGATTCTGACTTAGCCGGCAGTAAGACCGACGCTAGAAGCACAACTGGTTATTGTTTCACATTTGGTTCAACAATTTTCAGTGGGGGCACATAGAAGCAGGGGACGATTGCTCAGTCTACTGCTGAGGCTGAGTATACCACCCTATGCGCAACCACGAACCACGCGGTGTGGTTGCAGAGGCTATTCGGGTGAATTAGGGTTCAAAATGGATGGAGTACCTATACACTGTGATAACACAGTGGCTATTGCGATTGGTCGGAACCCGATTTACCACAAGAGGCTTAAACATATCCTAATAAAGTACCATGTCGTACGAGAGGCAGAGAAGAATGGAACAATAAAGCTACGATATATACCAGAAGAGCTGCAGCTGGCGGACCTTCTGACGAAGCCGTTGGGAATCGCCCGGTTTGAAGACCTCATGCGGATGATTGGTGTGGTAGCGAAGAAGAACAAGAGGGAGAATAAAAGCATTGTTCCCTTCCGGCGTGGTGAACCTGAAATCGACACATAGAGAGGGTTAGGGCAAAAAGTCGAAATGAGAACTAGAAGTAAAGGTAAGTTAAACACTTACCCCTATCTGTCTGAAGAAGAAGAAGAAGTAGGTCGGGCCGAAGAAGAGATTTGGTGTGGACCGGACTAAAGTGGAACGGGCTGGAGAAGCAACATGGGCCAGGAAGGAATTTCGGGAGGCCCAGCAGAAACAAGAAAATTTAGCCCAAAACCTATGTTTATCTTCTCTAGATTGCGTAGCATAACAAGAACGGTTTTGCATGTTTAAACATTCAATATAGAATAAAATGCTGTTAGAAATCATGCCGAAAAGGGTAGTACTGGAAACAATACATATTAGTGTATGTAGCAATGTAAATCTTGTTATTTTCATATATATATATATATATATGTATTGAAGAAAACCCTAATGAAAGAATGAGAGCATTTTATCGTAAAAAACACGAAATATTTTATGCAGCAAACACTAATTCTGATTCATCAAAGGAGAGAGTTCAATTTTTATTTTCTGTTCAGCATAATCCATCTAAAACTATCATCATGAGAAGAAACCTAATTATTGTTCATGATCACTAAAATAAAACCAATATTGACCAATGGAGTGTGACCCAGGGATATCCATCATGTTTTTTGTAGAGAGGTTGAATTTTTGGAATAGATCCACTAAGGATGTTGCATTAGCTCTAGGACTTGGCATTATGTTGTCTGAGTCTTTCTAGGTTGCTGTAAGAGTATCTTTATTGCCCAACTTCACTTTTGAGTCCGGTCCTTCTGTCTCGTTTAGAATAAAACCAAAACTAAATCAATCAGACTGAACAAGACCAAGACCAAATGTGAAAAGGTTGAAAGGTATAACAGGATTCTCGAGAGCTACTTTGATGTTATCAACCACTTTAAAACATTCTAGAGAGTTGATGTTGGAAAGAGACATCTTCTCCCCACCATGTTTGATGTGTTGTCGAGCAACCGAGGAAAACAATGGTGGAGAGAGAAGCAATGAAAAAGGAAAGATAAACTATTTCATTTTTTAATTTTATATCAGTTTTCTAAAGGGAGAAACTTCAAAAATACCCTCGTAGAGTTAAAGTGCTTAAAAATACCATTCCCTAAAAAAAGTTTCAATTTCAAATCTACCCTTAAAATATTGATAATTCCATATTACCCTTATCAACAATTTTTCTCTCTCCTCCAGAGCACCTCGATTTCTCTCTACTGTGGCGCGAAAATAACTGTTCTCCCACACCACAACATATTCGGCAGGAGTAGTTTGAAATCGGCATCAGATTCGCTATCAATACGTTGAAATCGTTTGTTGTCAACAAAGAAGCTTGCAATTAAGCACGGTCTGCTATAAAACTGTTGCACTGGGTCACAGAGTCTCAGAGGTCCAAGGGTCGCAGGGGTACAAGGGTCGAAGGGATAAAGGGGTCGCAAAGGGGTCAAAGGTTCGTAGGGGTACGAGGGTCGAGGGGTAAAAGGGTCGCAGGGTTTAGGATAGGGTCGCAGGGGTAAAAGGGTTGAAAGGGTAAAAGGATCGCAGGTGTCCAAAGATCGAAGAGGTAAAGGGTCGCAGGGGTCAAAGGGCCGTAGAGGTACAAGTGTCACAGAGGGACCTCTTCGACCGTTGCACCCCTACGACCCTTGTACCTATTTGATCCTTGGACCCCTGCGACCCTTGTCCCCCCTGCTACTCTTGTTACAATAATACTAAATCCACAAAAATATCGATACTAAAATAATACTTAATATTGAATAATAGTAAAAATAATTTTATTATTTACAAATAGAACTATTTACAAGTAATATGAATAAAATTTTAAAAATAATAATTTATCAAGTTATTTACAAATAATTGACTCAAATATTTACAGGCCTTGTACATCTGCGACCCTTGTACCCCTACGACCCTTGTCTCTCGCGACCTTGGACCCGTGCGACACTTGGTCCCTTGCGACCCTTGTCGACCCTTGGTCCTGTGTGACCCTTGTCCCTCTATGACCCTTGTTACAATAATAGTAAATCCATAAAAACAACGATACTAACAATGACACTAACAATTTAATAATAGTAAATTCACAAGATCAAATGAAGTTCAAGTTATAAGGAGGTTCAAAAAAATCAAAATACAACTCAAATCAAAATATGTTGTTGACAAATCGAAGCTGAGGTTCTGCTCCCTTGGAGAACAGTCCTACTATGAGGGAACAAACCACGTTCAGTCCATTTTCTTGACAAAACTGACTCCACTGCCCTCTGATGCAAGCGCCACCATGACTCACGTGCCTCAAAGCTACTAACCAATAATAAAACCTTCTACAATCGAACATTCCGCAATCGAGGTACATCATTATCTTACATCGTCTACTGCAAAGACCTTTCTCCATCGCAAACTCTATCGGAAGTTTCTGCGACATCACCAAGTTATATCACTATAAATGAATAAAAATCGAATAAATAACCAAATTATATATGATGAATCGGTTTGAGGTCACTTACCAATGAATATACGGCCATATTTGAACGCGTGACAATTAAAATGAAAACCCTCTCATCAGGAGTGGCCATTATACCTCTACGACCATCAGACCCCTCGACCCTTTACGCTTTATTATTAAAAAATTATTTACAAATAATATGAATAATTTTTAAAAAATAACAATGTACAAAGTTGAATTATCCATTCCCAAAAAATAAAATTTTATATACAAATAATATGAATAAACTGTTAAAAACAGAACAATGTACCAAATTACATCTTCCATAATTAAAGAGTAATTTTTTTTGTAAAGTCATTACAAACGACCCTTGGACTGTGCGACCCTTGTCCCCCTCCGACCCTTGGACCTCTGCGACCCTTGTCCCTAAGCGACCCTTGGACCTCTGCGACCCTTGTCTCCCTTCAACCCTTGTCACCCTTTGACCCTTGTATCTCCACGACCCTTTATCCCCTACGACCTTTGCCCCTCTGCGACCCTTGGACCCTCTGCGACTCTTGTTACAATAATAGTAAATCCACAAAAATAGTGATACTAACAATAATACGTTCTATTGAATCATAGTAAAAAAACCAACCAAATACGAACATGAATTTCAAGTTCAAAGGAATGTTGATGTTCAAATGAGGTTCAAAGCAATCAAAATACAATGAAATTCAAACTATTTTGTTTGTAGGCCCTGATAGAGGGGAAAACCGTAGACAAGGTACATCATGAACAGCGTGCAATTCGACTTTGAGGGTACAACCCACGTTAAGTCCATGATCGTGACAAAACTTTGTCCAACCCCTGGTGATGCTAGCGCCACCGTGTTTCGCGGGCCTTAGATCAATCTTGCATTGTCTACCGCAAAGACCACTCGACCTCGCAAACTCTATCGAAAGTGTCTGCAATAACCAAATAAATTTACAATGACACAAAACTAATGCATATACGACCAAATTTGATGAATCGAATAAATATGTTTGAGTTCACTTACCACTGCATCTATGCCCAGATTTGAACGCGTGACTGGTACCGTGAAAATCCTTTGACTAGAAGAAGATGACCCTGCTTCTATGGATGATGATGATATAGATGATGCATATTGTAGATTACACATATCATCTGCGAAACTAGTTACGTGAAAAACCATGTCACCTTCGTGACGGAAAACTAAGAAATACCAAATACGAGATACATGGTCCCTGGAGAAATCTTTTCATCCATCTGTGAATCTTAAGCCATCCAACTTAACTTTTCAAGTTTTGTTAGACACATCCGATTTAAGCGTTGTCGTGTTGTCGTCCCTCGTTTTCCCTTAAATATACTCATCAAAGAATTTCGTCGGGATGTCCTGTAATAAAAATCGAAAAAAAGTCAAATCTGTACATTCTCTACATTAACATACCGAATGAGAGAGATGAAGGAGATTACGAGGTAGTTTTCTAGAAAGCTCGAAAGAATAATTTGGACGAAAGTAAGGAATGTGGCAATTTTTGGCAAAAAATGGATGGAAGATGATGAGAGTTAGAGAGAGTGTGTCGATACTCGAAAAAAAAAGGATGGGTGGAAGATGATGAAAGTTAGAGAGAGAGCGTGTCGTTATTCGAAAAAAGAAAACGACTGGAATTTGAAAAGACATAACCCTGAAATCAAATCGCCCTCAGATAGAATTCAATAAGACACGACCACAATTATCTTTTTTCATATTTGGTGAAAAGTTCGGCGGGAATTTTGGTGAAAATGATAAAAAGTCAAAAACCAATCAAAATTGAGGGTGGCATGGGTCGGGTCGTATATATGCGAAATCCACGAATTTATAGATTTATAATAATAAAATGACAAAAAACTAATCAAAATAATAAATTTACAACGTCAAACTAATTAATGCCAAATGAAGGTCGCATGGGTCGCTTGGTCGCATATATTGATTAATAGATGCGAAATCGATGAATTTACGGGTTTATAATGATAAAATGACAAAAACCAATCAAAACAATACATTTACAACGTCAAACTAATTAATGCCAAATGAGGTTCGCATGGGTTGCTTGGTTGCATATATTGAATAATAGATGTGAAATCGACGAATTTACGGGTTTATAATGATAAAATGACAAAAACCAATCAAAACAATACATTTACAACGTCAAATTAATGTCAAATGAATGTCGCATGGGTCGCTTTGTCTCAAATATTAATCAATAGATGCGAAATCGATAAATTTACGGGTTTATAATGATAAAATGACAAAAACCAATCAAAACAATACATTTACAACGTCAAACTAATTAATACCAAATGAGGGTCGCACGGATCACATGGTCGCATATATTGATCAATAGATGCGAACTCGACGAATTTACGGGTTTATAATGATAAAATGACAAAAACCAATCAAAACAATACGTCTACAACGTCAATCAACGGTTAAAACAGATTATGACCCATGTGTCCCTAGTTGAGTTGTGTATAACCAATGCATGTGTTTCAAATTTGATAGTAGTGTTTTAAGAACTCGTCGGATGAGTTTGAGAAAATTTCAAAAAATAAATTTAACATTTTGTTCAAACGTTGATATTATTTATATTATTATCTATATTGATTCTAAATTAGACATATACAACTGAAATATATTGATAATGGCATATTGATAATGGCATGGGTCGCTTGGTCGCAGATATGGATCAATAGATGCGAACTCGACGAATTTACTAGTTTATAATGATAAAATGAAAAAAGCCAATCAATACAATACATTTACAACGTCAAACTAATTAATGCCAAATGAGGGTCGCATGGGTCACATGGGTCGCACAAAAATCTATCAAAACAATACATTGACAATGTCAAACTAATTAATGTGAATTGAGGGTCGCATGGGTCGCAAGGGCTGATCAAAGATTCTAAATCAAAACAATACATTTACAACGTAAATCATAGACCGTCACCTACATTTTTCTTGCCATGTACACCGTCTTCCAGTCTTCTGCATTTTTCTTGTTTGGTAATGCAGTCCAGAGTTATCTCATGCCATGTACTTCATCTTCCAGTCACATTTCAAGAGTGACCCAACACCTTCACCTAAGTCATCCCCGCAACTCGTCAGTGACTACATAGAGACTGAGTCCGCTGATTACCAAGACCTTGAGTAACACATAGACAACACGATGCCCTGCGTTGACAATGGTGACTGTGGCACGCAGGTCACAAAGGTAAAAAAGATTGTTCATAGAAATTGAGGTTAGATACGCATACTAAGAGAAGAGACGTAGACGTTAACTCATAGACATGTGTCGAAAAGGTCACACGGGCCGGAAGGGTCACATGGGTTGGAAGACAGGACTATGACAACAAAACGACAAGTCACATGGGTCAGAAGAAAGGAGTTTGATTGCAAAACGACAAGTCACATGGGTAGAAACGGTCACATGGGTAGGAAGACAGGAGTCTGACAGCAAAACGATATGTCGCATTAGTCGCATAGATCGCATGAGTCGTACATGGTCATATGTGGTTGCATGCTTCGGATGGGTTCCCGTTTAAACTTGATTCTAATTTAATCCGATTGAGGGTCACATAACGGACCATATATTGGGTCACATGAGTCGGATGGATCATAACCTTATGAACAATAGATGCAAAATAAGACATTTTCAACGTTTAAATATTGATTACATAAGGTCACAAATATTACAAAGGTCACAAAAGTTACATAAGGTCTCAAAGTCATAACAGTTACAGAAAAGGCAAGAAAAAGGTTGGAGAAAAACGAAAAAAAAGGTTACATAAGGTCATAAAGGTTACAAAGGTCTCAAAGGTCACAACGACTACAAAAAAAGCAAGAAAAAGGTTGAAGAAAAAGGAAAAAAGGTTACATAAGGTCTCAAAGGTCACAAAAGTCAAATTTGCCGACTTTAGATACACATCGGAGCCCTCCCTTGTAAAGAGAGTCGTGTGTCAATGCCTTCTCCAAGTTGACCTCCAACCGTGACCTTAGGTAACGTGGATACAACCCGATGTTTGAGTCCACCGATTACCAAGACCTTATATAGTGCAGATACAACACAAAGTCTTCCATCCACGTTGTAAGTACTTGTGTGTATCTGCATAGAGACTGAGTTTGACGATTGCCAAGATCTTGAGTAACAAATAGACAACACGTTGCCATGCGTCCACCATGTGACCTTTGTGACGAAGGTCAAAACGGTCACAAATGTAACAAGGATTTTTCCAGAGAATTTAGGGTTAAAGACTTAGACGAAGAGACGAGAGAGATGGGATTCTCTCGATTCATTCTCATCTCAAATTGGTGTTATGGTGAGACTTAGAAAATTTGATGAACCTTTTAATATATAGGTAATAGAGGTGTGTCGGAATGGTCTTGAGTGTAGCACTAGAAAAGCTAGTAGTTTGACATTGAAAAGACTAGTTGAAAGGGTTGCAATGACCAAATGAGTCGCACGGGTCGCAATGGTCACAGTGGCCGCAAGGGTCGTAAGGGTCGCAATGGCCACATGGGTCGCAAGGGTCGCATGAGGCTTTGTGACCCAGTGCGACTGTGCGACCCTTGTACCTCTGCGACCCTTTTACCCATGCAACTCTTGTACCCCTGCGACCCTTTGACCCCTGCGACAACGTACCAAATATTTAAAAAATAACAATGTACCAAATATTTACATCTTACATTCCAAAAAAAAATAATGTACCAAAATATCAAGTTAGTCTCGGGGTGGAGGGATACATTTTCCATTACTAAATATATCAGCCGCCATCTTCTCACGCATAGAAGTAATATTGTCATCACAAATGAAGTGAAAAGTATTACGCGTCCTCAATAACGAGGCTTCTACGAATTTGTTGGCGAAAACACCACAGTCATTCGCGCTTTTGCTTTGTAACAGACCTTCATAATACTCATACTTCCATTCATCTTCTCCAGAATTCAAAGAAAGAAACCCTCCAAGAATGAGTATCTTGGGTACAACGTTTCTTACCTTCTCAATCACCGGATCAATATGCATTTTCTTCATGCTGCTATGGTAGTCGTATACCGTGATGCATCGGGTCACGAAATCCGATTTGATGGCTACCCAATGAAATCCTACAAATCGACTTTCGATAGATGGAATGTTTAAAATCGAGGCAAAGCCTTCAAAATCATTCATTGGTGTCTTCGTACTTCTGAATGGATACTTGGCATTCAAAAAATCACTAAGAATTTCCGACAAAGTTTTCATATCCTCATACATCCAAAACTTGAGCATCTGCATGAAAGCAACATGACAAACGTAATAATTCTGATTCACACTAGGCATGAATG
>CM071860.1:51845054-51857589 GCA_036759665.1 Gynandropsis gynandra | reverse complement strand
CCTCATCCAATTAAAAAATATTTAACACACATGAATACATATGACACAAAACTATGTGACTAAGGGTTTAAAAAACTTTCATCATCTTCAAGCCATACGTTGGGCTTTAATATAGTCTTCCAAAACTTTGGCTCTGGGGGAATATCTAGTCCAGATTTCCACCACTGCTCATGTCGAGGTGTATTCAGGAACATATATAGCATAGTCAACTTTTCACCGCTAGCGTCAATGAACGAAGGAAATCGGGTTATCTTGCTCTTTACTAATCCCTTGGGCTTCCACACAAATTGCTCTTTCCCTGCAGGTTCTTGAACCACCTTCTTTACGGGTTCTTGAACTACATTTTCTGCGGGTTTTTGAACTACATTTTCTGCGGGTTCTCCATCAACATCTTTCCCTCGCCCTCTCCCTCGCATTGTTCTTCATCTTTTGTCGGTGGAGGTTCAACATATGGTGTAGACTCCTTCGATAAAGGTCCAACACCTGCATAAAATTTACTTCATTAAACATATGGTGACCAATGCGACCTATGCGACCATGCGACCTATGCGACCTCTATGACTCAAATGACCGTACTTACTTGGTGGTACTTCGACAATAGCGGCGACCTCTTGGACATGACCCATTGTTGGAGTATCCTTTGCAGGAACCTCGTCGGCAACGTCGTCGATAGTACCCACTAAAGTATCTTTAGTGTGGACCTCTTCGATCGGACCCACTAAAGTATATGCAACCCATGCGACTCTAGCGACCCAGTGATCCAGCGACTTTTGCGACCCAACGACTTATGCGTCCCCACGACCTATCCGACTCTTGCGACCCATGTCAACTCTCGATTGAAATTGACTCTGAAATGACCTTTTTCACTAAATATTACTTACTTGGTGGAACTTCATCAGGAGCAATGTTTGCCAAATCCTCTTCTGAGCCATCTCTTGAGTCAACCGGCTCTTCGCTTAGCTCTTTTCTTGACACTGGATTTGGACGTCGAAGGAATTCAAAATCATGATCATTAACAGTGCCAGAAAATTTGTTTCCGGTGCTCGTATCTTTCTCGGCAACCTTTGATTTTGGATTAGGCAAATGAAACCCGACATTCCTTAGAAAGTCTCTTATGGGGTTGATGATTCTTTTCTACGACTTCTTTATTTCCTCTATTAATTTCTGCTCCAGTGTTAGAGGGACTACCACATCAGCATCACCTTGATGATTCTTTTCTCCTTCTGCTTCGGCTTCGGTATCACCTTCTCTTTCTTTATCAGTTTCAGCAATACCTACCTAACCTTCATCTTCGTCATCTTCAACCTCTATTATTTTTTACTCACACTCTCCTTCCTCTTTGTCCCCTTTTCTTTCCCCTTTTTTTGATCACCAAGAGCTGCTTTTCGTGTCAGCAGTTCTTGCTTACGGATATCCTCCCAACAAATACCCTTCGGATTTCTACGAAGATGTTCCATCCATTCTGAACATCGGGATCGTCGTATCCCTCGTAATCCTCTAGATCAGAAAGTAAAGCATCCTCTTCTTGTTCAGCACGAAGAATACTTCGAATATTCTGAAAAAAAATAACCATTATTACCCTATGTGACCTTGTTTCCCTTGTGTAATTGTTAACTTAGAATCTCCGATCTACCTTATCACATCTACATACTTTGGGTTAAAACTGAATTTAACCATCTTCTTGCACATTCTTGGGCATGATAGATACGCATCCAAAACATCAACATACCACCCCTTTCCGACCCAAACTAAGGATGGCTTCGAATGGAAGTAACTGAAACATTAAAACAAAATGATAAGAATGCAAAAAGTATAAAAACATTCAAGTTATTTGAATAATATATACAACTTACTACTAGTGGGATCGTGAAACCGACACAATACCATTTTGGTTTCGGCGATTCCCCGCTAACGTGCTTGCGGCAAGTATCCGCAATCTTCTCGAATGTGTAACGCCCCCATGGAAAGCCTTCAAAAAATTCCAAGTCATCAACCATGTCAATGAGATCATGGCTGATAGAGTTTTCTACTGAAGGCTTGTGAGCCATAACTTGCGCCAACAACATCAAAGTTGCCAACCTCTTCCCATGGTCGGAATTCTTCGCCTTCACAAGCTTTTCACTGACTTGTGAGGGGGTCACCTTTCCACAGTCGAAATTCTTCAGCCTGAATGTGTCACCCCTTTTGGACTCCCAACCTTTGGGATATGGTCCACATTTCAATGCGAAAATTAGTGCGTGCTCCACTATAGAGTACCAGATAGGAATGCTATTTAAGACGAACCAAAACTCCTTCTTGTTTCGTATAATCACAGAGTGATTTAGTAGGATAGACATTTGAACCTTCATCAATGTGAAGTGACATTGGAAATGAAATAAATGCCTAAATTATGACTCATTCTCGAAGTAATGCAACTCGTATTCATCTAAGATTCCTCTCAGTGTCGTTATTGTCTCGTGAGGATAACACTTTGTGGTGATCTTTGGCATTATGTCCATGTGCTTGAATTCATACACAAACTTCGGCTTTGGCGCCACCTGCAAAATGACCAATTAAGAATATATTATACCTCTACCAACTTAAGTGACCCATGCGACTCAAACGACCCTCAGACCCTCTACGACATTCAACCGACTCACTGAGACTCAAGCGACCCATGCAACTCAATTGCCCCATGCAACTTAAGCGACCCACGGGGCATAATATCAAGCGACCCACAGGGCATAATATCAAGCGACCCATGCGACTCAAACGACCCTTGCGACTCAATGACATAAGCGACCCATGCGACGCAAACGACCCTTGTGATTCAATGACATAAGCGACCCATGCGACTCAAACGACCCTTGGACCGCCTGCGATGCTCAAACGACCATTGCGAGCCAACTGACTCACTGAGACAACCGACTCACTGAGTCGAAGATGGTCATGCAACTCCTGCGACCCTTGCGACTCCACCGACTCACTGACACTCACACCCATTTCAAATCAATAAACCATTTTTATGACTCGACAACTTGCAAAACCCTAGAAATCGATCTACTTACACTTATTGATGCCATTGAAGATTGACTCGTGCTCTCTTTTTCACTGCTGCTGCTGATTCTAGCCATTTTCTTCTTGCAAACTTCAATTTGATCCCTCTCAAGTTTGAAATCACTTATTCTTTCTTCCTCTAAACTTTGAAATAGGTTTTCACGTCGAAAAACTGGTCGTCTTTCTTGCTTTGACACGGTTTGATAGTTTTTCACGTCAAAAACTGTACAACGTGTGTTTTTTCATGTTCGAAAATTAAGGGCAAATTTGTCTTTTCTTCAATTTTTTTTCTATCTAATAATTATTTTTACGAAGGTATTTTTGAAGCGGTTTAGCCCTACGAAGATATATCTGATATTTTGCCTTTCTAAAGTCAAATTATTTTATTTTCAATTTTTTATTACGTGGTTATTGATGAGACAACCATGATATCATTCTTTAACATAAAATTGATGACGTATCACCATGTTAATTAGTGGTATCAGTTTGGGAGTTAAAATTCAAGTTTGTATTTTTTTAGAACTTTAATCAAGTTGAGTTGAGTGATTATAATATCGACATATGTGTATAGTTCTCCTAGAAATAAACAAGTAGAATTATAAAATTAGATTTTTTTTATAGTGTCTAATGTTTATACAATTTTTTTATTATATTTGTGTAGATATGAGTGAGAGATGAGATTTCAATTTTGTTTTTTGTTTAATATTAGAAATTATAATAATCATTAGTTTTTTCTTGTACGTATTGAGTTCATTTAAATTTGATTTTATTCAGGAGAGATCAACTTATAAAATTTAAGAAATACATTTTTTTAAAAATAATAAATAAAATTTATTAAGTGAACGCATTTTTTTTATTATTAAAAAAGTTTATTGAGAAGATTTGACTAGAAATTGTAAATTAATTTTTTCTTCAAATCTATGATTCAGTAAATGTAAAAACGAATCGATAATAGAATTATTAAATCAACCATAATTCAATATTAACATATAATCATTTGAAATAGCTGGTCTTCTATTTCTAGTAGTCCTCCTCAAAGTTACTTCTTCTTCAGGTTACACTTGTTCATTTACTTGAACATTTTCCTCCTCTTCTTGAATAACGGCTTCCATGATTGGATTATGAGCATCTATTTGTTGTTGTTCTATATTTATCTTTATATTACGTGCTCCCACATTCCGAAAAATATTGCCATTTTTTATGAAGTGAGCTTTACCAGACTTTACGATTCTCGTACTATAGTTAGGACAATATAATAAATATCCTTTCAACCTCTGCGGATATCCAGTGAAATAACCACTAATTGTTATGGAATCCAATTTCTTTGCATGTTGATTATATATTCTTCCTTCAGCTTGCCAGCCCCAAATGTGAAGATGCTTAAACTATGCTTCCTAAATGTCCACATTTCATAAGGTATCTTAGAAAACTTTACTAGGTATCCGATTTAATATGTATATAGTTATTTTCAATGCATACATCCACAATGAGACATGTATAGAACTATCGTTCATCATACTCCTCACCATTTTCATCAATGTACGATTTCGCCTTTCCGCTACACCATTATGATATGGCAATCCGGGCATTGTATATTGTGCGCAAATGCCCTTAGATTCAAGGAGTTTCTTAAATGGACCTTGGATTTGTCCAAATTCTGATGTTTTTTCATAATAATCACCACCTCAATCAGAATGTATTACCTTAACCTTTCTATTTAAATACCTTTCAACCTCCAAAATGAATATCTCGAGGACATCGGCCGATTGAGTTCTTTCATGTAGTAAATAAAGGTAACAGTATCGAGAATAATCATCAACGACTGTGATGAAATATTTTTCACCGTCCCAAGATGGTACATCAAAAGGATAACATATATCTGTATGCATTAGATTAAGTAACCCATTATTTCTTATGACAACATGTTTTAATACATGTTTGGTTTGCTTACCCTTGATGCAATCCACACAAGTACCATTAAAATCGGTAAAATCCAATTGAGAAAAAACATTAGTTTTAATTAGTCTCATAATCTTCTCTTTAGATATATGACTGAGCCTTTTCATACCAACATCATGTTCAACACGAATATGAAAGAAGGCATTAATAAATGTAGAACTTAGATTGAAGCAATACAAAGTATCTGATAATAAACCAGTAACACATAGGTTTTTACCACGATACAATGAAAAATAACCATGTCCAATCTTAAATTCAAAACCTAATGCATCCAACCTTGAAGTGGAAACAAGATTTCTAGAACATTTAGGAACATATAAGCAATTTTCTAGATCCAGGTAATAGCCCGTATCTAACACGATTCTATATGTCTCGATACCTTCAACTCTAGATTTCATCTTGTTTCCCATATATACAAAGGTTTCACTTTTCGGTATTCATCGAAGATTTAGGTAACCCTATATAACATTAGATACATGAGTGGTTGCACCAGTATCAAGCCACCAAGTATTAGACGGTACTTCAATCAGATTTGATTCGAAGCATACTGAAACGAAATGTATACCACATTTTTTAAACCAAGCCTTCATTGTAAGTTAATCAGCCTTTTGTGCCAGGTTTGTTGCAAAAGAAATATCTTAGGATCTTTCCAACATCTCCTTTCATTTTACCGGGTTGCACCTTGTATGGATGTTTACATTTATTCTTTTGCTTCTTACTTGGAGCTTTACTGCCACTTGAACCATAATTTGGATGACCACGATAAATGAAATTGGCTTGGGGAAACTTGACCTTAAGGTCTTCGCTTTGCCTTGCCTCCTCTTGCATGAGCATGACCTTGGTATCCAAAAGAGACCATTTTTCCTTGAGTTGGTTGTAAGTTCACCGAAATTGCTTGAAATCATCATCTTTGCACGATTTCAGCCTGAACTCAACTAACAATCGCTCACTAAGATCAATATCCAAACTTTTGAGCCGACTGTAGGTATTAACCATATGAGTGATATGGTCATCCATATACTGAGATATATTGTGCTCTCTTGTCGATAAATCATTAATAAAGGTAGCAACAACTGAATTATCTACAATGTCTGTCATAGTATACTTTTTAATCTCTGAAAGGAATTCTTTCACATTTTCAGTCTTAGGTTGGGAAGACTTAACATTAAGCGGTATGCTAAGCTTGAGAAAGCTCATCATAAGCATATTCCGATCTATCCCAATCTCCCACAGTTTCTTGTTTCCCTCAGAACTTGTATCGGTCAGTTTAGTGGATTCATCCATAATGAGAGCTGAATCGAGTCCCAAAAAACCATCATTTAGCTTCACATATTCGATCGAGTCGTCATAATTATGCCTATTAAACTTAATACAATTGATAATCATACTTAACATAAATAATCATATCTCACATATAATTTGCTTTGAATTCAGACAATAATTCAGCCTATATAACATATACTAAAATATTATATTTAAATCCACCTTTGGGCTAAATCTAAACACAACCAACATGCATCAAACAACTTATATAACAATGTTAGTTTAAAATATAAGCCATATTTGGATGTACATCATATGTTAATTAAAAAAAGTTTATCATCTACTTCAATTGTTATTAAACATGAGTAAGATCTACCTTTGGATAACCATATAACTACATGTTAACAACTATAAATGGTTATCATCATTCTTAAATGTTATTATGAAGGTAAACATCTATATACATAATTTAAACCATTTATGAACTTGAGTGGACCACTTTGGTGACTAACGCACTCACTAAATATTAATGAATTAAATAACGTGAACTAAAATAAAGACATACCTAGAACTCGGTTTTTACAAGAATTTTGTATGTCTATATATTTAAGATCATTTCATTATATTAATGAAATATAAACTTGGTCAAATAGTTGTGCCCATCCTGATTGCACATTTATTCTGGGTTCGAAATAAAAATTCGTTATTTTTCTAATTTTTTTAAACACATACATACAATGGTCTGTATGTATCTCCCTCAATAACCCAGAAAATTATAGAGTGCCTACGCACCGAAATTGATCGGAGACCATTGAAATTTAAAGCAACAACTCGTCGACCGAACCATTATTTATCCGTTGTGCATAAATCTGACCACCACAAGACGATGACCGATGTCAAAACCATCATCACCTCCTCTGAAGTACCAAAATTTGGAGGAGGAACCTGTCGACGATACCGTAACCTTTTCCACGTTTGAGCGATAAAACAACACGACGAATCGATGTCGATATCCTTCCAACATAGTCGAGAATGAACCGACACATTCACTGCATACGAGACGAAAGGACATGTTCGCCATCGTGTTCGTCCGTGATTCATTCCTTAAATTTTCAATGGCGAGGAGATTGGTGGACAGTGAGGGCTTCGGTGGACAACGAGGGCTATGGTTGTTTGATAATAGATGAATCACTACAAAGGATGGGCAAACCTTCCTCTCGTAACAAATGATACCAATTTTTTTAAAATTCAATTAAACTTAAGTTTTTTGTCTATTTAATTGAATAAATTGAATTAACCATATTTCTTCAATTTTAAATTGATAATTGAATCGAATTTAGTAAGCAATTTTTCATAAATCCTAAATCGGTGATTTAAAATTCTATTATTCGATTGTGATACCAAATGTAAACTAATTTTTTCTTTAATTCTACGATTCAATAAATATGAAAATGATTCGATAATAGAATTATTAAATGAACCATAATTCAATATAAACAATACTTACTTGAATTTTCCATGTTTTGTCGGTAGATCTTTAATTTTTCTTTTCCAATGTCTAACCCACCAAAAATATCTTTAATATTCTCTTGGATAGGGCTAGGCAAATAAAAAATATTTACAAATATTCGACTATTTGTATTTGTGTTTTTATTCGACGAATATCAAGATTTATTATTTGTATTTATAAATACGAATATTTTTCGTATGAGGATATCCGTATACGAACCTAAATTTTTTCAACGTAAAAATATATAAAATAATTGTAATAAAAAAAGCAATAATCATCAAATATAATCTAAAACTAAAATTCAAATCGCACAAGTTGCAAAGATACATAATATAAATAAAAAATATCAAATCTTCACAATCATCTCCACATCAGTCATTTAAATTTAGTTTCGTCGATTATTCTACAAATATCGTCAATTCACCTAAAACAATGAAACAAATTGTTAGGTTATACACTAAAATAAAACTCACATAAAAGTTATATATTTAGCGAGTTCTGTTTTTTTTCATATACTGTAATGTATCTATAACATTATCCAACTCATTTGGATTAGAACCAATTTTGAGTGTAAATTAAATCTTCAACAATATTAGTTATTTTAAAGCATTTTATAGTTTAGTAATCCAATCATAGATATATTCCATATTTGTTTATATATTTATATAATAAGTGTTTAACCAAGACTAGTAATGTTTTTTTATTTCCAATTTGATAACTAAATCAATTTTGTTACATATGTATCTATATATTAAATAAATTTTCTATTTAGTACTTCGGGATACAGATGGTTCGGATAATCGAGTCTACTATTTGTATTTGTATTTGTCGAATAAATGATTTCTAATATTTAAATTTGTATTTGTATCCGCGGATATTGGAATTTTCGATTCGAATACGAATCAGATACAAATACTTTAAGTATTTTGTCCAGCCCTACTCTTTGATGATATAAGAGAATTAAGTTTTGTTTTCTTTGTTTTTTTGTGAATCTTTTTATGTTCTTATTTTTTTCATCGTAATAAAAACAAAAAGATATATCTATAAAAGTAAAAAATACATGAGTTTAAAACATGTTCTTTAACTTTTTCATAATTACAATAAAATTTCAATTTATAATTAATCATAAAAATATCATTAAACTATTATAATTTTAGATTAACATGAGATTTTCACCCGATAATTGTCTACTCAATACGTATTCATCAATAACAATTAACAAAATTTTCATTCATATCCACCAAATCATCGTCATCCAAATTGAGTGATGGATGTGAAATACAATTTTATTGGAGACATATTTATATTAAAATAAAATTAAATATATAATTTTTTTAATTTTATATAAATAATCAATTAATTTTCTTATTTTATAATATATATTTAATAATTTAATAAAAATATCAAATTTTAAATTTTTTATCATTTTAAATATATAAATTAAAACTAATAATAAAACTAAGATTCAACCAATCATTCTTTGCCTTTGGGAGGATCACATATTTTTGGTGATCAAATCGATCTTAAGAGATTCCCACAAATATGCGGGATCTTCTTTTGTTCGATACTCATTTTTTAATCCATCGGCAATATGATGGCGTAAAAATATCATGGCTATTGCCTTTTCCTCTTCTGATTAATTATTATCTTTATCGATCGTGGCAATAAGTTTTTTGCCTTTTAGATGCATTTTAGCATCAAATGCCCATGTCATATAACTTTTTCCAGAGGCATCTAGTGCTGTGATTTTGAGATTTACCAGGTTCGACATGAAGATGTGTTATCATTGAAGAGAAAAATAAACAAATATAAGTTATGACATTGAAAACAAAATTAAATAAATTATTATATAATAATTCATGTGTTAGATCCGTTTATATTTATAGATAATTCATTTTTAGATTTATTTAACCAATTAACAATTAAATAATGAAAACATAATTTAAATAAATTATGGGGTGAAATTTTTTTCATCCTCCACATAAATAAAATAATTAACAAAATAGAATATAACAAAAAATTGGTGACTCAGCATCCGTATAACAACAATAAGTTAAATAAATTATGGGGTGAATTTTTTTCATCCTCCACATAAATATAATAATTAACAAAATAAAATATGACGTAAAAAAATGGTGACATAGCCATCCTTATAACAAGAATAAATAACAGGTAAATATTCATAAAATTCTTAATATTATTGATTGGTGGCTGAGCCCGCAGAATCATATAGTATAATATATTATGTGCGGAACTTAGTCTACGATATCTTTTATAATATGATATATATTTATATTATGACCGGGATATATATTCTATGAGGTTTATATATTTTTTTACTTGAAAATCGAATCCAAATCGAAACCAAAATCGATTTGAAAATCGAGATCGTAAAAAATTAAAATTAAAAATAATACATGTAACGTATAATATTATATTTTTTTCTTAACTAATTAGAACGCTTGTACTGATAACGTGTTAAAAATAACTAATCATCAATGGATATATATATATTACAAAATATAAATAAAATATATATTATATCATTATAATATAAATATAATTATAATATAATATAATATAATTATTATATATTTAATAATATTAACATGTATAATATATAAAATATGATTATATATATATAAGTAACTTTATATATGATATAATATAATCTATATATACAATATATATAAATATAATATATATATACATATATACATTAACGTGTATATGTATATGAGAAGAGAGAATTGAGAGAGAGGCTCCTGAGAAAGAAAAGAGAGACAGAGGGGAGAGAAAATGAAAATTATACTTGTGAATTCTGATTTTTTTGTATAGTTTTACAAATAAGGCTGTCTATTTATAGGCAAATACCCTTTAATATTTAATAATAAATAAATTATATGGATTGTGGCGGCGGAATATCAGATATACCTTCGTAGGACTAAAACGTTTCGAAAATACACTTCCTTAAAATAATTATTTAATCGGAAAAAAAACTGGAGGAAAGACAAGTTTATCCTTAATTTTCGAACGTGAGAAAACCCACATTCTGGGAGAGTAAAAGCCAAACCCGCATTCTAGGAGAGTAAAAGCCTAGAAAGAACAAGTGATTTCGAACTTGAGAGGGATCGATTCGAAGTTGGCAAGAAGGAAATTCGAAGTTGGCAAGAAGGAAATGGCTAGAATCAGCAACGGTGGAGAAGAGAGCACGAGTCAATCTTCAATGGCGTCAATAAGTGTAAGTAGATGAATTTCTAGGGTTTTGGGGGATGTCGAGTCCCAAAATGGTTTATTGATTTGAAATGGGTGTGAGTGTCATGAGTCGGTTGAGTCTCAATGAGTCGGTTGAGTCGCAAGAGTCGGTTGTCTCAGTGGGTCGGTTTGGGTCGCGATGGTCGGTTGAGCGTCGATTTCTAGGGTTTGCAGGCTGTCGAGTCCCAGAATGGTTTATTGATTTGAAATGGGTGTGAGTGTTAGTGAGTCTGTTGAGTCTGAGTGAGTCGATTTGGGTCGCAATGGTCGCTTGAGCGTCGCAGGGAGTCTAAGGGTCGTTTGAGTCGGTTGTCTTAGTGAGTCGGCTTGGGTCGCATGGTTCAGTCGAGTCGCATGGGTCGGTTGAGCCAAAGGGTCGGTTGGGTCGCATGGGTCGCATGGGTCGCATGAGTCGCATGAGTCGCATGGGTCGCATGAGTCGCTTGAGTCGGTAGAAGTATAATGTATTCTTTAATTAATTGGTCTTGCAGGTGGCCCCAAAGCCGAAGTTTGTGTATCAATTCAAACACATGGACAGAATGCCAAAGATCATCACCAAGTGTTATCCTCACGAGACAATAACGAAGCTGAGAGGAATCTTAGATGAATATGACTTGCATTACTTCGAGAAGGAATCGCAATTTAAGCATTTATTCCATTTCCAATGTGATTCCACATTGACTAAGGTTCAAATGTCTATCCTCCTAAATCACTCCGTGATTGTACGGGACAAGAAGGAGTTTTGGTTCGTCGTAAACGGTGTTCCCATCCGGTACTCTATAGTGGGGCACGCACTAATTTCCGGATTGAACTGCGGACCATATCCCAAAGGATGGGAGTCCAAAAGGGGTGATACATTCAGGCGGAAGTATTTCGGCCGTGGAAAGGTGACCCTCGTACAAATCATTGGAAAGCTTGTGAAGGCGAAGAATGACGAGGATCGAAAGAGGTTGGGCACTTTGTTGTTGTTGGCGCAAGTTATTGCTCACAAGCCTTCATTAGACAACTCTATCAGCCATGATCTCGTTGACATGGTTGATGATTTGGAATTTTGTGAAGGCTTTCCATGGGGGCGTTACACATTCGAGAAGATTGTGGATACTTGCCGCAAGCACGTTAGCGGGGAATCACCGAAACCAAAATGGTATTGTGGCGGTTTCATGATCCCACTAATGGTAAGTTGTATATATTATTCGAATAACTTGAATTTTTTCATACTTTTTGCATTCTTATTTTTTTTAATGTTGCAGTTACTTCCTTTCGAAACCATCGTTAGTTTGATGTAGAGAATGCGGATCCATCATTCCTAAGAATGTGCAAGAAGATGGTTAAATCCAGTATTAACATGAAATACGCAGAAGTCATAAGGCTAATCGGAGATTCTAAAGTAACAATTATACAAGGGTCACAGAGGGTAATAATGACTATTTTTTGTTTTTCAGGATATTCGAAGTATTCTTTGTGCTGATCACGAAGAATACGGTTTAGGTTTTGATCTGGACGACTATGAGG
>CM071860.1:51827421-51838676 GCA_036759665.1 Gynandropsis gynandra | reverse complement strand
GCGACCCCTTTACCCTTGGACCCCTGCGACGCCCTTTGATCCCTTTGATCCCTCGATGAGACTCTGTGACCCAGTGCGACCGTACGACTCTATGACTCACTCTGTCACCTTTGACATTGCAATAAACACAAGAGAAACACGAAAAACTCACTATACATACCTGGTTTTTCTGCGGAACGTGCTTAATTGCAAGCTTCTTTGTTGACAACAAAGGATTTCAACCTATTGGCAGCGAATCTAATGCCGATTGCAAGCTACTCTCGCCGAATCTGTTGTGGTGTGGGGAACAGTAATTTTCGCGCGAGAATTAGAGGTGCTCTAGAGGAGAGAGAAAAATTGTCGTCAAGGGTAATATGAGATTATTGCAAGCTACTCTCGCCGAATCTGTTGTGATGTGGAGAAACAGTAATTTTCGCGCGAGAATTAGAGGTGCTCTAGAGGAGAGAGAAAAATTGTCGTCAAGGGTAATATGGGATTATCAATATTTTAAGGATAGATTTGAAGTTAAAACTTTTTTTTTTCAGCCAAAGATATTTTTGAAGCACTTTAGTGCTACAGGGATATTTTTGATAATCCCCCTACTGTGGCCATGAAAACATTTATATTTTAACAATCAATAAATTCTATGTTATTGAGGATATTCGATTTCCTCTATAATGAAACAAAACCTTCTGATTCTACCAGAGATTTCTCTGTCTTGCAAAACTCTCAAGCTTTTGGTTCTTGTCACATCCCTTGGCGACGGTTCGACGTGGATGGAGCGTTTTGTGCTCCTGGAGCTTCACTCTGAGCGACTAAGTACTCGAGAGCCACCAAGATGTCACCTACGAAAGGTCGGTAATGCGCTTCTTCGTTCAGACACATCGCGGTTATCGCTATCGCGTAGTTAAGACACCTCCTCGGGCACCTCCCACGGAGCGAAGGGTCCACCAGCATTCCGAACTTCTTCTGATCCTTGAGAAACGGCCGTGCCTGCGTACACCCCATAACCAGAAATGTACCTTTGATTAACTGATGGTCACATTCAGACAGAAAAAACTGGAAAAAGGAGCAGCCTGATGATTCTTTACTGTGTTTAGATTCATCAATACACAAACTAAACCGAATCAAGAGATGGACACTCACATGTATAAGCCGAACGTTGAAAAGATGGAACAAGGAATCTGGTTTACTTACCCAGGCAACGAGGTTATGTTCGCCTTTCCTTCTGGTCACGTCCATGGCCTTCATGCCAGTGATTAGCTCGAGTAACACCACGCCGAAGCAATAGATGTCTGATTTAAGAGTTAACTTGCCGCTCATTGCATATTCAGGAGCACAGTATCCGTAAGTTCCCATAACACGGGTGGAGACATGTGTTCGGTCTCCGACTGGACCTAGTTTGGCCAGTCCAAAGTCGGAGAGTTTGGGGTTGAAGTCCTTGTCCAACAATATATTTGCAGATTTCAGATCACGGTAAATCACGGGTGGGTTTGCTTTGCAGTGAAGGTACTCTAAACCACGAGCTGCACCCAACGCAATTTTCATCCGGGTGATCCAGTTCAAAGGCTCTCGATGAGGTTCAAGATCTGGAAAAATATAAAAACCAACAAACAAAACACGGAAGTTAGACCGAAAAGTTCATCATCTCGATGTAAGAATTACCGAAAAGGAAGGTATATACATTTAGATTGAGATGAAAATACATCCTACACTCCAAGCAGCAACAACCAAACTTCAGTTAGATCACAGTTTGAGCCTAAACACAGCATCGAGTTGCCTAAATGCACACTAAATATATTGTTTGTGAAGATTTAGTGGCTACAGGTTCCTTCATCAATGACGACGAAATCTACGTATAAGGAAAATGAGAAGTATTACCTACCTAAGAACAAGTAGCATATTCCCCGCAAACTCAATCGTATGAAACTGTAACGTATAAGGAATAGCTTATTGAAGCCTAATTTAGTCGATCTATCTTGAGTAATATGTTAACGAGTTTTCGTAACCCTTACGCAATCTAAACAAATTTGCGCGGGAGCGGGAACGAGTCCGTGTCATTCAAATTTCTAGCACACTATGCAAATAGAAGCAGAGATTACTTTAAAAACTTGTATAATTCCTTTCACAAAACCTATCATCAATGTTAATAAGAAGAGGTTATTTTATCCAGCTACACCAAAAAAAAAAAAAACATGAAAGCTAAAAGAATTGGAGTGAAGAATGGCTCTTGAGCTCACCATAAAGATGATCCTCCAAGCTCCCCATGGACATATACTCATAGACAAGAAGTCTTTGATCACCGGAAGTACAGTAGCCGATCAACTTTACAAGATTCGAGTGATGTAACAGACTAAGCATAAGAACCTCCACAATGAACTCTTGATTCCCCTGATAACCATCCGGGTTCAATTTCTTGATCGCCACTACCTGTTCCAACACAAACAAAGGAACAGATCACTTTTACAGATTCCCAGCAGCTTCCACCAAAGACAAAATATTTTTATCTACATAATTTACTTGTCCTGAATCCAAGCGACCCTTGAAAACCTTCCCAAATCCTCCTTCACCGATCGAATTCGCTTCCTTGAAATTGCTCGTCGCGGCTGCGAGCTCTTTGAACGTGAAGCTTCGCGCTCCCCCGCTGGGTTTCGGGTCATTCTCCGTCACATGAACTGATCCAACACCAGCAAAACATCAATCAATGTTACAATTTCTTCACATTTCTGGGAAAAAAAACCTTAAAATTCCGCATCTAAACTACCTGAATTCCGCTCTGTTTCTACTCCCTTTTCGCCGATACCTTTAACTGAAACATCACAAGAGAGCCGCCCAAATACACGTCAAAGAACGAAACTTTCATGAAAAGGAAAAGAATTTATGTGATCAATGGTATATAAGAAGATTAAGGACCTGAGGGAACGACTGGGTAGCGAGAGCTACACCGGGAGGTATCAATGTCGACCCTTGTATCCTTTTTTCGAGGTTTGAGACAAGAGAAGCAACCCATTTCCTCTCCAGTAGGACAACAAAAAAGTTACAGAGGAAGAACACGCACAAATAACAGAGAGTTTGAGGATGACGATGACGATGACGACAACGGCAGAGAGATTCAGACAGGGAGCTGGTTTGAGATCCTCAACCCAGCTCCAGAATCCCAGCCGGGGAAGACTCACCTGAGAAATATGAGAGAATAAAAAAAGAGCCGCAAAAGCGAGAAACCTAGGATTTGTCTCAGGAACAATAATGGGGAAGAGAGAGAATCTGCGTCTCTTTCTCTCTCTTCTGTTCGATAATTCGAGAGAACAAATGAATCGAGGGTATATAGCTGACAGGATTATACTCCCTAAGAAGACCCGAAATGGCAAAACATTATATATATACCAATGGCGACAAATAACTTCTTTATATAATAGGAAAAAAAAGAGCAGAGTTTTCAATCGAACGAAATAATTTTTTCAAAAAATAAGAAGAAGAAACAGAGCAGCTGTGAAAATTAAAGCGAAGAAATTTCCCGTAAATGGGAGAGAAATTCAAGGACCCGACGAAGCTAATTTTAGAACACCGTGTTGTTCTTCATTTTTTTCCCAATCCTTTAATAATTTATTTAGTTCTTCAGTTTGAGATTTTACATATGTAAGCAGCAGAAGAAGACGACGACTTATGTTTGGTTCTTCTCGTCGTGGGCCCAAATTTTTTAATTAGTATGTATTATTATATTTTCTCTATTGTTAAAAAAAAATATTTCTATATCCAATTTCTAGAACAAATTGGGAAAAAAGATTCTCCATTATTATTATTAGAGAAAAAAGGAAATATAAAACCAGCAAAAACTCCCCGTACCCTCCCTCTCATTTAAAGGTTTCCGTCGGGTCCCCGGAGTTTAAAAAATTATCATATTACCCCGATGAATTCTACCGTGCGTGGGAAATGACTTTTATATCCCAATTATGAGAACCAGCTCTGTTCCATAGATGAAGAGTGTACGGGGAAAGTCCATGAGGGCGACAGGTTTTGGCCTCGCTGATATTAGATATCCACACGTGTAAGGATGAGATCACTTGAAATAAAAAATGGTTATGCTTACGTGGTGCTCCGCGTGAGAGGCCCCACAGATGAGTTGCTCTGAATCGTATTTACCGTTTGGGAAGAAGATTTCCTTCTTCATGAATGTTGCTTTGGAATAACTAATGATATATTTGGCAGTTTTGCAATCTTATGTTCTATTTTCTTTATAAATTTTATATTTTTTTGTTTTATTTGTTATTTTGGTTCTGTAATTTACTATTCTAGGGACCAATCATCAAAATTTTTTAGTGCGTATGTTTTATAGGGATTGAAAAATAATAAATGTTAATTTTATGATATTAATATGGATAAGTTCATATTAAATAATAAATAGATGTTTAGATGTATCACTTGGGTTGATATTTTTTGTTTTGTTTAAAGTATATTACAATTAATTGACCGGTCATAATGTTAAAACTTATAAAATTTAGTTGAACCCTTAACCAAAGAATACAAGATGGATATGAAACTAACAAAACTCGATTTATTAGTTTTTTTAAATAACTTTGTACTGCTCTCAAACCAAATAAAATGGACAATAAATTTAAGAAGATGATTTTTAAAGATCATTAAATGATAATATTTTCATCCCTTTTTAGGATTAATTTTAAATATGACTTCGGACTTTACCGACATATTAAACAATATTGAGGCTTCTTCTATCGTTTTCAAGTGTTTTGCAGGTAATAAACATAACGGGACGAGAAACGGATAAAAAATGAGCAAGATACGACTATACCCTATGAAAGGACATGAACCCGCGCGGGGTGGTTTCCTTAGCCCGTGCGGGCTATACCATCCAGCAGAATCTGCTCTAATCGAGGTGTTTCCAAGCTCGCGTTGATCATCAAACCAAAAGGAGCCACGCAAGGTGGCCACTTAGCCTGCGCTGGGCACGTGCCGGACGAAAAGTAAAGAAAGGAGAAAAAGAAGCCGACCGAAAAGGAAAGAAGGGAGAAAAAGAAAACCAACACGTTTTAAACAGAAGGAGGTCAGTTTTGCAAAGGGGGAGACGGCTAAAGCCTAGAGAGGATTTTGGGAAGCCGAAAGAACTTGATTCTAGGCTATTCTTGGAGAATTGGGAAGATGGAAACTTTATTTCTTTGTTTTTCTATGATTTCCGAGTAAACTTCCTTACCATGGGATAAGGATGCTTTTGTAATGGATTTGTTTGGATCATAATGTTTGATTTCGGATTTGTTTTTTCAATTGGTTTGATGGGTCAATCTCAATGTTTTCATGCTTGGTGATCACTTGTTTGAAGGAGTTTAGAGACTTGTATAGGCTTAGAAGTCAGACTTGAATCATGGAATTAACCCTAGAATGAATTAGATTAATGAGAATTTAACCGGTCGATTAATCTATTTAGGAACCGTGATAATTGAGGTTGAGTTCCCTATTGTTCTTCATGCACCTAGATGTTTGATTTGCTGCATCGAAAGATGAGTACGTTGATCTCCTAGATAGTGGATTTAGGCATCGAGAGAGTGAATCCCGATAATTGAGGTTTAAGTCCTTATTGAGGTTGAGCTCTCCATTGATCTTTATGCATCTAGATGTTCGATTTACTGCATCGGAAGATGAATACGTTGATTTCCTAGGTAGTGGAATTAGGCATCGAGAGAGTCACTTCCGATAATTGAGGTTGAGTTCCCCATTATTCTTAATGCCTCTAGATGTTCGATTTGCTGCATCGAGAGATGAGCATGTTGATTTCCTAGGTAGTGGATTTAGTCATCGAGAGAGTCACTTCCGATAATTGAGTTCTAGTTCTCCATTGATTGAGATAATCTGATTTCATGATTCATGAAAACGTCCATTATATGTGAATTTATCTCGTTAAATAGTTTAGGCATCATCCCGCATCCACTGATTGATTTATACACGTCTTGTCCATTAGTTAAATAACTCTATAGTTGCATATGTTCCCCAGTGTTCGAGTCTGGTACTACATGATCCGTATTCTTGTGGAAACATTGGTCTAGGTAATTTATTACTTGAGCTCCACCACACATCAAGCTTTTGGCACCGTTGCCGGGGAACTGATTATGGCATTAGAGTTAAGATACTTCTGAACTGGGACACAGTCCTTTCCGGAGTCTTTAGTTATTTTCATTTCTTTTCTTTTCTTTTTGAGTCAATTTTTACCTTCCGGAGCTCACCCGATTCTTGTGTTTTTTCTTTTCTTGTGTAAGTCATTCGTGCATGAGAAGTACCGAAAACACTAATCTAGTCTACGATCCAGAGATTGATAAAACTGTTAAAGCACTGAGGAAAAGATCGAAAGCTAGTGCAAGCCAACCGATAGACGACACACAAGTGAAGTTAGACATAGAGCCCGAGGAGATAATCAAACCCGAACTTGTATATGAGAGCAAAAGAAGAACAAATGGTAGAACGTGGCAACCTGAACGTGCCACCAGTGTGCAAGCTGCGATGACATATGGATCCTACACGATTCCTAGGCACACATAGCTCTTGTCATGCATCCGTAGGAGGAATGCTCGTACCGAACTAAAACCAACATTTATTTAGATGCTAAGCAATGTAGCGTTTAGAGGGAGACCTATTGAGGATCCGAATCAGCACCTTATAGACTTCAAGATGCTATGCAAAACTATCAGAGCCGGAGAAGGAATTTCTGATGAGGATGTCATGTTAGATGCCTTCATGTTCTCTGTGAAGGACAAAGCGCAAGATTGGCTATAGTTTCAACCGCCGAATTATATACAGTCATGGGGACAACAAGAGGAGAATTTCATGACATGGTTTTTCCCTCAGAATAAAGCTCAGCTGACAAGAATTAGATCAACACATTTGTTCAAGGGGTAACCGAGAACTTATCTGAAGCATGGAAACGATTTAAAGGCTATCAACGCCTTTGCCCACACCACGACATGGATCAGAGCTACCTCATACATAACTTTCTGCAAGTACTTTTGGACAACACGAGGATATTGATCATAGCCGCAACTGGAGGCTCTTTCAATAAACTCAAATTTCCACAGATCGAAGACCTGATTGATCGAATGGAAGATGAAGGAAACAATGCTACAGGGGAATACAACCGCAATCTTCCAGCGAAGGTGGCTAATGTGAATGAGGTGCATGCTCTACATGCCGATATAGCTGAAGTGAAAGACCAAGTTGCAACAATTTACCATATACTGTCTGAGTCACATCGTCTGCACTATTGAGAGCAATCATGAAAACAAGAAGTTCAAAGCAATGTGGAACTGAACAACGTGGGCAACAATCCGCCTTTGGTGAACACATATAACCCCAGATGGAGAAATCACCCCAACTTCTCGTACAGGAACCCCGATGGTGCGTTGAATGCGCAACAACCATCGAGAAATTTTCAGCCAAGGGTAATGTAAAGAAACCAAAATTTCCAGCCGAGAATACAACCTCAGAATCAGAATTATCAACCACGTGCGCCACCACCGACCCTGTCTGAAGCAACCCTTTATATTACCAAAGAAAATGCCCGATCCAGATATATTTGTGATCCCTTGTAAAATAGGTGATTATGAGATTATCCACGCTCTTATTGATGTTGGAGCAAGCGTAAGCATGCTACCATTGTCTCTATATGAGATATTTGATCTTAGGGGCCAAATGGATCTACGGCCTACACGAATGACACTCACCATGACCAATCGAAGAGTGAGGATCCCCGAAGGCATGTTGGAAGACGTACCACTATAAGTCGAGAAGTTCTTTTTCCCGGTCGACTTTGTTGTCCTAGAAATGGAGAAAGATAATAAGATGTCGGTCATCCTCGAGAGGTCGTTCCTCAATACAACGAAGACAATCATACATTGTGCTGAAGGAATACTCACACCAAAATCGGTGACGAGGAAGTGGAGTTTAACTTAAACGACACATTTAAACAGCTACATATGGTTGATTTGGTGTTCAACATCGATGTCTTTGTTGAATTGGCCGATGAAGTGCTTGAAAAGTGTAAAGACGATGAACCACTAGAATTAGCTCTAACAACTAGCAAAAGAAGTATCTATGCTGATCAATATGAAATCCATGGGTACCAACAAGTCCTGCGAGCACAAAATGGGACAATTACAAGCCCGACGGGCTTTTTGTGATGCACAACCGGGCTCCCTCTTTTGAGAACAACACAATCGGGCAAACATCGAGCCCGACCTGTACATTCGTCTCGGCAACATTTGAGAACGACAAAGCTATACGATCTGCATGATTGGACGATCATCTTGGAATACACCCCGACCGATTAGAACACTAAGCACGAACATGATCCCTCTTTTGAGATCAACACGACTGGGCTTATGGAAGACATGATCGGGCTGACTGATTTTGCGAGGAGCCCAACCAATCTGTGTTCTATGCCCGAACGAGCATTCTCTATCAACAATATTTCGGAGTCCCCTCCATCAGTGAAGCATTCCAAACCCGATTGGAGGATTGAGAAGGCATCAGTACGCGCAGCATGATTCAAGTACCTAGTAGGAAGTAGACGCACAAAGATACGTCGCACACGACGACGACGAGGATACCCACCTCGATGATGATGAGTATAGCTCCTCGATCAGGCTCGAGACCTTAAATAAGCGGTTTTTAGAAGGTAACCTGAGCTTCGTATCTTTTTTATTTCTAGGACTTAATTCTTTTCCTTTTTTCATGCATGTACTCTACCAACTACCATGATGTATCATAATTTTCTATTTCTAGTTGTGTGACTGTTATCACAGGTTCTCCACTTGAATATTACCCACAACAGAGTAGACGCATACAACATCCAGCTGTACCACCAACTCGGGAAAGCAAGAATACACCAAGTGTACACATTCTCACTTTCCTTATCCTCTCCCGAGTTTTGGCATGCGAATTCCTCTCATAGATTTTGAACATCGAGATGTGCTCTGTTCAAGTCTACGGGGTACTCTTTGAGTGTTATGCTTGTGATTAGACGTTGATTTCCTCTTTTTATTTTAGCATGTATTTCAATTTTTTAGGCATTCTCATATGACACTTTAGGATTAGACAGATATCTAGTATGACCCTTTGAACTTTAGCCATTTTTTATGCGACTTTGTGGAATCGGGAACAAAAGGCTAGGTTTGCTTAATAGGACTTTTAGATACTGGCTAGTCTAGTAGTTGAGCATGAATCCATGACTTATAGTTGTATTACAGCCCATAGGTTCTAGTTCCAAGTATCTATATCTCCGTGTATATTGTTCAGTCTTTGCTAGCTCTGGTACCTTTTAGATTTACTTTTTTATTTTTATGATTCCACGCGCTTACACTCCGTTGTCAATAGAATAAGCTTCTAGCTATTTCTGCACTACATTGACATGAGTGCATTGATCTCGATGGTTCAGATCTAAGTGGTGGGTTGAGGCGTTTTTTACGTCCTAAGGGTTAGAGTTGATGCGTGATCTCAATAGTTTGGTATAAACAATTCTTCAATGACGCAACCTCTTCAGTCCTCTAAGGTTACAAGACTTTATGAGTGTGTCAATCAGTAACCTGGGTTTAAGTAGAAAGCTTTCCTCTTTGACTCCGATGTCCTAGAAATCGAGCACGAATTTTCAAAGAAAAAGAAAGATAAAGAAAGAAAAAAATTAAAAAAGAGAAAAGAGGAAGAGAATAATTTTCTTTAAGAAAGGTGTCTCACGTATGCATGGGTAAATTGGTATGGAGATTTCTTTAGGTTAGTGAAATGAACTTGGGTGATGTGTTGAGTTGCACGGCTCGGGGCTTTCGGTCGATAGAAGTCTGAACTAAGTTATAGGTCTATGTTCGTGTGACGCGTTGTTGTGCATGATAGCTAATATTTCGAAGTACTTGTGCTAGTATCCAGTTGTTGTCTGACTCTTCTTGTGCTTAACTCTAGTTTTGCTCGAAGAGGTGCAAAGGTTTAAGTCTGGGGGAGTTTGATAACGCCTAATTCTTCTTAGTATTTTCATCCGTTTCTAGGATTAGTTTTCATATGATTTTGGACATTACCGACACATTAAGCAAAATTGAGGCTTGTTCTATCGTTTTCTCGTGTTTTGCAGGTAACAAACATAACATGATGACAAACGAACAACAATTGAGCAAGATACGACCATGCCCCATGAAAGGACATGAACCGTGCGGCGTGGTCCCCTTAGCCCGCGTGGGCTGCACCATCCAGCAGAATCTACACGACTCAAGGTGCTTCCAAGCCCACGTGGATCATCAAGCCAAAAGGAGCCCACATGGGGTGACCACTTAGCCCACGTGGGCCGCGTGCCGGACGAAAACGAAAGAATGGAGAAAAAGGAAACTGGCCGAAAACGAAGGAACGGGAGAAAAGGAAAACCAACACGTTTTAAGCAGAAGGTGATCGGTTTTGCAAGGGGGAGGCGGCTGAAGCCTAGGGAGGCTGAAGAGAGGATTTTGGGAAGCTGAAGAACTCGATTCAAGGCCGTTCTTGGAGAATAGGGAAGATGAAAACTTTATTTCTTTGCTTTTCTATGATTTTTGACTAAACCTATTTGCCATGGGTTAAGGGTGCTTTTGTAATGGATTTGTTTGGATCTTAATGCTTGATTTCGGATTTGTTCTCTCAATTGGTTTGATGGGTTATTCTTATTGCATTCATCCTCATTGATCACTTATCTGAATGAGTTTAAAGACTTGTCTAGGCTGAGAAGTCAGATTTGAGTCTTGGAATTAACCCTAGAATGAATTAAATAATGAGAATCTAACCGGTCGGTTAATCTATTTAGGAATCATGATAATTGAGGTTGGGTTCCTTGTTGTTCTTCATGCATCTAGGTGTTTGATTTGCTGCATCGAGAGATGAGTATGTTGATCTCCTAGAGAGTGGATTTAGGCATCGGGAGAGTCTTCCGATAATTGAGGTTGAATTTCCTATTGGGTTTGAGCTCCTCATTGATGTTTATACATCTAGATATTTGATTTGATGCATCCGGAGATGAGTACGTTGATTTCTTGGATAGTGGATTTTAGACATCGAGAGAGCCACTTCTGATAATTGAGGTTGAGTTCTCCACTGTTCTTAATGCATCTAGATGTTTGATTTACTGTATCGAGAGATGAGTATGTTGAATTCCTAGGTCGTGGATTTAGGCATCGAGAGAGTCACTTTAGATAATTGAGTTTGAGTTCTCCATTGATCTAGATAATCCGATTTCATGATTCATAGAAATGTTCATTACATGTCTCGGCATT
>CM071860.1:51806819-51827340 GCA_036759665.1 Gynandropsis gynandra | reverse complement strand
GGCATTCCCGAAACCCGTGGTGTTTTATCTCATTGACTTTATCCCGTTAAATAGTTTAGTCATTATCTCGTATCCACTGATTGATTTATACATGTCCTTTTAATTACTTAAATAACTTAATAGTTGCATCAGTTCCCAAGTGTTCGATCCTGGTACTACACGATCCATATTCTTGCGGAAACGTTGGTCTAGGTAATTTACTAAATAAGATCCACCACACATAAAGTTTTTGGCGCCGTTTCCGGAGAACTGATTACGACATTAGAGTTAGGATACTTCTGAATTGGGACATTGCCCTTTCCCGAGTCTTTAGTTCTTTTTTATATCTTTTATTTTCTTTTTTAGTCAATTTTTACCTTTCGGAGCTCACCCGATTCTTATTATAACCGAATTCTTTCATTCTATAATCGTAACGAATCACATTAGATTTAATAATTATTATTTGATTACAATATTAGTGAAATTCCAAATATATATATATATATATATATTGTTAGAATACAAAGATCGAATCGACAAGCAAAAAGATTAAACATGAATACAAAAAGGATTAACACGAAATTTGAACAAGACAACAATATAACAACCTTTACCTATTTGCTAGCAAGTCAAATAACAATTTCCAAAAGAATAAATTATTCTTCAAATAAATAAACAAACAACAAGATAGATATGGTGAAATGTCTATAGAAGGAGAAGAATGCATCATCAATATGGATAATTCGAAAAAGCAAGAAATAAAAAGCATACATACGCACAAAGCACACGAGTGGAGCCTACACGAGTGCTTATAATTCTGAAACAATAAGTGTGTTGGGTTAGTGAGTGAGAAGACTCATTTGTAACATGTATGGTGTATTAAACTAAGGGGAGTAAACTGTGAGGTTTACGGTTAAGTATAGCCTAGAAATAACTCAGGATAGTGAGGTGTACTTCTGACATGTTCAAGTATACTTGGGTGATAAATATTTATATTTGTATATATTAAACGTATAAACAATTTTATTTTGTGTGGTGGTGAAAGATTGTCGTGGTTTAATCTTATTGAGTTTCGTAAAAAATTTCAATTGGTATTAGAGAAGGTCGTGAACAAGAAGAGATCAATTTGTGCGTGATCGATGTAACATGTATGGACTCACACTAATAACTTCAAATCAGTTGACATGAATCAATTCAAACACATTCAATCATGTGAATCAACATAAGCGGCTTGGGACAAATTTCAAATATAATACGAAGGAACATTCAACGTGAGAAGAACTCGTCTAGACATTCCCGATTCACAATTCGAAAATATGAGGATGGATAAAGATGAGAAGTTCACTGAATTTAGTGCAAGGCTGAATGCACTAGCCAATGAAGCACATAATTTTGCAGAGATGTACAAAGAAGTTATTGAAGAAACTCATTCGTTGTCTACCAAAGAAATTTGAAGCCAAGAAAGTTGTAACAGAAAGTGCGATGAACACCGACATTACTAGCTTTGCAGAAGTTATTGGAATTCTTTCACCTCATGAGATGAGTTTAGAACATGATAATTGATTGAAAAATAAAGAAATTGCTTTTTAGGTAGTAGAAGAAGCAAGTCGGCTCACTAACGTGGAAGAAAGCATGGCATATATGATGAAGGAATTTGAAAAATTCATAAAGAACAAGAATGGAGAAATTTTAAAATTTCAACCAAGTTCAAAGGAGGGAGAAGTTTCCACTCATTGCCATGAATGTGAAGGTTTCGATCACTTCAAAGCCGAATGTACAAACACCTTAAATAGGGAAGCAATGCTAAGAAACCTAAAGGAAATTCAATACTTTGAATGCAAAGGGTATAGACACACAAAATTTGAATGTGGAGACTTCAGGAAGAAGAAAAAGGAAAAATCCTTTATAACTTGGAGTGAATCCGATACCGATGAAAAAGATAAAAAAGATATTGAAAATGTTGTGGCACTTCTAGGAGAAAATGCGATATGTGGTAGTGGTAGTGATGATGATCGTACTGTTGAGTCAATGTATGAAATATGAAAGAAGATAAGCAAGCAAAATATTGAGTTGGTCAAAGAAAATATACATCTTGAAGAGCGAATTAAATAAAATGAAGTATAGTTGAACCAAAAAAATGAATAAATGATGTTAATTAAACATCTGAAAGAAATTCAGAAGCAACTCAAATGCTTAACAATGATACTGAAAAGTTAGATCATCTTTTGACCATTGGAAAAATACATAAGCATCACTATGGACTTGGTTTCAAGAGATGAAACGCCAACAACGGAGATATTGCTGAGAAAATGGTAACTTTTGTTACTGGTGGCTTGTTGAAATATGCAATTCAAACGTTTGATCTATAGAACAATAAAAAGAAGCTGCTATACAAACTGTTCGACCTAAGCAAGCTGCTAAACAGACTGTTCAATCTATAATGCAATCAAAATATGCAATTAAAGAAAATTGCAGTACAAATTGTTCGAATTGTAGTTCAAGAAAAGAACATTGTAGTCTGTCAAGAACCTATAGTTTTGAGAAAAAGAAAAACACCTTAACAAAGATGATACTCAAGTGGACAACTAGGACATCTTTGGAGATGGTTTCCTTACTATAAGAGAAGACAATCTACATGTAAGTATTCTCACTGGAAACCCAAAAATATCAAACAAATAGGGGTGAAACAATTGGATATATATTAGAAGACTAAAAATATTAAACAAGTTTGGGTAAAAAAAATGTGATTTACATTGCAATGTTGCTTATACTCCTATTCACGATAATTATGATATCACTTGGTATTACGATAGTGGTTGTTCCAAAGACGCAACAAGAATAAAGAAATTATTTTTAGATTTTTCTGAAAACAAGAATGAACATGTGACTTCCGGAGATGGAGGTAAATGAAGAATCATTGGAAAGGGTTACTCAAGACATGTGGACAACTACAAATGAGAAATGTCTATTATGTAGAAGGATTGAAAGCAAATCTCAGTAGCATCAGCCAGTTGTGTGACAACAATTTTCAGGTGCCGTTTTCAAGAGATAATTGTCATGTTTTTTATACTAATGAGGATTGTGTTTTGACAGATATAAGAGGAGAAAACAATTGTTATGTGTGGAGAAATGAACAAAAATGTTTAAAAAGCAATGAGTGGTAGACTCAATCTATATCATCAACGACTTGATATTATTATTAGATGAGTAACAAAACTTCCTAAGGAAGAACAAAGAAAACAATGCATGTACTTTTGTAGTTCATTCTGATAATACAAATGCAATAAAATTTTCAAAGAATCTTGTACAACATTTTTTAGGACTAAATGCATGGAGATAAGATGTCATTTTCTTAGAGAACAAGTGGAGAAGTAGAAACTAGAAGTAGACTATGTACCAACTGAGTATCAACTAGCAAACATACTCACTAAACCACTGAACATAAACATATTTATATGTTCAGAAAATTCCTTAGGGTTTGAGCACTATGAACTCTCTACTTGTGAAAAAAACAACTGAAAGAGAAAGAGAATGGCAAGTTCACATGAGATCTAAAAATAATGAAATATACTGAGTGAATTTCTAATTTTCAAGTGTGTTTGAATGTCTTTATAGTACAACTGACAATTTCTCAAGCGCAGTTCAAAGTGCTTGCAGTGGAAAAAAATAAAAAATAAAAAAGTTGTGAAAAGTATATGTGCTAAGTATTCTTATACTCTGTTGTCAACTTAAAAATGAAAGTCTTGAATTTACATTTTATTTAAATGAGTGAACTACTCGGGTCTAAATGATGGGATAGTGAATCAACTTTGATGTCCTAAAGGTACATGGTAATTACATGTCTACTCCGCTATGATACACATCATTTGAGTATACCCAATAAGGTAACCTAGATCTAAATGGTGAGATTAGCTGTTAAAATGAGTTAATAAAAACTCGAATGTCTTGGAAGTATGGAATACTAACAATGGAAAGAGAAGAAAAAAGAAAAACAAATGAAATGATGATACTCAAGTAAAGACTAAGTTAGTAAAGTGAATAAAAATTTTTGGCTCAATTAAGAGAAGAGCAACTGTATTATCAAGAGATTGAGGTACACTTGATTATTTAGTGGGATCTCTGGATATACTCAGTTAAGTACAGTTGAATTGATGATCTTTGTTTCTCGAAGATATATTTTTCTGATGATAGTTAAGCTCATATAGTAAAATAAAATACTGAAATCTGATTAAATATGCTTATTTTTTTGTATAAGTATCTTCTTGTTTGTTTTGAATCTATTTGATCTTAAAGAAACTGACGAGGTTAAGGTGGTGTTTTGGTAATTTTGAGAACAAAAAAGATCCTATTTAAGAGAAAGTGACCGAAATTTTAAAAGAAAAGGTACCTTTTTTTTTGCTAACCCAAATTCTTTCCAAGAAAAGAGAACCCCTTATACTTGTGTTCAAACTTTAGTTGAACGATGAAGAGGAAGCCGCAAGCACGACGAAAGGAGCCTCAACCATAGAAGAAAAATGTGGTTTAATCGAAGGTGAAAGAGACTGCTAAACTAGAACCTAAGCAAAATCATGATATAAAATCCTTGAAAGAACATGAAGATAATTTACTTTGACATTCATGAGAAAGATGATCTTGAATCAGTCATCCTCAAGGTCAACAAAAAGGTGGATGCATTGAAGGAAGAGCTCAACAAACTGCAAAAGCAGTTGAAAGTGCATATTAAGGCCCTTCATCGTAGTGTTTTCTCTTCCCTCTCTTATTTTGAGTGATTTTATGCATGAATGTTCTAACATTTTTGAATTTATTCTCAACAAAATAAGGGAGAAAAGGGCAAAGAGAAATGAAAAATGGTGGATGGTTCTACATCTGGATCGACAACATTTTTGAAGAGGATATGACATATTAATGTTGTTATGTTGACTTGTTTTGCGTTGACTCGTCTGTTTGATTTTTGAACCTCTTATGTTCATTCCATCCGTTGAATTTAAGACTAAAATGTATGCTTATAATCTGTTACTTTGAATGTTGTGTTTGAGCATAAAGTAAAAAAAGGGGAGCCTATTGGAATGCAAAGATTGAATCAACAAACACAAAGATTAAAAAAGAGCATAAGGATTAACAAGAAGTTTGAACAAGTCAACACCATAACAACCTTTACCTATTTTCTAGCAAGCCAAATAACAATCTCCAAGAGAATATTTCATCCTTCAAATAAGGAAACAAAAAATATGATAGATTTGCTACAATGCCTATAAAAGGAGAATGATACATCATCAATATGGATAACTCGAAAAAGCAAGAAAACAAAGAGCATACATACGTATAAAGCAAACAAGTTAAGCCTACACAAGTGCTTATAATTCCGAAACAATAAGTATGTTGGGTTGGTGAGTAAGTAGACTCATTTGTAAGGTTCATACATGTGTGGTGTATTGAACTAGGGGAGAGTGAACTGTGAGGTTTACGGTTGAGTCTAGTCTGAAAATAACTCAGGATAATGAGGTGTATTTCAGACGTATTCAAATGCACTTGGATGATAAGTAGTTGTGTTTGAACATACTCCAACATAAATAAAACAATTTTACTTTGTGTGGTGGTAAAAGATTATCGTGGTTTAATCTTGGTGTTTAATTAAGTTCTATATAAAATTTCATCTATATATATATATAAATATATATGAGTTGAAAACGAAACAAGAATCTGAAATCACCATTTTATCCTTTTAATTTTGAGCATAAATATTCCAAATAACTGTTGATAATGAGATTTACATGGACCTTTTTAATTAAAATTGTCCTAAAAATATTCAATTAGTTGCGTATTTGACATATATTTAACACATGCAAATCTTTTTTTTTTCAATAGTTGTCTCCAAATCATTTTTTTCTCAATATTGGTTTCCAAATCCTTTTGTGTTTGTAAAGAAATTAAAATTGGTATCTATCAAGTGAATAATATCTTTTGGGATATCCGCTATTGGAGACACCATCATTCGTTATAATTTTGATGTGATATATACACATATTTTTGTATTTCATAACATTATCGATAGGATAAAAATATTTTAAAAAACTTGGAAGGCAAAGAAATTATGTTTGAATATTTGTGATATATCTGCACGATAGGAGCTTGAACTTGATAAAACATTTGTACCGATTATATGGCTTAACATTGGAGCACGAAATGAAATGCTAAAATGGTTGAAAGAAAATGTTAAATTTTCGGAGGATTATGCGTCAAACATAGCTGGTTGGGTATATTACAACGTTGGAAATATACATGTCATGATTGTCATGTTTTTATACAACGACTTTTTCTAATAGTTATTGTTAAGCTCATCCCTAAAATAGTTCATAAATCTTGTGTTGTTTAACTCGTTTTTCAGAACATTTTGTCATAGTTAAGATCTAATGACAATTAATTATGATATTTGTGTAACAAGGGATAAATTTTTATTCCTCCAATAATCAAACATTCACGGTATTTTTTAGTATTTTTGTAGACCAAGTATAAAGGATCTGTTGAATTAAAGGTGATACTTTTCAACTATAATTGGTTTTAACCAATGTCAGTGATAGGAACTAGAAGAAATAAGAGCGGATATTACGATGTTCAGACATCACATAAGTTTTTAAAGTATGATCTTTTCATCTTATCATTATGAGTTGGTCAGATGGTTTTACTTACATATCTAAACACAAAGATACAATGTGAAAATTAAAGTGTGATTGTTAAAGTATTTTGCAAGATGTATAACTTTACTCAATGATAAAAGATACGAAGGATAAGAAGGTGCAAGAAGAAAACTAAGAGCCGATTGATGAACTTAATGACGGATCATTGGTTCATATCAAACAACTTGCACCCCCAAAAACTTTAAATAAAATTTCGATGTAGAGGTCGATGACATAAATAATGTGATGATATAGAAGATGAATATGATGATTTAGAAGATGATTATAATGGCTAATATAATTTTAAAATTACAGTTGTAAACTATTATTATTTTTTATCTTTTACCAAGTTATCAACGCAGTTGCGATAATCCTAATTTTCAAAGCCATTGTGTTACCTTTTGTATTAATATGATCGTGTTGCCAAAGTACACTTAAAGTGTTTAATGCTATCATTCAATGCGTCGACACAACTGCGTTGAAAATGCGGATTTTGATTAGGGTATGTCGACATCGACCAATGTGATGTCGTGCCTCGTCATGATTATGTTATGTTTGTGACACAATTGTGTTGAAATATTTAACGTCGATGCAACGCAATTGTGTTGGTCATTGATTTAAATTAAACCGACGGTTGATTATCTTTCATTTCAAAAGTTCTGAAAATATTCACTTTTCTCTCGCATAAACAACTTTTTCTCGTCGATTTTCTTTCCATTGTACCGGTTTTTCATCACTTTCATTTTATTTAACACTAATAGAAGGTATATTTCAAAACATCATTTAGTTTTTGTTTAGTTACAACATGTGATACATATTATCCATGATTTATATGTAATTTAAGTTTGATTTATTTAAGTAACTAGAAATTAACTAGTTTTTGGTATGAATTTTGATAGATTGTAAAAAAATGAGGTTATGTCAGATTCGATTTGCATATGGTTAAGGTACGAATAGGTTCAATTAGATCGGTTTAGGTTAGGTTAGGTTCGCTTTTGGTTTGGTTGGGTTCGGTTAAGGTTTAGGAAATGGTTTAGTCTAATAGTCGGTTAAGGGTTGGTTTAGGTGGGTTTACATTTGATTTAAATTTCGTTTTGTGTTTACATTGGATTGTACAAATGGTATTGGGATTGATATTGGGTTGGTATTTATGTTGGTTTAGAGTTGGTTTTGTGTGAGGTTTTAATATCAAATTATTTTTTGTGTTTCAGTAATCTCATTCGACTTAATCTCACTCGAAAAAATCTAGTCGTTCACAAACATGCAGTTCACCATCGACACCATCTTTCCCTTTGCTCCCCTCAGCGTCACTGTAGCGGCAACCAATGACATCCTTCTTGCAACGTCGATGGTTTGCAATGATTATTGTTTCCGCATCTGGGTAGTTCTGAGCATTGACAAACTATTGTGTTATCCTAATAATAATTCTACACGATTGTTACATCTAGAGTAAGTGCCGAAAACGGATGGTAAACTAACATATTGAATTTTTTTAAATTATAACATTAAGAAATATATATAGTTTTATTAAACTAGTTTTGTTTCCTTATTTGTTGGTTTGACATAGATGTTATTATTAGGCCAATCATTATCCAATGCATCAAAACCAATTATTTTGGCTGGTACACGAACTGGATTTCTATTTATCAGTTTGCTAAAGATTATTGGTGAAATGCTTTTGTGTTAAGTTAAAAATTTATAATTTATTTTAAATTATTTATAAATATTAGTCTTATGAATTTTTTATATAAATTATTTTAGCAAGAATAGTTTAGCCCTCCCAATACCATAATCTAGTCTACGATCGGTGAAAATATCTACTGATGAAGCGGTTGAAGTCATTGGTCATGAATCAGAATGAGAACTCGATTGAGTCCTTCCATGCTCGGTCGAGTCGTATCATGCCCGGTTGAGTCCTACCATCCTCAGATTAAGCGGTCAAGTCCACCACATGCTCTATGTGTCCAAATAATTCACTCGAGTCAAGCGAGTCTCTGCTATGCCTAATCGCATCGACCTCCATATGTCTGGTGAGTGCGCTCGGATCGAGCGAAACTCTACTCCAGCAGAGTGCCTCTGGATCTCCTAGCTTCTAACTTCTTTTTTGGCCTCGTAAACTTGTAGGTAAGTCAACATAAGCTCCACTTGATATCCCTTGATGCCCTTATGGTGTCTTTGCAAGTTCTTCTGCCACCATTTAGCAAAAAAAAAAATTGTATCATCTTAGCTTTAACAATTGTGTTGGTTCGTGGTCAATGGAAGTGATGTATGTGATTGGAATGATTTTTTTGTGATCTCCATGTGTGATGGATCCCTGCCAACAATTTTTTTCTTTTTTGTAATGTTTTGTTCTTCAAATTGCAATTGGGTCCCAGGTATCACACATATTTTTTCTTCTTCTTTTCGGTTTGAATAATGTTATAGTTCTAGGATACAAAGACATTGTAGTGAGCTGTAATTATGCCAATGTGAGTTTATAAGGATGCACGATTTTTTGTCATACGTTGACTGTTGTACTCAAGTGGATGATGTTGATTCTAAATATATTTGGTGGGACATGTTCGAGACCTTTTGAGATTGTTAAACACTAATGTTCTTCTATAGTAAGTTTGGTACAAGTTACCACAATAATGTTTGGAGTTTGTTGTTTGTGTATACAACATAAAGGAAAACATGGAAAGACTTTGAAACATGGATACGATAGCTAAAGAAATCCATATTTATATTGTTGAAGGTTTATGCATACCATATCTCCCACATGGTGAAGGATAATATATCATCTCTAAAGGAAATTTTCGAGTTCATGAGGATCCAACATGATTTAGTGGTTTATTCTGTAGCGTTGAAGTTCTTGATGAAGTTCCTAGTGAAGTTCTTGGTAATGAATTGCTTATGCATCGGTGATGAAGTGATAGAAGTTTTAGGTGGTAGGTGTTATTGATGGTGAGACAGAAGTGATAGGTGATGGTTTAGGTCTTGAGGATGATGAGACAGTAGGTGATGAAGACATGGATGCTTTAGGTGATGATAATGTGGTAGGTTTAGGTGTTACATTTTGGTGATGATGAAGATATTGATAATGATTTTATTCCTCATTATTCGGAAGAAGACTTTAATTATTATGAGCTAATAGAGGAAAAATACAATGAGAGATTGAGAGAGAATGAGGGAAGCAGTAAGGAAGAAGTCAATGATGGTGATGAGTTGTTTAGAAATTTATTTGAAGATCAATAACGTGATGAAAACCTCGAGATGGATGACAAGGAAAAAGAAATCGGGATGGAAAACAATGCTTGTTATCTAGACACGCCAATTGATTCAAATGTGGAGTGCCAATCTAAAAAAAGAAGAAGCCATTGCATAAGCGTAAACTAAAAATGAGGCTGCTCCATGTGTTCAACAGTTGGGAAGAATTTGGGATTATGTTAGGAAGTATCACTTACGGTCAAGATGGGATGTCAACAGATTGGAGGTTGTATGTTGTTACACTCAATGCAAGTGAATAGTGTATTGTTCCGAAGTAGTGACATTGGAGATTAATAATGGATGATAAGTTGATTCACACAAAACATACATGCCCAAATACCGGTGAATCGAAATTGTTGAACATTAACTATATTGCACAACTATACTTGGATAAGTTCAGAAAACATCCCAAGACAAAGACATAAATAATTTAAGAAGAGATTCTTGATGATTATAAGTTGACGATATCAATAACAAATGCCACAAAGAAAATGCAAAGGCATTGAGTTTGCTGAGAGAAGAATACAACAAATAGTTTCAATGTTTGTATGATTAAGAAGTTGAAAACAAAAGGTATGTTCCACATTCGTTTAAATTTGATGTATGTTGTTATGTTTATTGATCTAATTTTATTAAATTGCGTGTAGGTCAAATCCAAGGTCAACAGTTGCTATACAAACTAATGAGGTTAATGGAGAATGATAACACGTAGTGTGTATTAGTTTTAGGCTACGAAATTATATCATTTTCGTATAGTTTGCATAGCACGAGTTACAAATCCTACACGGACGTTCTTTATATACTCCCTTTTTGTTAATTTTTAGGCTTTAAGGCGACAAGGCTTATTCGAGCTTTAGAATGTCGATTCTTGGATTCAACCGCGTATAATGGGAGCTACAAGCCATTCGGAGCAACTTCAGGCCACAGAATCAAACGGAACACCCAAGCTTCGAGCGAAAGGAACGAAAACAAGAAGATAACTCAGTCCGCTCGGGCTTGCAAGAGGCCCCGCACGGGCTACAACTCCAACAAAGTTTGCACGACTCGGGGAGGCTTGGAACACGCCCGGATTGGATGAAGAACACGACCCCGCACGGGGTGGCTAAGATGCCCGCGCGGGATGCACATTGACTAGCAAAGTTTGCCCAGGTCGGGCTGATGAAGAGCCCGCTCGGGCTGGAGGAAACCACTCACCTCGCACAGGTAGAGGATGAGCCCGCACGGGCCCCCTTTTTCTCAACAACTTTGGTTTTGAATTCAAACTTGAATTAGAAAGAGAGGGGGTGATCTAGGGCAAGCAGGACGACGCACAGGCTAAGAGAGGGACTGAAAAACACAAGGAGAAACTCGGGAGAAGCTGGAGAAGAAGAGAAACTACAATCCGGACTTCGGTATCAAGATAGGGAAGATCGAGGAATCGTATTTCTTACTCTTTGTCATGTCTAGGGTTTATTTCTCTTGTTTTACAGTAGATTCCATGAGTGACTAAGCCTCTAGCTATGGTTTAGGATTTCCAGATTTGTAATGGATGCTTGAATTTATTCGTTAATGCTTAGACTTATCGAAGTTTTCTTGAAATTCGGTTTTGCAATCAACATCATAAACGTCTTATACTTGTGCTGGCCGCTCAGTAATTTAGGAATTCTTGTTTAGCTGGAAGGTTAGATTATGAATCCGGAATAGTTGATTGTAGATTAAGCTTGATTAATGAGAATCTGACCGATCGGTTAATCGACTTAGGAATTAGGATTGCGCTTAACGCTACCGTAATCACGAGTTAATCACTACTGGAATGTACGATTGCACGTTGTTGTGGTTAGGAGGTTTAGGATTTGGAAGAACCATTCCTTATTTACGAGCATGAATTCCCCGTAATCAAAATAATTCGATAGGTTCATGATCCTTTGTTAGTTGCATCCTTGCAAATCTCGGTAACCCGAAACCCATAGTGTTCTTAGTTATCAAGTTTTTCACGTCACCTCATCGCTGTCATTATCCATTTTAGTGTTTTAGAAATCTGTCTCACACCATCATCTATTCGACCTTGTATTACACCGATCCGTATACTTGCGGTAAGTGGATATTAGGCATTTGTATAGCTTGATATTTCTCACATCAAGTTTTTGGCGCCGTTGCCGGGGACTAATTACGGCCTAGATTAGGAATTCACTAGATTAAGATTTCTGTAGTCTTTGTTCTTTTTCTGCACTTTTATTTTCTCTTTATCGAGCCTTAACTCAAATGCTAAGCAATGCAGCGCTTAGAGGATTTCTACCATCTTCTACCCGAATCACATCTCCCGCACTACTCGGAGCAATCATAGAACCAAGGAGTTTGGGGTTACGAGGAATTCAATTACATGGGTAATAATCAGCTTGTGGGAGACACATACGATACCGGATGGGGCGATCACCAAAACTTTTCGTATAGGAACCCCAACGGTGCGTTAGATGTGCAACATCTACCGGAAACTTTTCAGCCGTGGATGCAGTCCTATAATCAAAGTTATCAGCCACATGCGCTACCACTGACTCAACCCGATGCAACCTCCGATATTACTGCCCTGTTAGCCCGCTTCATCCAAGAGCAGCAAAATCAAAGTAATTTAATTATGGAAGTGAACGCAAGGACAGAAAAACTCAAGAAGAAGATGGAGGGCATTGAATATCATTTTAGACATTTGGAGATGCAGTTCGAGCAATTAGCGCAAGAAGCAGCGGATGAGGCCCTTGTCGAGCTCAAGGAGAAAACCGAGGAGGAAGAGGAGAAGTACGTAGAACCAGCCCCGAGGCCACCTCTTTTGCCGTTTCCACAAAATCAGCGCAAGACAATCGTGGATCAGCCCATTCCTTCGACCTTTGAAAAAGGTGAAGCTTCCATAAGAGCAGCTAGAGAAGGATTATGTAAGGACCCAAACGAGCTGCTAGACGAAGGAAAGAAGAAGGAACCCCTGGACCGAGACTTCCACACCACCCGAGCAGAATCCAGCGCGACCCAAGATACATGCGACGAGGATCTGTATGTTAACACTCCCGAAATGTCAAGGAGCTACATCAAACGTCCAACACACAATTCGAGCATTGACAAGGCACCTAAAGTGTAGTTGAAAGAGATGAATGACGAAGCTGATAACAACCCCACCGAGCTGTACACTAAGCATGATAGAGGTCCCTCTTTTGAAAGCAACACAACCGGGCTTATGGTGAAAACAACCGCACGGACTGACCTTCCAAGAAGTCCGACGAATCTGAGTTTTATGCCTAATGGAGCATTCTTTATCAACAAGACTTCAGATTCTCCTCCATCCGAGCAGCATTTTAAACCCGATTGGAGGATTGAGAAAGCATCAGTATGCGCCATAGGATTCGGACCCTAACGGGAAGGAGACTGCACACGTGACCTCGCACAAGACAACAACGAGGACGCCCACCTCGATATGATGAGTAGAGCTTGGTCAGGCTCGAGACCTTAAACAAGCGCTTATCGGGAGGCAACCCAACTTTTGCATATTTTTCATTTCATCTCATTTTTCAGACTTATTCTTATTCTTTTTGAATTGATGTACTCGGTGAGCTATTACGTTGTATTTTCTTTTGGGATTTTGTGATTTTTTTTCACAGGTTTTCCGACTTCTATATCATCCCTTATGGAGGAAACGCATACAACGTCCAGCCGCATCACCAACTCGGGACAGCAAGATACACAAGGTGCACACGTTCTAACCCTAATTTTCCCATAGTTTGGTATACGAGATTCTCTTAGGTCTTGAACACCGAGACGGTGTTTCATTCAAGTCTGGGGGAGTACTCGTCGAGTATCATGCATGTGATTAGGATTAGATTTTGAGTTTTCTTTTATTTCGTTTTTATTTTTAGGAATAAACGGATGGACACCTAGTACGAATTTTCGAGCTTTAGTCATTATTTTACGACTTTTTCGAATTGTGAACAATAGTTTAAGTTTGCTAAGAAGTCTTTTGGATAATGATTGGTCGAGTAGTTGTGCTTGAAACCATGATCTATAGTTGCATTCACCTCCTAGGTTTCAGTACCAAGTATCAATATCTCCGTGTATACCGTTTATCCCTTGCTTTGTTTGATATATTTTACCGTTCATTGATATTAGATTCCACATGCTTATACTCCGCTGTCACCTTGGATAAGTTTCTAACTATTTCAGGTTTACATTGACATGAGTACATCGAGATCGATGGTTCGGATCTAAGTGGTGGGTTGAGGTGCTATTCTACGTCCTAAGGGTTAGAGTTGATGCGTAATCTTTGGTAAAAAAAATTGTTCTTCAATGATGCACCTCTTCACTCTGCTACGGTTACAAGACCTTATGACTGTGCCATAGGCAGCCTGGGTCTAAGTAGAAAGCCATCCCTATTCAACTTCGACGTCATAGAAACCAAGCGCGGATCTATATTAAAAAAAGAAGAAAAGATAATAAGAACGAGAATAAGAGTATAATGATATCTCAAGCTTAGGGGAATTGGTATGGAGATCGCTTGGACATTATCTAGGGGTATGAAATAGACTTAGGTTATTGGTAGGATTGCATGGCTCGTGACTTTCGGTTGATAGAAGTCTGAACTAAGTACGCTTAGGCTTACTTTCATGTGATGCGTTGTTTTGCATAATAACTAATCCTTCAAAGTTTTCGTGCTAGTGTCCATTGTTGTTTACCTCCTCTTGTACTCGACTCTAGGTTTTGCTCGAGGATGAGCAAAAGGGTAAGTCTTGGGGGAGTTTGATAACACGTAGTGTGTGTTAGTTTTAGGCTAGGAATTTATATCATTTTCGCGTAGTTTGCATGGCACGAGTTACGAATCTGACACGAACGTTCTTTATATACTCCCTTTTGTTGATTTTCAGGTTTTAAGGCGACAAGGCCTATTCGAGCTTTAGAATGTCAATTCTTGGATTCAACCGCGTATATATGGGAGCTGCAAGCCATTCGGAGCAACTTCAGGCCACAGAATCAAACGGAACACCCAAGCATCGAGCGAAAGGAACGAAAACAAGAAGATAACTCAGTCCGCTCGGGCTTGGAAGAGTCCCTGCACGGGCTGCAACTCCAGCAAAGTTTGCACAACTCGGAGAGGATTGGAACACGCCTGGATTGGATGAAGAACATGACCCTGCGCGGGGTGGCTAAGATGCCCGCGCGGGATGCACATTGATCAGCAAAGTTTGCCCAGGTCGGGCTGATGAAGAGCCCGCTCGGGCTGGAGGAAACCACTCACCTCGCACGGGTAGAGGATGAGCCCGCACGGGCCCCCTTTTTCTCAACAACTTCGGCTTTGAATTCAAACTTGAATTAGAAAGAGAGGGGGTGATCTAGGGCAAGCAGGACGACGCACATGCTAAGAGAGGGACTGAAAGACACAAGGAGAAACTCGGGAGAAGCTGGAGAAGAAGAGAAACTACAATCCGGACTTCGGTATCAAGATAGTGAAGATCGAGGAATCGTATTTCTTACTCTTTATCATGTCTAGGGTTTATTTCTCTTGTTTTACAGTAGATTCCATGAGTGACTAAGCCTCTAGCTATGGGTTAGGATTGCCAGATTTGTAATGGATGCTTGAATTTATTCGTTAATGCTTAGACTTATCGATGTTTTCGGTTTTTCAATCAACATCATAAACGTCTTATACTTGTGCTGGCCGCTCAGTAATTTAGGAATTCGTGTTTAGCTGGAAGGTTAGATTATGAATCCGGAATAGTTATTGTAGATTAAGCTTGATTAATGAGAATCTGACTGGTCGGTTAATCGACTTAGGAATTAGGATTGCGCGCTTAACGCTACCGTAATCACGAGTTAATCACTGCTGGAAGGTAGGATTGCACGTTGTTGTGGTTAGGAGGTTTAGGATTCGGAAGAACCATTCCTTATTTATGAGCTTGAATTCCCCGTAATCAAGATAATTCGATAGGTTCAAGATCCTTTGTTAGTTGCATCCTTGCAAATCCCGGTAACCCGAAACCCATAGTGTTCTTAATTATCAAGTTTTTCACGTCATCTCATCGTTGTCATTATCCATTTTAGTGCTTTAGAAATCTGTCTCACACCACCATCTATTCAACCCGTCTCGTATTCTTAGCTTAGGTTGCATTAGTCCCCAGAGTTCGACCCTTGTATTACACCGATCCGTATAGTTGCGGTAAATGGATATTAGGCATTTGTATAGCTTGATATTTCCCACATCAGAGAACATGAATTGAACTGGAATTGCAAATCATGGTTTGCGACGTGAAGACCAATTATCGGAATGGATGGATGTTTCTTGAAATGGACTATCAAGGGGAAAATATTGACAGTGGTAGGCAATGATGGAAATCAAATCTATCAAATAGTGTGGATGGTTGTGCAAGTTGAGAACAAAATTGATTGGGAATATTTTATTTATCTCCTAAAGTTTGATTTGAATGTGACGGATGGATTAGTGTTTACAATAGTGTCAGATAGACAAATGGTAATACATTTATTTGAAAAAAATGTTTTACATGTATGTTTTTGAACCTGATGTGTTTTGTATGAGTGTTTGAATATGTTTTATATATGTGTTTGAATATGATTTATACATGTATGTGTGTTTTAATCTGATTTGAATTTGGTGTATGTATTTATTACAATTGTTTTATGTGTGTTTATTACATTTGTTCATGCAATTGTATGTGGGTTTATTACAATGTGTACATGCTTGTATGTGTGTTTGTTGAATGTTGAATTTTGTTTTATATGTGTGCAACAGGGGTTGATAAGCTTATACAAGATGAATTACCTCTTGTAGAGCATAGGATGTGTGCAAGGCACATTTATAATAATTGGAGACAAAAACACAAAAAGAGAGGTCTAAAATCGTTAGCTGGAATGTAGTTACAATGACACTGAGTGTGAAGAAAACCTAACAATGATAAAGATAGTTGACGAAACAACATGCAACAATCTTTTTAACATGGAATACACAAGTTGATGTCGTGATTTCTTTCTTGAAGGTTAGTATTGCAGTGATATTGCTAATAATTTATCAAAGTCACTCAATAGAACCATTAAACGTGCACAAGGTCTGCTATTAATTGCGATACCAATTAGGATAGTTTGAGGTTATAACGTGTTGATTTAGACAATAGTTAGAGGAGTCTAGGACAATCAATCATTACCAACGTGTGATTAGTCATGTGATTTAGAATGTATTTTTGGAATTGTTTATTTTATTTTGGAACTGGTGAACTAGTGATTTGGAATGTATTTTAGGACATGTTATCTCTATCTAATATCGAACTTGTGATTAAAATGTATTTTGGAATCTCATAATTTATGTATTTCAATGTATTTATTTTGTATAACTTGGAAATGAAAAATCCAATGTTGAAACATATACACTACAATAATTTTGTACAAAATATAGTTCTCGAATTTTCGATTCTTATTTATATATTGTAATGATTATAAAGATCCACGATACAATAAGAACAATGCCTAAAACAACTATTATTGTTTCTATATTTTCTATTCTTTTTTTTAATATGATCATTTCGAAACGACATTTCACCAATTTCTTCACGTATATGAATGTGTCATCATTGGGGGATGATTCTTTTTGCTTTCTTAAATCTGATTCTTTAGCTTTCAGATTTTATCTTTAAGTTCTTTATCTTATTTTGTTTTACAGTTATTTCATCATGTGTCATCCATGAAACTCATCTTGATCATATCATTCAAAAAACCACATCACTTCCTATTATTATATCTCCGACAATCAAAGGAACATCTACCCAAATTATCTTTCAATCAAGAGTGGTGTAATACGACAGGTTTAGCGCAACAATATGTAACTCTACTATATGAAATTTTTGTATTAATCGACGAAGATGAATCACCTTTGAAACCCATATGTAATGCATAAGAAGCTTTCCAAAATTAAAAAAAAAACATTAACTCAGTAATCAATTTTAACACATTGAACTTCAACACTTGACACCGGTATCAGTTAGTAATCCAGAGAACAATGAAGTAAAGCGAGTTCAAACCTAACATCGATTACAAGACCGTGAAATTGACTAATGCTCAAATGCAAGACGAATTTACCACATATCTAATATAGGACTAGAGGTGCTAAGTGAGTCGTAAACTCATGGGTTGGTCCTGACTCAAACCAAATAAATGCAGGCTGGGTTTAGTTTTTCAACCCATTTAAAAAATGGTCTCATGGACTAAGCCAGAATTTTAGTCGACTCATATGGGTTAACCCATTAGCTATGGGCCAACCCGCGGACTCGATTAAAGTTATATATTTATTATAAATATAATTTATATAGATAATATTAAAACATATACTTACAATATTTCTTATAAAATTCAGAATATAATTATAGGTCATCCATAAAGATAAAAATTATATTTTAAAGCTTCAAATTTCAAATTATTTATTTGAATGTTGTTTTTATTTCAATTTTTAGAATTTTTTTTGTTTTTATCTATTTTTTTATGAATTATTTTAATGTTTTGAAATTTCAAATTATTTATATATAATTTATATAAATAATATTAATAACACATAATTATAATATTATTTATAAAACACAAAATATAATTGCAAGTCATCCAAAAACAGAAATTATGTTTTGAAATTTCAAATTTCAAAATATTTAGTTAAATATTGTTTCTATATGAATTTTTAGTTTTTTATTTGGTTTATCTATGTTTTTATAAATTATTTTTATGTTTTAAAATTTCAAAGGAGTTAAATATTTTTATTTGAATTTTTAGCCATTTATTTAGATTAATTAGGAATTTTTAGATATTTTTATAAAATATTTATTATATAATTATATAAAAAAACATTTAATCCTAAGGTCAACTCATATAATCCACGGTGAACTGTACTAGTTCGAATAATTCAACCCATAGACTGAACTGGACCAAATTAAAAATAACTTGGCCTATAGTGGGTTGGGCTGGACTCGACCAACCCACTTAGCATCCTTATATAAGACTTTGAAAAAACACAAAATGTAATAAGTTCAAATTTTGAAAAAATCAACCATGACGGAGTAGACGAAAAATGAAGCACAACACATTAACAAAACAGACGAAGAAGATAGAGAAAAATATCTCACAAATTGAAACATAACTTCAAGTTATCTTCAATTTGGAATAAGGTTTATGAAATCGAAAATTTTCATCTAAAAACCCAATCGGAGTTCTCCCGAATCAAACCATGTTACTCTACCCAAATAACCTTATATAGCTATCGAATTATTAATCGGATTCGAGTTGGATATCGAGTTGTTAGTCGGATTCGATTTTTCGGTATATCATCCGTCTAGACGGAAGTAATGTACTTTGTCCTAGGGTTGTTTGTTGAAATTGACATAAAATTTGAACATTATAAAATATGGAATTGCTTGATCATGAAATCCAAAATAAAACTGCTAAATACAAGGAGAAAAATAGAAATTGGGGGTTGGTTGTGAATTTTTTAGGCGATTTAGTTTAAAAAAAATTGAAGAATTTTATGAACTTTCCCACCATGATTGATATATAAAAAATGTGCCTATTGTAAATCAATCACTTTTTGGTATTTAAAATATATATCTATCTGTAACAAAAAAAAATTAAACATCGTCACTTCAATTAATGTTTTTTAAAAATTTTACGTCACTCCAATTATTCTTTACTATTTTCTATTTTTTCCCTATTCCCTTGCCCATGTAATTTGATTTGATAGCCGTTACAACACAATGTATAGTCATCTATGCACTAACTTACATTTCCCGATTAACGTGAAACTATTATAGGCGGTCAGTAGGTAGATATGGATATTTAAATATTTAAACATGCGAAAATATAACTTTCAAATTGAAATTTATGTACGGAAATTAGCATAAAATAACGATTTCAAATAAAGTTTTTCAAATAAATTAGTACATCGATCCAGATTATGCGGGTAACTTCAAAAATATTTTTTATAGGATTAGAACACTTTAAAAATATCCTATCTGAAAAAGAAAAAAATTTTAACTTCAAAAATACCCTAAAAAAATTGATATTCTCAAAATACCCCATCGACCCAGTTCGACCCAGCGATCCAGTTTGACCCTGCGACCCTTGTCCCTCTGCGACCTTTGGACCCCTGCGACCCTTGTCCCTCTGCGATCCTTGTTCATCTGCGATCCTTGGACCCCTGCGACCCTTGTCCCTCTGCGACCCTTGCTACTCTGCGACCTTTGAACCCCTGCGACCCTTGTCCTTCTACGACCCTTGGACCCCTGCGATACTAATTTATTATTTACATTTTATTTACAAATAATATGAATAAAATTTTGAAAATACACCTCAAATTAAAATATATTGGACCCGTGCGACCCTTCCGACCATTGCGACCCTTCCGACCATTGCGAGCCTTCCGACCATTTCGACCCTTTCGACTAGTCTTTTCAATGTCAGACTACTGCTTTTTCCAGGTGCTAGCTATGCTTTTTATTTTACCAATGCCACATTGAAGACCTATATTAAAGGTTCTTTAATATGGTCAATACATGCTCCTTGGTCATTCTTTGTATTTATTGTCTTTCTGGAATTTTAGGAGTCCATTTATTTTTCGTTATAAATAG
>CM071860.1:51766341-51777694 GCA_036759665.1 Gynandropsis gynandra | reverse complement strand
TCTTCTCTAACCATATTTTCATTTGGTTTAAGTAACCAGCACGTTCCTTTTCTTGTTTTGCTAAATTTCCTTTTTCGCTAGTTTCCATTTTCTCGGTANGCTTCCTTGCTCCGTCCTTCGCCCTTGTGTGTGCGTGTTGCTCTCCTTCTACTCTCTCCTCGTGTGCTCTGTTTTCTCTCTAATTTTCTGTACGTCTCTTGTTGCTGAAGCTCTCCCCTTTTAGCCCTCTTTCTCCTCTTGCCTTTTCTCTAATCTTTCCTCTTTGGCCGTCCTTTTTTCTTCCTCTCTAGTGGCTGGAATTTCCTTTTTCTTACAGCCACTGCAGTTTTCCTTTTCCGAGTTTTTCCATTTCTTGTTTTTCCATTTATGTGTAATTGTCAACGTTTCCCCTTTATTTTCCAGTCATGTATCTCCTCTTCCTCTATTGCTTAGTTTTGCTTCATTTACTCGTGTTTGTATCCCGATATTTCATTTCCTGCAATAACACGAGAGAACGCTAAAAGAGGACTAAATAATGCTTTAATGCTTTGTAAAGTTCAAATGAATGATGAAACTAAATATAAAACGAGACTAAAATACTATAACAAAATAGACGTTATCAATATAAAACCTTATAATGGCTTTGTTTCTATTGTGAATGGGGAGTGTTCCAATTAAAGGAACATGGAAGCTTAAGCTTCTCGGTCATGATACAAGGTCTCTTTTTGTTCCAAAATTTTCTAAAAATCTTATCTATATCCAAAAGCTTGCGAAAGACCTTAATTGATATGTTTGTTTCAATTCGGATGCAAGAAATTGAAAGCAAACAAGTAATCGGCAAAGGAAAGCTCATCAATGGTCTTTATGTTCTTGAATCTATGTATTTGTGATCATGAGTCTGTGTTTCTATAACTCAAATATTAATAAAGTTTCTATGTGGCTTGCGAGACTTAGAAACCCTCATAGCAAAGTTCTAAGTATCATTTTTCATGATCTTAAATATAAACAAGAAGCTTGTGAAGCTTGCATCTTAGGAAAGCACGTAAAAAAAAAGTTTTTCCAAACTCTGTTTTGGTTTATAAAAACTGTTTGAGCTGATCCATTCAGATGTTTGGATAGCTCCATGTGTTTCTCGTGATCAAAGAAATATTTTGTAACCTTCATCGATGAAAAATCAAAGTTTACATGGTTTTATACTCTCTCGTCTAAGAGTTATGTTTATGATGTGTTTGTAAAGTTTCATAAGCATATTTTAACTCAATATGATGCTAATATTAAATGTCTAAGGACTGACAATGATGGAGAGTATACTAGTCTTTAGTTTTGCAGGTACCTTGAAGAACAAGGCATTACACACCAAACCTCGTGTCCCTATACTCCGCAACAAAACGAAGTGGTCGAAAGGAAGAACATGCACCTAATGGAAGTCTCGAGAACTATCATGTTCGATCGAGATGTTCCTAAAAGGTTTTGGTCCGATGCAGTCATGACCGCATGTGACATCATTAATAGAATTCAACCAAAGGTTCTAAAGGAAAAATCACCTTATGAGGTATTAAACTCTATAAAACATGATCTTGAGTACTTTAGAACTTTCGTTTGTGTGTGTTTTTTTCTTGTTCTTGACTCACAGCGAAACAAGTTGGAACCAAGGAGCACTAAGGCCATGTTCATCGGATACTCTAATAAAAAAGGCTACAAGTGTTTTGATCGAAAATCTCAACATGTAATAGTGTCTCGAGATGTTATGTTCCTCGAAGACAAGAGCTTTCATGATAAAATCACCTGGGTAGAGATTAAAGGAATCTCGGAACCAAATGATAAAGATTTGTCCCTTAAAAACTTAGTAAATTCAATTTTAGAAACTAACAATGAAACAGGTCCCCTACCAAGTGTACCTGCATCATGAAGACCAAAATGATCAAGAAGTCTCAGAAAATGAAGAACAAGAAAGCCATGATGAGATCATACCTTCTGAGCAAAATCTTGAGGATGGAACTAGTGCCTCAAATCATGAGAATTAAGAATAAAGCCATGATCATAACCAAAATCAGGATCATGACGTCGATGAAGTGGCAACCAAAAGCCCTATTTCAATGGCGTGGTAACCAAACACTCTATTCAAAACTTTTGCTCTTTAGCATTTATCTCTACTGATCACAAAGCTTTTCTTAGTAAAATTTACAGGGATATCGAGCCATAAACCATTAAAGAAGCCGAAGGGAAGCCAGAATTGGAGGAAGCCATGGCCGAGGAGCTAGAAGCCTTAGAAAAGAATAAAACATGGGACCGTGTCTCTCTTCCTAAAGAAAAGAAGCCCATAGGAAGCAAATGGATATACAAAATCAAATATAAAAGTAATGGTGAGGTAGAACATTACAAGGCTCGCCTTGTAGCGCAAGGGTATAATCAGAAGTATGAGAAAGATTATACTAACACCTTTACCCTTGTTGTTAAACTTCATTCTGGTTGCATTATGTTTTTTGTTGCTATTAACCTTAATTGGAGTTTATGGCAGATGGATGTTAAAAACCTTTCCTTCAAGGGGAAACAAAGGAAGATATCTATATGAAACCTCCCTCGGGCCTCCAAACCGAAAAAGGAATCGTATGCAAACTGAAGAGCACTCTTTATGGACTTAAACAGCCTCCACGAACTTGGTACACTAAGCTCTATGATGATGTTTGAAAGTGTGGTTTTAAAAGGAGTGAGGTTGATCATTCCATGTTCATCATTCGAAACAAATTCGGTATCACCATGCTCTTAGTTTATGTTGATGATATAATCATAACATGTGATGATAATAAAGGAATAGAAAGTGTTAAACATTTTCTAAAAGAAACTTTTGATATAAAGGATCTAGGTGAACTTAAGTACTTTCTTGGAATTTAAGTAACTATATCTAATAATAATCTATTTCTTTCTCAACAAAAATATGCTTTAGATCTTTTGAATAGGTAAACTCGGATCTAAGCCAGCCAAGACCCCATCAAAGAAAAATTCAAAGACTTGCGTGAGAGGGAACCATTTCATGATATAGAACAATACTGATGCCTTGTCAGTAAGCTAATATATCTCACGATAACAAGACCTTACTTATGTTATATTGTGAATCAGGTCAGCCAGTATATGCATACTTTGAAGGAACAACATTGGAAAATGGTGGACCGAATCCTCCGATACATCAAGAACGCTCTAGAAAAATGTATACTAATGAGTAAAAACAATGATACTAGTCTAATTGGGTACTGTGATGCAGATTTGGCCGGTGACCGCAAAGACCGAAAATCAACGACGGGGTTATATACCTTTGTCGGGGGGAAGCTCGTCAGTTGGAGAAACAAAAAGCAATCGGTGGTCTCTCATTCCAGTGCTGAGGCCGAGTACCGAGCTGTGGCAAATACAACATGTGAGCTCATTTGGATCCGGGCTCTCCTCAAAGATCTTGGCCTCGAATCCTAGCATGCCCCACGGTGCTTCTTTGCGACAATCAGGTGGTAATTCACATTGCCTCTAACTCGGTGTTCCACGAAAGAACAAAACATATTGAAGTTTACTGTCATTTTGTTCGAGAGAAGTTCGAAGATGGTGTCATTGAATTCACATACACATGAAGCTCAGATCAGTTGGCTTATGTCTTCACCAAAACAACAAGTGAAAAAATTTACAAAGATCTCCACTATCGGATCGGTCTTGTTGATATCTCCAGTCCCAAGGCAACACATTCAAGCTTAGTCGATCATCCTTTGAGCTCATAAGTTGTTCTACTCTATTTTCTTTGTCGGATTTTTTGTCCCAATTGGGTCTTCCCCGAAAAGGTTTAAATGAGGCTCCACTTATGTTGCTTTTGAACGCCTAAGCTTGAGGGGGAATGTTAAGTGTATGAAGAAAATCGATCGTGTGTCATTCTCTTGGCGTCCCATGCTGCATCCTGCTCCCGCTCTCTTGGCGTCCCGCTCCGCATCCCGCTCATGTCATGTTGCATCTCGTTCCATCCGGTCAATGCTCATTTATAAGCTTTGCGCTCTCCTATGCCTTGTTGACCGCTCCAGCTCATGCATGATACAGCTAAACTTGTGCTTTGCATTTGTACTTGTGTTTTTCTCTTTTCTAGGGTTAGAATTGTTGCATAAATATGTACCTTTGTATCTTAAGCAAATCATAAGAGAATATTTAATCTTATTCTTTCTAATTCTCTCGATCTTTCGCTCGCTCTCAATCATTCTAAATTTGTTTCCGCTTTGTTTACAAAATCTACATTGTGCAGGGAGAGAGATCAAAATCAAGCACACTACGATGTCTTTAGAAAACCGAAGTCCAAGTGCGTTTAACTTAGAGGCATTGTTTGACATTTTCATGATGTACTCCCGAATACTTTCGTTTCCCTTGTATCTCATGGAGACAATTTTCACTAAAAACGTGATTGATTCCGCTTTGTCATTTCTGGAAAAACATTTCTACAAGGCCTCGAGATATTCCTTAGCCAATGCTACCTCATTGGATACAAATCCCCTGAAAACGGAGGAATGGAATGCTTGATGATCATCAAACACGTGCAGTTCGAGGTTTCCCAGATTTCGAGTTTGTTTTGTTCCTCAACATAACTTGATTCCACTAACACTGGACGAACCTCCCTAATCGCAAGGTCGTGACCCATCAAATCAAGCACGATCAGTAAGTGCTCCTTTTGTTCATCAAAGTTTGACACATTCAACATAGGGATCAAACTGATGTTGGTAGAGATACTTGATGTCGATTGCACAACTGTGAAACAAAAGATAACTCGTGTTAGACATACATTCAATAACACCTTAACTGAATGATAAGATAAGCTTCAATCCCATCACAGGACATCTACACAACATCAAAATTTAGTCTTTGAACATTAACTTTGATTGATATAAACAACTCAACACATTGAATGAATAGTGTAAATTAAACATCTCATGTACTGGTTAACCTTTTGGTATACCCATCACATTTATGTCATACCGAAAGTAAACACTAATTATCAATGCATACACAATACAATATTATCAAACCATGATTAATCTTTAGATTTATAAAAGTTCACATAAATTATATTATGTAACATTCTCATGAAATTGAAATAATGATTTTTCTCAAGATTACCCACTTTGGTAGGATGTTGAGAAATATAATCAAATCGCTTAGATTAATCAAAGGATAATTAATTATCAACAATCATATTTTAAGTGAGACCTTAATGTAATAATTCCGATTTAACCTTATAATTACACAATCCAAATGTGTAATCAAATCATAATAAATTAAATTCACAAAATAATAATATGATACACATAAATGAAATTGATTCAATTCTAATCCAAATGAATTACACAAATTAATTTGCAAATAAACTTATCCTTATAAACATTAATTTATAGTTTCGAATTCATATTTTACCGAATTATTCCCTTCGAATTGACTAAGAAAAAACCATTCTAAAAAAAACGAATGGAGCGAACATCACAACTGGCACAGTATATTTGCAACATTACAATGGTCTAAGGTTCGGTTCCGGATACTAATCTTTTTTTTAGTTAGAAAAAGAAATTCTTTAACTAGGTCCAGCCCAAAACCTTAAACGAAATGAGCTAGGCCCGAAATCCTTTTTCTTATTGGGCTTTTTAAAAAACATTGGACCAGGCCGATTAAATTGATGCGGGCCGATTTTTAAAAAAATATTAATGGATCAACCGTTTAAAAAATATTGTTTTGGTAATTTTTTTAATTTGAACCCAAATTAATCCAATAAACCCAAATATTTTTTATTAACTAAAAAAGGAATCATTCAAATATCGAGGCCAGTTTTTTAGGGAAAAAACAACTCGCAAATGATTATTTTTTAAAAACATTCTTCAATATAATGAACCGAGAGATCTCTCAAAACCAACTTCAATTAACTCTAAAAATTGCTTAATTAATTATAATCAAACCCAAATGTGATATAAATCATATTAGATAATTCCTAATTTGATATACATACAATATATTGGGTTCTACTACCAATTGAAAAATTTTGTTTATCTTTATATGAATTCTAAATCCTAAAATTTGATTGTTAATTAAATCAAATTTGAACAGAAAATTGTGATAAATGTTTATATCCATAGAATACGTAATGCAACGGAATTGATCTTATGGTTCTACGTGTAATCATCTGATTCTACGCATGGATGGGATGTGTGAATAAACAAATGAGATTTTCTATAGTTTTTGTATGTGTCTATAAAAAATGAATCTTATAAATAAATCACATTTATATATATACATGAACTAGGGAACATGGCTAGAGAGTTGACCAATTAATTATCTGGTTCTCATGTGTATCGTTAATTCCTCTCATTATGAAATTTAACGATATAACCAAAGTTGTCTACACATATAACCTTCCACACTTAATTTAATACCAAAGTCCAATTAGTTAAACTTAAATCCAAACACATTTAATGAAGAAAAACCGAGACACGAACAGATCGTGGAACGGAAGAAGAAGAGAAAAAATATCGGTTTTCCATGCCTGTTTGGAGATTGCCCTCATTATGTTTAAAAAAGTTAGCTTGTTTTCCGCTTCGTCCAAAACTAGATCTTGTGAATCACGAGCAACAACGGATTGTTCCTGCCTCCACTGGTATCCACACGAACGAAAGAAGAAACCCAAGTGCTAGCTTAGAGTTTCGAAAAAGACTTTGTTTTTAGCCTTTTGTGTTTTTGAAGTTTTGTCTCTATCAATCTCAAGATCCTAAGCATGTATTTATAGGAAATTTGAGATGTTTAATGTGGTGGTTAACCATAACCCTAATCTGATATTTGATTAAGAAATGAGTCATGGGCCCATTCCGAAACAATGTCAAATTAGTCGATGAGCCATGGGCCCAATGCGAGCTAAATTCAAATTAGGCGATGGGTCATGGGCCCAATTAGAATTCAACCCCAACAACACTAGTCATGGGCCGGTTCAAATTTTAAGCCCAACACAATTCTCAGCCCAAAACGCCAAATTTCATTCATTCTTATGTGCGACCCAATAGGTACCCATTAAGTTGGTAGTGATTAATATCACAAATAACGAGCGGTATCAAGCAACATGTCATTATTACTCAAGTATCGAGAATGTTTGTGACTCGACATAACCATTCCCGTGATTGACGTTACTGTGTAGTCTGATCCTTTTGTCCTTGATGTCATGATCGAACACGATCCATGGAAAACGTCATACTCGTATAATTCAATGATATGTTTCTTGATTCTCAATTAGATTGTATAGAAATAAATAAATTCGATATCACATATCAATTTATTTGAGCACGACCATACATTTCACAATCTCACTCGATCAAGGAGCTCATAACATCACTCTCGTTGTATAGAAGGGACAAGTTCTATCTTGATCAATCCACATCTTGTTGTGTAAGTCAACTTTCTACCCAATCACTACCTCGTAAGTCCATCCAATTACGAGCGACATTCAGCAGTGTCAAAGTACTCATTTCCTTTACGTCAAGATCTCTGATTTTCTCAAGTAAAAGGATTACATACACCATCATCGCAATGGTAAAAAGAAGTAGTAGCCCTTTATAAAACATATATCAAGCTATGATGGTTATAAACCTAAAACCAACATTATAACCCATTAATTTTCATGAATAATTGAAATTCATCACAAGGCTTAGTGACAAACTATGATGGTTAGTAACCACAGAACTACTAATCAATCTATCAAAATCATAAATGCAAAAAATACAACAATCTTTGCGCCAAAAAACGGTTGGGTTATTTGTCACCAAGAATGAGAGGCTTAACTCACGATCTGAGCAGCATAAAAAAATTTAAACTTTAAAAGTAAAATCCCTTTAGACGTCGCACTAGCAAAAAGAAAAATCCAGTGTAACATAAAGAATAGAAGCCATGAAAATAGTTCAAGATTTTTCTAGAATTGCCTATGACACTCATATAACAATCCATGCAGCAATTTCGTGGAGGGTCGATCCAATACAATGTTCTCTAACATGTATCTATGTGTTGAATTGATATCTCATATTAATTCAACATATACTAGATACTAGTCTCAATGCATCATTGGTATCATTAGTCTCAATGATATTCGACTCGGGATGTCATTTAAGAATATATATTCAAAATAATAATCCTAAGGATGTTATTGCATTCACTTATAATATGGAGAAAATAAATTAAATGAAATAAAAAATGCCATAAATAATAAAATGTCATGATACATAAATAAAACCCCAAATACACTCAACTTATGATTGCTCTCTAGGGCATACTCCAACATTTAATTTAGACTAAAACGAATGACAACACTTTGATCATAATTATTCACATTTATTGGTCCACAAATATATGATTAAACATAAAATCTTATACCATTCAGAGACTTAGGTTCATTAACAATAATGATATTATAACAAATTATTTGTAAGCAGAAGAAAATATAGAATAAAAAAAGAAAGAAGAAATGTGTTATTACGTTTTATGAATACTTGGAATGGAAACAGAAGAAACTTGGTACCACTGATAGTAAAAAGAGGTATTCAGAAAGCTTAGTATCTCTCCTAATCCTGTTAGAAAGAGAATATGTGATGGGTAAAGCAGCAGAGGAATCTCTCGGCACAATAGAAGGATTTTTAGAAGCAATTGGAATAGAATGATCTATAGGAACAAAATTATCAGAGGAAAACGAAGGAAGATCATTCATGAAAAAAGATAAAGGAAGAACAGAATTTTATAGAAGATCTATTGAGGCATATTATGAAAGGGAAATATTTCTTTATGAAAGGTGACAGTTCGAGAAATAAGAATCCAATTTGAAATTAAATCAAGCATTTTGTATCATTTCAAAAACCAGAAGATACCCTAAGAAGACTGCATGATGTGTTATAGGTGTGAACTAATGACTATCTTTTGAATGAGTAGAAACTTAACACAAACAATAAAAAAAAGGTGTTTTATTGATACGAAAAAATTATTACAGTGTTTATATTACGTTTATAGGAATCAAAATAATAATCCTAACTAATTACATAGCTATCTAACAAATTAACAAATAAAAATCAAGAATTCTAACAAAAATGTTATGATATCCTTCTCGTCATCTCTCTCCATCCCTTACAAACACTACCCGTCGTCATCTACCCCAACCACGACAACCACCTAAGCACCCATCACAAACATAACACAGACACGGGTGATTGAACCATATAAGTAACCAAATGTAGATCCAGATCTTGATTTGGATGTTTCGCCCTCGTCGAGATCAATTTCACCCTGAGGGTCACTCGCTTTAACGTCATCGAAAGAGAGCGAGATGGAGGTGAGCACCCCTGTCGCGACGCAAATACATCGTTGGTAACGATTGTACGATGATTGGGATGATGATGAAACAGTGGTGCAGCTCTCCAGCTCCGTCGTGAGCAGCGTCATGGTGGATGCATCAGCTACCCGACAGACATGGCATTTCTTCAATCTAAACGTATGAATTAAAGGAAAACAAAAAACCCATAATTAACTATGGTATAACTCACCTATTAATGATCTTTTAGTGATATTAAAACAAAATATAAAATCTATATTAGTGAAGTTAAGTAACATAAATTAGATTTTAAATCTTTTCACTCGTTTCTTAAAGAAATAGCCAAAACTCATAATGATTCAATTTTTTTACTGTTTATATTGATTTTTAACTCAATAATAACCTATTAATAATAATTAATTTTTTTTCTGTGTTAAAATTTTGAGATGATGATGTTTAAATCTAAAAATAGAAATTTTGGGTTTAACCTTATAATATGTAATATTAGAAGAATTTTAAATTTTTTTGGAATAATAATAAAAAAGTTTAATTAATCTTATTATTATATTTGTAAAAATAAATAGTGTAAATAATATACTTATAACAAATCACTTTTAACATAAAATCGGTAATTAAAGCTTTAGAAAGTTTTTTCCTTTTTTTATAGTTCTTGTAGTCTATATTAGATACACATTTATAGAATATATTAAAAATTAATATATTAGATATTCAAAAACAAATATAATTTAAATTAGATAAATAAACAATTTTAAAAGGCTGGGAATAGATTTACAAATAAACATTGTGTGCATATAACTGATAATATTTATTACAGTTAAAATTTGATTTTATGATATGTTATTTAAATTTAAATTAGTTAAACAATATTAAGAAAATGTAATGTGAGAATCTCTACTCAAATAAAGATTTTGCAATTTTTTAGATTTTATCCAAAATATATTTAAAAAAATCTCATTTTAAACGCCCAATTTATTTATTTCTAACTGAAATATACATCTACGTTTTTAATATTATAATCATTATATTTATTTAAGTATTTATAAAAAAATACACAAACTCGATTTGACTCCCAAAATGTTATTCGATTGTTTACGTTGTGACATATGACTGATTTTCCGTTAACTATTGCTGACATGAATAACTGTATCGGCAACCTAATCATTGAAAAAGATACACTAATTTTATTTATAAAAATTTGACAAAAATTCAAATAAAAAAAATTAAAACAATTTGTCTTCACTTGCTACCTTATTTCTAAGGCTAGACAAAATAACAAATATTTACAAATATCTGACTATTTTTATTTGTATTTGTATTTCACGAATATCTAGATTTATTATTTGTATTTGTATTTGTAAATTCGAATATTTGTAAATACAAATATTTATCGAATATACGGATATTCGTCTGATATACAGATATCCGTATACGAACCTAAATTATTTTAACGTAAAAAAATATATAAAATAATTTTAATAAAAAAAACAATAATCATCAACTAAAATCTAAAACTAAAATTCAAAACGCACAAAGATGCAAAGATATATAATATAAATAAAATAAAGTACAAAATCTTCACAATAATCTCCACATCAGTCATTTAAATTTAGTTCCCTCGATGATTCTATGAATATCATCAATTCACCTAAAACAATGAATCAAATTGTTAGACTATACACTAAAATAAAACTCGCAAAAAAGTTACATATTTAGTGAGTTCAGTTTTTTTTTATATATAGTATAATGTCTCTATAACATTATCTAACTCATTTGGATTAAAGTCATTTTTAAGTGAAAATAAAATCTTCAACAATATAGTTATTTTGAAGTATTTGATATTTTAGTACTCTAATCATAAATATATTGCATATTTGTCTATATATTTATGTAATAAGTGTTTAAATAAGATTAATAATGTTTTTTATTTCCAATTTAATCATTAAAATCAAATTTGTTATATATGTATCTATATATTAACTAAATTTTCTATTTAGTACTTACGAATACAAATAGTTC
>CM071860.1:51733495-51753067 GCA_036759665.1 Gynandropsis gynandra | reverse complement strand
TTTAATTCAAAATCACTATAATAATTTACTATTGTTAAACTTAAGAAACAAAATATATATTTATAGATTATTTCGTATATATTATTGTGATTTTATAAAATAATAACAAGTTAATTTATTTATTTTTATTGTGTTTTATATGTATTAATTAATACAAAATATTAAATAAAATTATTTTATTGTAAAAATCTAGAATAAAAATTCATTTTGATGAAAATTTATATATATATAAATATTTATTTATTTATTTATGTGCTATATTCATTATTCAAATAAGCTTTAAGAATATTTTATTGCAAAAATATTGAATCAAATTAACTATGTAATAAATAATTCATATGTTAAAATTAACAAAAAAAATATATATTTAATTTTAATGAATTAAATCCGATATTAACCTCATTTTATTTTAATATATATATTAATTATATCTAATTATTTTACATTATAAATTTTATATAAAATGATTTTTTAATTATCATAATTTTAAAATATCTTTTGTGTTATTTTATAACTTTCCACTTATATTTCACTAATTTTAGAGTGGAAAAACAACTTTCACGTTTATAACTATTAATATTTTTTGTTTTACATTACATATTTTATAAAAAAAAATATTTTAATTATGAAAATTAAATTATAACTTTCCACTTAAATTTTAGAGTGGGAAGATTTCAAAAAACAAATTCCATGTTTATAGCTATTAATATTCTATTACTATATTCATTCTTTTATTGTTTTTAGTTTATTATAAGTCAATTACATATATCTTCAATGCATATGAATCTATTTATTCTTTTGTTGTTTTTATTTTAATTTTTGTAATATTAAATTATAAGATTATTAAAAAAAATTAATTTCCATGTTTCTCTATAATTCATATTTTTATTATAATTGTTTAAAATATTTTTCGTATATCTTAACTTTTAAAATATTGGTATACGGTGTAAAATAAATCACTTGCAAAAATTAATTTCCAATAAATCAAGCATAAAATCAAGTAAATTATGTAAAAAAATTCACTCGGTTGAAAATTTAAATATATACCTATATATGTTAATTTATTTATTTTTTTCGTGTGCTATATTTAAAAAATATTTCAAATTATAATTATATAACAAATTTTGACCTAAACAAAAATGTTATTTAATTTTAATTAATTAAATCGATATTAATATCACTTTGTTTTAAAAATATGTATATAAATTAACTATTTCTAGATTATTATTTGTCATATATGATATATGTCTATTTCTATGACATATAAATTAACTATTTCTAGATTATTATTTGTCATATCGGAAGTTTTCAAAAAATAACTTTCATCTTTATAGTTATTGATAATAACTTCCATGTTTGTAACTAATACGTAAATTTTACTCATACGTAAATTTTCCATGTTTACTTAACAATCATAGATATTTTAAAAGATTATTATTTGTCATATATGATATATGTCATACATGTTTCTCAAAGAAACATTGAAATTTCTTATATATATATATATATATATCAAGTATTATCACATATATATTTTATTTTATTATTTGTTGTAGCTCATAAATTCTATTATTTGTTGTTAGTACTATTATTATCACTAATAACAAATAAATGTTTTTTTTCATTTTTTTAGATACAAAAATTTATTGTAAATTTCTCAAATGTTGTTATTTCTATTATCCATTAATTATATATAATTTATTTTTTTTAATTCTTCTTTGTTTCATTTATATGTCTTCAATTATTAATTTTTATTTTTTATTTAGATTTTATATTAGATTATAGTGAATATATTATCCATGAATTTTTTATATTTTAATTACTTAAATTGAATTATTATTTTAATTTAATCAATTAATAAAAAACACATGATCATATATCACAGTAAACATTTCAAGGTTTTTGTTCATTAAATTTATTGAAAAATATTATAAAAAATTATACCACTATATACTTTAATAGATATTGTTGTAAAAATAAATAAATATAACTTAAAAAATTATTAAAATTATTTAATTACTTAAACTAATTACTTTTCAATCTTTATATACTTATTTTTTTCAGTTGAATATATTTAAATGTAAATATATAATTACTATAAATTAAATAATTATATCAATACAACTATATACCTTTCATCATTTAAAAATTATATATCTTAAACAATATTCAAACTATTTATTATTTTCAATTTTAATAATTTTAAAATCCGTGCATATCTAATTTGATTAAATAAGACAGAGGGAATCTGCTTTTATATATCTATGTATATAGATAAGTCATGAAAAGAATTGTTTACCGTTGTATGAAAAGAATCTTAAGAGAGCATTGCATACATATATATATATATATATTTTTTATTTTTCATATTATTTATTTTTAATTATGTATGTGAGAGGAAGAGAGATAGTAGATAACAAGAGACATAGAGAATAGATAGAAAATTTATTGAGTAAAAATGAAGTTTATATATTTTTATAGGATTTTAATTAAATTCAGTGATTATAATATCACAAAAATAGCTGTATAGTTTTATAAAAATTAAATAAATGAACATATTTTTTTAAAATTAAACAATAATAATAAATTACAAAACATGTTTGTATTCAAATTGGACAAATATTTCTAAGTTGTATCACAAAAATGTATTGTTTAAAATGAAATCAAGAAAATGATCTAAATACACAAATGATATTATCCAAAAAAGGAAAAAATGTGACATCGTTTATACATTTACTTATATTTTGATCTCTCTGTCGCATATCAGAAAATCTATTCAGTTTTTATATTTGGGGAAATTCTACAACTACGAAATTCTGTGGTTCTTTTTTTGGTTATTAAACCCTAAAAGAAATGGATGCTGCCACGACGCATATTCTCATCCTACACCAACGACGCTCACAACTTCCACATGATTTCATCTCATTTCATATACCCCATATGCGATGAGAGAACCACAAAAAAGATGAATAAATATATGTAAGTAAATGTTACCGATCCATCTTCATAGTTGTAATGCTAAATCCGGGTGCTGCGATGAACCCTTCTGAGCGTTTGAAACCGGTGAGCTCGGGGAGACGAGTCTTGCGTTCAGATCGGGTGGAAAACGGTGGAATTCTTGCTTGTTGTAAGGCAATGAACCTTGTTGAGATGACGTCGTTCCCGTTACGTCGTCTTTGGTTAAGTTTGGTGGCGTGGGGTGACTAGCAATACCCAACATCTGGTTTGGATTGTGGTTGAACCCACTGAATCCACGGATGAAGCCATTGCTCTCAGGATTGATAGTTGGTCCTGATTGCGGAATTTGAGGGGATGAGGATGATGACGATGGGTTCATGTGGTTCGTGCTACTCGCTGCAGCAAACTCGGGTTCTGGATTCATCACTCGGGCAGATGCAGTTCCTTCACCGCCGTGCAAAGAATGCCTGTTCCCTATGAAGGCGCTTGAGACAGAGGGAGTTGGAGAAAGGATTCTGCTTGAATGATCATCAGACGCCATGTCATTGGAGCATTTCTGCTTTCCTGACATTACAATCTGTTGTTGAGGATCCTCACGAGCAGGATTCTCTCCAACCCACCCGGGACCAAATTCGGTCCCAGTAGGCAAAACATTTTGTATTCTCCTCGATGCGACTTTCCAGGCAACAGGGCCTAGATTCGCAGCGTAACGTGCCAGGCTCCTAGCATACCCGAACTCTGTGTTCCAGACAATAATCTCGAAATTCTTGGTCATCCAAAACTGTAATATCCTTGTTAACTTGACCTATGTATGATTAGGTTTTTCCATAGTCGCGATCACCGGAGAAAAAATGAAAACTTAATAATCAACCAGAGTTTCCAAATCACACGTACTGGAATTAATTGTTTCAACTCGTCTTCAAGTGTTACTAAGATAGAAGGCTCCTGCATGAAAGTCGAGAGCTGGTTATACGTATCTCTTCTGTTCTCATCGACATTGAAATGTTTCATCCCATATTTGTTGACCGCCTTCACAACTGAAGCTATATGTAATGAAAACAATAGAAGAACTCATAATTTGTATCAGAGAAAAGAATCGGAGAAAGTAAAGTGAGAGAGAATTCTTACGTGGAAACTCATTCTCCCAATCAATCGACCAGCCGCTTTGGGTCTCACTATTATGATGACCGAATCTAATGGGTGTATCTGTGGGACGAAATCTGTATGAATTAGGTGCTTTTCTTAGATTGTAAGCACCAGATAGCTTAGAGCTATCTCCCACAGGAGTGAGTCCAGCTTCTGCAGAAATTTCAGAAGCAGAGCGGTCAATAGAAGATGGTTCAAGCTGTTTCTTCAGGCTCTTTCCCGGAGGACGGCCTCTTTTGGCCACTTTCTGTTGTGGTTGTGGTTCTTCATCATCACTATCTTGTCTCAAATTTTCAAAGTCCTTCTTCGCCATCTCATGCATAGCTCGGGCCTAGCCAAAGACACTCTCAGAAACATAGAGGAATAGCACAAGGGGATAATTAACAAGTTCTAATGCCGAACAAACCTGTCTGAAGTATATGGTGTCTGGTGCATTATATTCCATTGCATTTGTACATATTAAAAACACATCTGTCTGCCGAAAATAGAAAAGGACAAAAAGCTATCAGAAGTTTAGTTATTTCCAATTTCTACATCTTGAAAACCTAACGAAAATCTTTGGATGCCAAAGGCAGGCAAACTTCAAATTCAAAGTCGATGCGTCAGTAGAAGATGGCTCAGTCTAGTTAAAGATACAACCCAAATTAAAAATAAGCTAAATCCCAGTATAAGTAGGAATCTTCAGTAACACTAGGTGCAGCCACAATCTTTTCATAGGATAGCAATAACCATGAAAACCTTGAAACTCGTTAGATTAATCCTATAGATTGAGAGAGATGGAGAGAACGGGAAACAACAAAGATCGATGATTCCCCTCATAAACCACAACAAGCCTAAAAACACTCCAACTAGTGGATGTAGGCACAAGACCATCCACAGGTACCTTAGGAACTACGATATGAAACCCTAAGCAAATGCCAAACTGGTTGGCCATACCACTTAGAGCCTCTAGTTTTACATATACCACCAAAGAAACAGAGATACCAAGCCCCGAAATAGACTCAACTGCAAGACGTACCTCAAATTGCTCTAAGTTACCATATGCTCCAGAATCTAACTTCTTCCGCACTGTGCTGAAATCCATCGGATTTGCAATAATCTCATGATAATCAGGAAGCTGCAAAAAATCCAAACACATGATAGTAAGATATAATAAAATCTAACAAACTGTGTAACATGAACAAATCTAATATCATAAGAAGATGGTCACCTCCCTCGGATCAACTGGATCTGAGAACACCCCATAAGTATCCTTCCTTCAAGTACAGACAATCAAAACCCAGTTCAAGCACTTCATCCCAATACAAAGGGAGAAGAACATTTATAGGAAACTATAACAGAGCCAAAAAGATTTACACACTTTTGAAGTCTATCGAGGATGAACACCAACAACTTTTTGTCTGGCAAAGGTGTAGTGGGGCCAGACTCCATGGGTGACCCTGTCCACAAATAAATGGCACAAAGTTAATTTAATCAGTAGAAAAAACTCACTTTTTATGCTCGTACGAATTCAAGATTATGCGTTTCCATATTCAAAAGGAAATTAAAACAAAAATATACCTTGAGGAATGTCTGTAGCTTTCGAAGCCTTTTCTCCCTGCAAGAACACCAGCAGATTATCATCAATCCAAGATATATATAGAAAAGGTGAATCTTAAAAACCAAAACCAAGAAACAAATACAATGTATACAGGTGTCAATGATCATGTTCATGTTCATGGAAGTATCAGTTATGGAGGACACAGTAAAAGGGCATGAAGTACCAAAAATAAAACAAAGAAACTGATAGCAAGGAAAAGACAAATTGAATCTTTTCTCAGACATGATGGCCTCCGTGCAGAGTCTTTAATTCAGGTAACTACGATTTAATACAAGAATCAAAGAATAAAATATAATATTCATGGGGAAAAAACATAAATTCTGCATATAAAAGCAAAAAAAAAAAAACTGAAACCCGCCAAGACCAGGATTTTCTCGGCCATGACAAAAAGGGAAAAAATACAGAAAAGCTTAATTATGAATTCCCACCAATTAAAAGAGGAGAAAATAACTGACTCAGTCAAACTCATCCATATTCAAGCATGAAACCCTATAATAACGCGCGAAATCCTCCAGAAAATCAAACCTAACTATTCAAATAAACCGTTATCTGTCGAAATTAAACGAACCCCAAATCGATTCTGGAAAAATATTCGAATTACAGGGAGTTTGATAGCTACCGTATCATCAGATCCGTGAACGCCAACGCCGATCTTCCGCCGCTTGACAAACGCCTCGGGATTCTCGCCAGTCTCGTCGAGGTTGTGATCGGAACCAACCGACTGGGAATTAGGAGAATGCCGATGGGCGTGGGAGCTCAAACCGTGCAAGAGCTTGTGCTTTTTCTCCCTGCGCTCGTCGTCGTCGTCGTCTTCGTCGACGTCTACTTCGTCATCATCTTCGCCGATCCATACCGAATCGACGGACACGCCGTTGGTAATGGAGCTCCGACGACCGGATCGGCGGCCCGAATTAGGGTTTTTGAGACCGGATCTGTGTTCCTCCTGAGGTTCATCTCGTCTCCTCTGTTTCTGCTGCTCCAATTGCTGTTGCTTCAGAGCTCGCTTTTGAAGGTCCAACAGAGATGGTCTCCCTTTTTTCTTCTTCTTCGTCATTGCTTCGGCTGCTTCACCCATTCTCTCTCTCTCTCTCTCTCTCTCTCTCGTCCCCCTTTCTCTTTCTCCTCCTAAACAAGCGTTTAGTTTTTTTGTTATTTTTGTCTTTCCTTTTCTTCTCTTTTTTCATTACTATTTTCCACATGTGTGAGCCGCACGTGCTGATATGAATGTAGACACGTGTTTAACAATGGGCCTTGATAACGTTATTGGGTTGTAAACTGGCCTTATTTCAAGGTGATCGCCGAAGTTTACCGGACAAGGACGATCAAGGACACGCAAAAACCGATCAATCCTTTTTTTCGATTACGCAAATTTTTTCAAAAATTTTATAGATTAAAAGTGAATTAGGTTTGTTAGATTCTATGTCGTCAAGTATATGATAATTCAGTCAGTAAATCGAACTTTAAAACTATTATATTATTAATTATATATTACAATAAATATTATTATAATGCTAAATGTCAATTTTAATGTTATATAAATTATTTATATAAAATTTATAATATTATTGTTATGAATTGCATATTATTATCATTATTATTATTATTATTATTATTATTATTATTATTATTATTATTATTATTATTAGTAGTAGTAGTAGTAGATATTAATTTATATGTTATGTTGTTAACTATTTATATAAAAATTCCAATTCCTAATAATAATAATAATAATAATAATAAATATATAAATAAATAAATAAATAATGGTTTATTACGATAATAAGATATAGAAATAAATAAATAAATAATGGTTTATTACGATAATAAGATATAGATTGTCATATAATAAACTAGTTTTTATATATTATTACCATAATAAACCATTTTTTCTTTACTAGTATCTTTAATAAAAAAAATTTATGTTACATGCATATATGTACATCACCTAATATTATATTATATTATATTAATAAAAAAATTTAATGTATTAATTTTATTACAATTACAATACTAATAATAATTCAATAATAATTAATTGATGATTAATTATATTCTTAATCCACTACAACGATTATTCTTAACCCCTTTAGGATTCCTAATTATAGAAAAAACCTTAGAAAAGATTGATAATAAATTAAATAATTAGAAACAAATTAATTATATTAAAATAAAAACGTTCTTTTGTTCCAACATTAATAATTTATAATTAATTATTTATAATTAATGTTATTTGCATGTTGATTATATTAAATTAATAAATGTTAATGGCAAATGATAAAAAAACAAATAATAAACGTTAATGACCAATAATAAGAAATGTTACTTTTAGTACTAGATGTCAATATAATTAATACAATAAATACTATTATATTATTAGTACTAAATTTCAATTTTAATCTTATGTAAATTATTTATATAATTTATAATATGAATTGTATATTATTGTTATGAATTGCATAATAATAATAATAATATAATTGCATATTATTATTATTATTATTATTATTATTATTATTATTATTATTATTATTATTTTATTGAAGGATATTATTATTATTATATGCAAGTTATATTAAAAATGCTTTATAGAAATAATTAACATCATAACATGTACATTAACATATAATAATAATAATTATAAATTGATATATTAATCCTTCAATAAAATAATAATAATAATAATAATAATAATAAATGATTTATCATGGTAATAAGATATAAATTCTCATATAATAAACTATTTTTATATCTTATTACCGTAATAAACCACTTTTTATTTACAATTATCTTTAATAATAATTTTTTTATGTCACGTGCATATATGTACATCAACCTAATATTATATTATATTAATAAAAAATTAATGTATTAATTTTATTATTACAATTACAATACTAGTGATAATTCAATAATAATTAATTGATGATTAATTAATTAATTATACTAGAAAATCAAACCGTAATGCGCGGGATCTATACAAATTAAATTTATGTTGTTGTATATTTTTTATAAATAAAGTTAGTTTTTCAAAAATTAGAAACGAAATTTAAAAAAACCATATTTGAAACAAAAGTTATACAAAACACACCTTATTTATTTAATTTGTGGGTAAAGAAAAAAATAAAAGACATGAAATTACGGTAAGATAGATAGCTTAGCGAACCGACATGATCTCATGAATAAGAGCTACGAAGACGACGAAGTCTACGATGATGTTGATGAGTTGAGTTTTACCACTTCTTTCCATTGCTTTCTCAAATACAAACAATCCTTTTTTCCCCATTGATGCTTTCTTGTCTGTTTCTTCCGCCATTTTTCACTCCTTCTCCATCTTCTCCACCCCATGATTCTCCTTCTTGGATTCTTCTGCAACTCTTCTCTCCCGACACTGCATACCAACACATCAAACTTGTTCGGGTAATTGAAATCAAAGTATTCATATATTGCATTTTTCAGTATCCCAATCGGATGTTTATCTTTTCTGTGAAGCTGCATCTCGAGCTTCGAGAAAATAGTATCTGGTACATTGTTTGTGGGATCATCTTTCACCACATCTACAAAATTTCATCATTTCGCAATAAGAAACAACAGGCAGTAAAAAAATAATAAACGAATATCATTGAAACGTTTAATAGACTTTTCCTGTCAAATAAATGATATAATCCACCTCCATATATCTATACTCGTTTTCTTTCTCAACATAACAAGAAGATAAAGTTATACAAATTCACAAGCTTCAGTAGGATAAATTGTGTAACTTCATACATCTTAATACAAAAGCTAAAATTATTATCCAAGATTCGATTAAGCAAATTCAACAAAACAAATCAGCAACCTCCAAGTCAGCCAATTATTCCACAAAATAATTCTAAAAAACAAGATAAAACTTTGAAATATATGATTGTGTACCTTCTCTAGAGATTTTGACGCCTCCAAGCTCAAGAGCAGAGACAATAGGCTGACAGAGTTTTCTGGTTTTAGGGAGAGGTGGAGGATATACAACAGCGGAAGAAGAAAATGAAGAGAATGAGAACCTAGAGAAGCCATTGCTACGCATAGCAGCGAAGGAAGTGCGGCTGAAGAGAATAGACTGTGCAAAGAGGACAGTGATGGTGCAAGAGAAGCTTGTTCCGTTGTTGCCAACCAGGAGAACTTGGCACCTGTTTAAGGAATACACATAGATCAAAATCGTATAACATGAGACACTTTTGGAACTAACTCTGAGTTAAGTTCTTATTTACTAACGCGAAAAGAGGATAAGAAATCAAATAAAACCAGAATAATATACACAAAAATTGATGAATAAATTACAGGGCAGCTTCATAAAGTCTGCAAAAAGATTGCTCGATATATATGCGAGAGAGAATAGGATTTATTATCTTGTTTGGTTGATATCAAGCAAATCAATATCACCCGGCTAAAATGCGGACTGAACGAAAACTCATTCATCCAAGGAACCTAGAATAATCTCATGAAACAACAAACTAAACAAAAATGGTGACCCAAAAAAAACCTGAACTGGATTTGTAGGAACATACAAAAAGTTGGACACTTTTGCAAGCGAATAAGAGAAATGAAACGTTCAAGCATCAGAGCACCATGAATTGTTGGTAAGCATGAACAAAACAAAGTGCATATGACCCCTTCTTCTGTAATAAGGACATTTGCAACAAACATTAAGAGATATTAATTGAGAAGATAAACTAACAAATCCTCAGAAAATTCAAGTAGGAACGGAAAAGATTTACACATGCTCCATTAGTCCTCTATCAAGGATATCATTTTTCTCATCATCTGCTGCTCCCTCTTTCAGCATTGACAACTGAGGCTCTTCACTTCTTAACTGATGGGACGAGATTCTAGGCTCCATCTTATGCTTATTCACAGTATGCTGCCAAGATTCCTGAGCTGAAGCCGCATAGACTATGTCTCCCATTAAGAATAATCTTTTGTCGAACTTGGCTGAAAATGCCAGCTGACGGGAAGCTTATAAGACCTGCAAATAAGACCTAATAGTCCACACAAACCCATCGAAGCAATCTGGATCTAATGCATTTCAAAATAAGTTGCTGAATAGAAATTCTATTAAAAGATCATTCGTTCAATTTCTTTGTAGTTATATCATCATCTCGCTCGATTCAAAACAAAATCAATCCGCAATAAAGAAGTCTAACTCAGCATCTGTCTTTTAAGTCATTGATCTTATATCTGAATATCTAGTTTTTTAATATCATCCTGTTAAGATCACAATGGAATCACATTCGCAGTGGAGTATATACTTCAGAGTCAGATACAAAAGCAACAACCCAGATGGTTCTTTAAGATTCAAACTAAGGGCGAAAGGAACAGTGAAATGAAAGAATCAAACTTGTCCAGTCATGAATATTAAAATATCGCCTTCTGGCTCACAAACATGAATATCTACAAGTAAAAAAATAGTAATGCTGGAAACAATTAAATTATGCAACAAAATGAAACAATGAAATATTAGCAAAATCCAAAGAAATAATACTCAATATTGAACTTATCGATTGCTGTTTTCAGAGGGGACTCAATATAGCTGACAGGGCGATCATTGCTGTATAATATTTCAATAGGAAATATTTTTCCAGGTACATTCAACACATGGCAGTCATAAAAAAAACTTGGACACCTTTTCTCCATCAAGAGTTGCTGAGGTGATAAGAACCTTAAAATTGGATGAACGGAGTTTAATCAACCGTTTCATTACACCCATCAGAATATCCCTGATAATGAACTCATGCTTTAGATATGACGTATTAAGAAATGTTGCATGTGTGCTTGTACAAGCACTTGAAACCTAGGTCGTCAGGCATACCAACAAGTTTAGTAATGAACACAAAACTTTCATACAAACCGTAAACACATGCCAAATCTGCAAACATATAAAACTCCATACGTGTTCAAACTTCTCTCGTAAGCCTTGTCCAATATGATGACCGAATAATGACTAAGCTCCGGATTCGAAAGACTTTCACGAAGGAGAACACCATTCGTGAGGTACCTGGTAATTGAGAAACCTAAATGAGAGAACTGATAGCAGAAAATCATGTAAATCCGATAAGAAAATACTTATACATCATGTCCCCTTTTCCATTACTTGATTTGGGTCTTCTCAGAAGTTCTATCCTCGAAACGTATGGCATAACCAACCTCTTCTCCTAGACGCACATCGAGTTCCTGAGAAACCCGCCTGAGATTGTTGTAAAAAAACATTGAATTAAGAAAAATATACACTTCATAAGCTCTAATTTCTTTCATGAATCAGCAATAATCCATAGCATTCTAAACGAAACAAGTTGACTAAAAGGTCACGACAATTTTTAAAACTAAATCAGAACATGTAAAGCGAATTATATCTAAAGTCTCCGGTGAAGAAATAAAATGTAAAGTGAATTGGATGTAGGAAAGGAGGAGAATAGGGTTTTATTCACCTTCACTGCCGAGAGAAAGTGGGAGACCGTGGGAGAGAAGCAAAGAGGCGAACATTGGTAAAACTGACTCTGTCGGCTTTGAACTTTTCCGGGTTCGACGGGAACAACGTCTCCTCCACAGACGACATCTTCTGGATAAATCACTGAATCGTCGGTGAAGGAATAAAATGTAAAGCGAATTGGATGTAGGAAAGGAGGACCTTGACCTTCATGTCTGACACTTAGCCACCTTGAAACCATCTTTATGAGTATGTCCTCTTCTTAGCTCTGATAGTTTCACTTGCCATCTGCTCTTCCACTCGCTCTTTTCTTCCGTTACTTCCTGATTTCACCACACAAAGACACGCAATCGTTTTCATGAGAGGAAATTATGCTGATTTCAGATCGTAAGTGTGTTCATCCAGTGATCGAATCCTAGCAAAACAAATTAATGGAGGCAACAAGAAAGGACACTGTTTCAAGACGGCCAGCAATAACACAAAACTATGGAGCAAATCATCCATTTATACAAGTAAATGGGGAAAACCGTAAAATTGCAGATACAAATGCTTGAATCGCTTACAACCCTAAAATCATACTGTGAATCTACACTAAGTTCCATAATGAAGAAAACAAATCAATCTTCATACCAAAACTTGACAAGCTTTAGGTATGTAACATAATTCAAATACTCAGAACTTCCATATAATATACTGTAGAACTGAAATCTGCATTTTGGAATACATACCCTTTTCCATAAACACCTTAATTGTATTGTGATTTCATCAACATATTGCTTTGAAGACTTAACAAAGCAATTATAACTAATAAAAGACTACCAAAATAGGAATAATTGTCCATTCATGGAATGGAATCAAGCATCATCAATCAAAGAGGGAAAAAGAATCTTTACCGTCAAATAATTGGAACAACAATAGTATATTATAACTGATTCAGATCGTGGGAGAGAGAAGAAGGGTTGTGGGAGAGAAGGTAAGATTTTTTTTTAATAAATGTAAGTGGCTGAGGTGGAAGGCGGAGAGGCAAGAATGGCTGAGAAACCACAAAAACTTTAAACTTTTAATATATAGACTGCGAGAGATTACAAATACGCAATTTTATAAAATAAATATAATTACAACCAAATGATGGTCAAATCAAAATGTTTAAAAAACTTGTCAATGTTTAATAATGATATTGTATAAAATGAATATTAGATATAAAATATATTTTTTAAATGTTAGTGGAAATTTTCTTTAAAAATGGTAAATTCATATTAATGAAAAACTTGATATAATCAAGAAGAAATAGATGCATAAAAGCCTACAACACTCCATAAAAAAACAAAATCTACAACACTTGAACATTCAATCCCCAGTTGAGAGTCAAGGCATGAGATATACAGGTCAGGTCGAGTGAGCAAAATCATATTATGTAGCAACCTCCACACTGAAATCTTTGATAAGCTTCTTTCTTAGAAACTCTTATTTATCCTACTCTTCATTAATGAAAAATCAACCTCTTTAATGTTTTTTTTATCGCTACTCGTTGGTGCACCTTCCATCAAACGCGGGTTTCCTGGAAATTGTTTATAAAAATTGGATTCTTCACCAAGAAACCTCTTAGTGACAATGGATGTTGATGAATGATAATCCAGGAGCCTACCAACATCATAGAATAATCAATTATCCTAAACAAACACAATTTTCGAAGGTTTGCAATCCTATTTTTCTGTTTCAAGGATATTTTATCGACATAAAAAATAAAATAATTGATGGAAAGAGAGACCATCGCGTGGGTTGGGCTGTTACTTCCACTGTTACTATCCTGAGGTGGCGGTTGCACGACGTTTCTCAGCACATCCATAGCCTCGATGACTTTGACAGAGGTTGCGAGAATGGCATTCTGCTCATATCAAATGGAAAAGGAACAACTCCTCCATACTGGTTGGGTATAGGAGACTGCACCAACGGATAAAATTGCGGTGCAGATGCTAGAATTGTCGTGTCAGCAGGTTGAGGATGATGAAATTTACAGGTTACACTAAAGTTGCACTGCCCGTTTTCAAATAGTGAGAGCATTCATTCTCACCCTACAAGAATAGCACATATACAATGCATAAAGCTTACACGTATATAAAATATACATTGGAGAACAATAAAAAACAATAAGCCAAGGCCTCTCTCTACCTCTCGTAGTGAGGTTCCATGTATATTAAGAGGGACTTGGCTCATGGATCCACCTGCATTTTTTGGATTGTGGAACTTGCATGATGCCCCAAATTTACAGGTCCCAGTTTTCAAATAGAACTTAAAAAATAATATTATTTATTAATAAAAATATCGGTTATAATTACAATGATAACTTCTATAGTTGTCATGGTTAAAAAGGTTAAATATAAACTAAATCATAATTTTTAAAAGGTTTAAGATAGCAAGATGATATGCATTAAGAAAATAAAAGTTGGTATAGATTTAAATAAATTGAAAGTATATATAATACAAATACCCAAGTAAGTTGGAAATAAAATAAATAACGTGTAAGACATTGATACGGACTTAAGTTCTGAATCATTCAAAAAACACACACGTTTTCTTTTATATGATATACAAAGTGTGTGTAATAAGCCAATGAAAATTACCTTTATATTATTTAAGTTACTAAAAATAATCCCGCGCGATGCGCGGGTTGATTTTTTTTAAAATAAAAAACATTTTAGAAAAATTGTTTGGGTATATTTTTTGTAAAAGTAATATTGTGTTGTAATGTTTATTCTTTTAACATAAATCATGATAAGGAGATATGTCTTATATATATTACGCGATATAAATTACACGACCAAACTTATTACTGAATATTTCTAGATCATATTTATTAATATATAATTTATTAAGTCACATTAGTAACAACATCTCCATTATCAGATATATTTAGTATATATTGATGTATAGGGATTAATATGTTTTAGTAATTGTCATATATGTGAAAAAAGAACAAAAGAAAGAAAAAAAAAAGATTGCCAAATAAAAAAACGAACCTTATTTAAGAATAAGACAACACATATTTTACATAATAAACATTTAGCGAAGATTGCATCCCATCAATGGTTTCTTTATCAACCTTTTAAACGATCATTATAAAGCTCATATCTACAGATACGTCAGAGCTGATGGGATTGTTCTCTGGGATTATCATGTCATCTGTGTTCAGGTAAGCTCCTTTAACTTGCTCAATGATGTTATCGGAATCAATCTTCTCTCTAGATTTTGATAATCTATTTGCATTAACAGAGGAAGAAAGGCATTGAATCTCAGAGTGTGGGATTTGGATTCCAAGTTACCCTTCCTTTCAACCTTTAGCTTCATACGTGGCTGAAATTATCCAACCATCTTTTCAACTTTTCTCTGATTATCAAAGGCAAATTCATGGGTTAATGCTCTTCTACTATGTTTCTAGTTCCATTTACATTGTATTTCTCTTCCTCTATGAAACTTGTATATGTTTTCAGCTGGCAGATGAATCAGAGATTTAATGTACTTGTTTGACTGATTGCAATCAGATTCTTCCGTGTCGTGCATGCTCCTCTATTCCTTAAAAACTTTGCTTCTGATAGAAGACATATGAAAGATCTTGATGGGAACTGGACTGCTCAACCTCCACCATATGAACCCATTGTTGCCCAAGGTATGTGTATTTTTCTGCTTTTTCAGCTTGAATCTCATCCCACTTGTGAAAGAATTTGACGTGTTTTTCGTTCGTGTCTGAAGACGGAACATTGCACAACCTGAACGAATACATTGCGATGAGCAGCACATATACGTTATCGATTTTGGATCCTGACTTGGTGAAAGCTGTAACTACGCAGAAAGTAGGTGTTGTGGTGAGTCATATTCAGCTTCAGAAGCTCTTTTCAAAGTTTCTTCCTTAAATAATAATATTCCTATGTTTCATCTCTTCTTTCACTCGGTCCCGCAAGTATAACAAGTATATTAATATTAGAAAAAGTTCCCGCGCCATGCGCGGGTTATGATTTTGTATTGTATTGTTTTACGATTATCCAAACTATAGTGATATCCATAAAATGCATTCTGATACGTAACATTTTCTCAAATATTATATTGACAAAGATTAATGATGAAGACCTATGCAAAAGTTTCATGGACAAACTAATGAGATAAAAATTAAGATTAAAATACACAAAAGTAATGAGATAAAAAAATAAAATTAAAATACACATAAGTAATGAGATAAACCGAATATTATTTAGTAAAACTTCTGAATAGAGGATACAATACAATACTAAAAGATACCGATTGAATTAAACAGATCTCTTGACTCATCTAAAAGGCAAAAACTTATTTCTTAATTGTTCATTAAAAGTCTTGCCAATACCCTCTCATCTGAAAGGCAAGAACCCTCCTAATTCTTGCTTGTTCCGAGTTCATAAGAGACAATTACATATACCCTAAATCATACAAGAATTTGTTTCAATGCACCATCTTAACTTCTCTGGAGCTCTTTCTATGGTCAGATCATGTACAATGATCGATGATCCGTTGACACATACGTCTTTGTTATTACTGGCGATGGCCTTCTGGTAGGGCCACCACTTTGTGAAACAGAACTGTTCTTTGAGACAGTGCCTTGTCTTCTTCATCGTCGTCAAATTCAAGCAAGTAACTGATAATAAGATGAATAACTCTGTTATATGATCTATGCAATCAGTTTTTCGATAATTAAAACGTTTTTATTTCGATTCCAAGTGCAGTTTCAGTTTGAATACTGCATAGAACGGATTGTGAATAACAAAGAGGTCAAATGAATTAATGGTTTATGATAAATACTAAAAGATTAAAGGAAAACATGGTAATTTGTCCTTAAACAAACTTATATATTAATTAAACAATAAAATATAAGGAAAATCTGATAATTTCTATCCCGAATTTGTTAAAATATGGAAAACAACAATTATATTAGTTAAAAATACTCGTAAGAAAAATTATTTGTTAATATTGTTCATTTCATATAATAATAAAACCAGATTCTACCTATTGATTGACAATTCTATAATATTTAATATCTTTTATCATACGCGTTAAAAAATCATATTGTATATACAGATTAACAATTATAATTATTTTGGTAAGGAGTTGCCACACCTTTTTTTTAATAAATTGCGAATCGTATTTGGATTTCTTTTTTACTCAAAATCAAATATGAGTTATTGCATTTTTTCACAATATATAAACATGTCATTCACCTTTCTTATCAATTCAATTTAAATAATTAAATACATATTACAAAACTTTGTGGGTGATTGAGTGCAAAAGACAAAATTCTTGTATCAAAAGGTATGGAGTTTTTTGTTTGTTATAAGTTCACTTTCTAATGTTTATTAAATGATTTAAATCATTGTTCGGGTTCTTATATATGGTTAATATGTTTTTTGAGTTATATTATATTATCACAAATTCATTCATCTAACACCATTTCTTTGAATATCTTGTTTAAGAACTCAAATCATTATTACTCATTAAAATCATTTAGAAAAACTTTAGATAGGTGAATAATTACATAAATATAACGTATAATTAATGGTATGTGACTAAATATGAAGTACAAAAAACCATTAAATAGGTTTGAGATCCCATGATTGCTCAAGATTTGTTCTTAATCGTAACATAATTACATCAAACGAACATGTCTTGAAATGTCCAAAGAGAGAGAAATGCGTAGATTCTTAGAATGTTAAATGAAGAAAATACCCACTCAAATAAGCGCGTGTTTTTCAAGCATTGGCTTGGTGCGTGATGATGAGACGCTAGGCGGCAGACATCATGAAATCAGGTTTTGAAGTGAGTGGGTCCCACGCGCTTCGTCCACTCCTTGTCTACCTATTACATAAAAAAACTTTATATTTTCTATGTTAACCATTAAAAATGGCGTTCTGAGGTCTTTTTCACTTTATAAAAAAAAAGAAATGTATATAATTATACACACACATACACAAATACACACCAATGTATATGTTATATAATCTCGAATAAAAAAACCTTCTGATTGTTCTCTTCGTCACCGAAAAGAAGAGTCTTTTGTAAGTCAAGCATGGGGAATTTTTAAAATAATAGATCAGATTATATATGTTAAAAAATATATGTGTGTCTGTATATATATATTATATTTATATATGTAATGTACAACTGTATAAGCGTATCTAAGTGCAGAAACACAAGCATGTGAACTCTGTGGAGTGCTCTGGCTATTAGTTTTTAAGACTGCAAGGGCAAAATCTGGTTGCAATTGGTGTAATATACAGCCAAGACGTGTTTTCCCGGAGGGAATTCGTGGCCGCTTGAAGGGTCGTTCCGTTTGGGGAACGGCAAAATATAGGACATTGGAAGCTTATATCAGCCACCCGGCCGCCGCGTCATATCATATTGTCTCTCCACCGCTTTCTCCGCCGAAGAAGACGAAGATTTTCCAAATTCAGCCCGTCTCCCGCTGTACCCTTTCCTCTGAATTTGGCGGAATTAGCAAATTTCCGTACTGTCCTAGTCTCAGTAACCGTCCTTCTCGCAGAGGGAACTGGTGGCCTCGGAGCAGAAACGGGAATCATCGGTGTCTCTGGAGACGGCGAGTGGATAACACTGGTGGAAGCACGTGAAATCTTCTGAGGTTGAGACGGGGAGGCGAAGTAGAGAAGGTCAAGGGACAAATCGTCATGGTGGAGAGGATAGTGAATCCAAGACGCGAGCTTGCTTATATGGGGAGAAAGAAACTGAAAAGAATAAGGAAATACGAAAAGGTAATGAGAAGGATACGGTGGCTTGCATGGTGGGAAAAGGAAAAGGCGGTAGGAGTAGGATGACGTGGACGACTCAGGAGCAAGATTTAATTCGGTCGGTCCATATGGTCCAATAACTATGGAGGTATTCGTTTTCTGACTGTTCACCCTCCCGACTCCTGAGTTCTCTGAGAGTTTTCGCTCTCTCTGTAGTCTTTATATATATATAAATCACTACGACAAAGTCATAGTTCCAGTTATTTACAAAAAGTAAAAAATATTCCAGAATCCAAATAAACCCATTTCGGCTTTGGCTTGATCTTTTCTCTCCGAAGAATTTTCAATTTATTTTGTTCTTCTCTGAAGATTCATCGTCACCACTTTTGTCTGCTCGAAATCCAAAATCGTTTCGGTAATTATGCGTTCTTTTAATCGCTGTGCTTCGTTTTCCTCGAGCTCGACTTCGTTTATGATCGAAATGCCGATTTATCCTGCGTTGGTTATCGTTAATCTGGTGATTTTTGCGGTTCCGTTTGTTTAGTATTGCGTTATGGTTGAACTGTGCATGATTTATGCTTCCATTAACGACGTCTATGTGATTTCTCTGTTTTTTTTTGTTTCTTTTTCAGGAACGATGTCTCAGGGAAAGA
>CM071860.1:51712899-51733430 GCA_036759665.1 Gynandropsis gynandra | reverse complement strand
TCCTGCTGATTAATATCATGACAAATGAAAAATATATCTGGATTCCTAGGATTGTCTAGGAAATAAGTTTATTAAGATTTTTGGGAAAAGGGTGCATTTATAATATGGGATTTCAACGAGTTTCTGTGTCTGTGTGCATGTTACTGACTTTTTGATAATCAATAATGTTGCTTTATCTTTTCCTTGCTTGATTCATCTGATGCTTTCAGCTATTTTGATGCCTTATCTTTCCTCATAAAATCAGGTTGATCCGGCGAAGCCTGCATCATTAACATGGCAAAGAAAATTAGACAGTGCAGGAAAGATCCCCTTGGAATTTAGTCTGACTGCCAAAGAAATATTTGAGATGGTAAGTATGGAAATAAGCATATCATTACAAAGAAAGAAAGAAAAATCGTTCAAGTAATAGTACGGGATGCTTGGTGTCTCCATTGCAATTTGTCTCATCTGATATATTATTACAGAACCACAAATCTTCACCTGCATACTCTTGTACTTGTTCAGGTGGCATGACGAGCCTCCAATAGCAATCTTTTCTTCCTTTTTATTAATGGAGTTATGATGTTTATCATCTCGTCTATATTAATTTTATGATTAACATTTCTGAGTATCTCTTCACTCTGGCTTGTCCTAAACATTGGACAATTTGCTCTGATGAAAGTGTTGCTGATGGCTTGTTGGAACATGGATAGCGTGGGTGTGACAGGAGAGTCAAAAGAAACAAATGAAATTAGTGCATATTATTAAGTTTGTTCCAACTTTGATATCTTTTTCCTTTGATTTTTGTGCTGGTAGGCTCCTATAGGCATTCGGTTATGGTTTCTTTCCAAAGAAGAAGCTGCAAAAGGAAGGGTATATTATTTCCCAACGCAAAGTAATATCTTTGAATAATGTTTTTTTTTTTTGTATACAAGTCTTGTAGTTTGTCATTATCTACTGCAGGTTGTCTTCATTGATCCATTTACCAAGCGCATTGTTACATCTTCTCATGGTGTCCCACTTGGAGGTATTGGGTATGTTTTCTTCTCCTCAACGAATTTGAGCATCTCGGTTTGCTGCTACTGTGTTTAACAAGGAAATCTTAAAAGTCGCCGCTGCAATCTCATTCTTCTCTTATCAGTACTTGTCACCTATCATATTCAGTAGCTGTTCACTGTAAAAATTTAAAAAATGTGGCAGTTTAAACCTATATACATATAGAACTGCAAGATCAAAATTTGATAAGCTATTCTAACATGCAGTCTTTCCATTATATGCAGTTCCGGTAGCATAGGAAGGAGTTATAAAGGTGAATTTCAGCGGTGGCAGCTGTTCCCTATGAAATGTGAAGAAGAACCGGTTCTAGCAAATCAATTTTCTGTGAGTCACGGGTTATATTAGCTCAGCAAGATGAAATTAGACTGTTGGATGCTTTTGTTTCCACTCTCTGGAGCTATATATGCTTACTTATAACAGCTAATATTAGTGTGAGCAATCTCTCTGATCTATATAATGGGCAAATTCTCGTTTAACTATTTCTCTACTGCAACAGGCTTTTGTTGCACGTGTTGGCGGTGAAAAATACTCAAGTGTTTTGTCCCCCAAGAACCCAAAGATGGACAAGTAAGAAACTAACTGCTACCCAGTTCGTCTCTTATGTATATTCATCTGATTGAGATGATGAAACTGTCACATATTGGTACAGGCACGAGACAGAGTCTGGAATTGGTTCATGGGACTGGAATCTGAAAGGAGACAAGACTACGTATCATGCCTTGTACCCAAGGGCTTGGACAGTTTATGAGGGTAAAATAGTATATAATTTAGCTTATGTTGATATTTCTGCATTTTTTTCTTGCATATGCATCCGTTGAATTTATTGTTTATGATGTAGGTGAACCTGACCCTGAGCTTAGGATTGTTTGCCGTCAGATTTCGCCCTTTATCCCCCATAATTATAAAGAAAGCAGCTTTCCTGTGTCCGTTTTCACTTACACAGTAGGTTTCATTCCTTTCGACTTTGTTTTGGTTGTAGAGCTTACCCCGTATTGATGAATTTGGCTTTTTATTCCTCAGCTACAAAATACCGGAAAGACGGCTGCAGATGTGACTTTGCTCTTCAGTTGGGCTGTAAGATGCTTATTTCTCTGATACTTCTTTATGATGTTCGTTTTACAGTTTTCCAACCAAGTCTTCTCCTTTGTTGTATTGCCCGCGATATCTTTGTAGAGGAGTTTGAAACTAAAAGGTGCTTTGTACCAATCTACGGTCATAACGAGGATTTGTTTCATTTTGTATGTGTTGATTCAGAATTCTGTTGGAGGGGACTCTGAGTTCTCAGGTGGTCACTCAAACTCCAAGATTATGTAAGGATTATTCTTACATTCTATTTTCTCCATTCATTGCCTTCCTTTCCGTCCTTCTCTTTTTCAGTGACTTTCTTCTCCGACTTTAGAAGAAACTTACGAACTAGCATACTCATGGATTTTCCTATATTCGTCATTGTGTGTTCACTTCCTTAGGATGGAAGATGGGGTCCAGGGTGTGATATTACACCACAAGTAGGTTGTTTCACATCTTTTTATAGAGCATTAAAATAGGAACAGATTTAATCTCTGATTGTTTCAACTTTGTTGCTCGAAACACAGAACGGCACATGGATCACCGTCATTGACTTATGCAATTGCAGCTCAGACTACTGACGATGTTCATGTCTCAGTCTGTCCATGTTTCATGATATCAGGGAAGCAGAAGGGCATCACAGCCAAAGATATGTGGACTGCTATTAAAGAGGTTGCAATATATCGTTCTAGATGCCTCTGCAGTTCTTCAAAAGCCTTATTTATGTAGTTTCTTTTATCATACGAGATTCGAAAACATGGTTTTCTTCTGTTTATTGGAAAAATCATTCTACCGGAGATACTGATGTTCCTCTGCTAACTGGAATTTATCATTCTTGCATATGATTTTTATCATTCCCCGTTCTAATTTTCAGTACTCGCCATTTTGTTGTTACAGCATGGATCTTTTGATCACCTTGAGGCTCCTCCTGTGTCATTGAAAGAATCTGAGAATGGGTCATCCATAGGGGCAGCAATAGCAGCCTCCACAAAAGTCCCGCCAGGAGAGACATGCTCCATCTCGTTTTCTCTGGCCTGGGACTGCCCTGAAGTTCAGTTTCCTAGTGGCAAAATATATCATAGGTAATTAACTGCTCAGGACTTGGTTGAACAATGACACAAACTTCCCAGTATTCTCAACAGATCCTTTGCAGGCGCTATGCAAAATTTTATGGCACTCATGGCAATGCTGCCGCACAACTTGCATATGACGCTATTCTCGGTAAAAGTTTATAATCATCGTTAGACATCATCAATTTGATTCACTTTAGCGCTGAAACCTTTCAGCTTTTATTTGGAAATGAACTGAGCTGTGTCTATAATTGTCCTCTCTCTAAAGCTTTGACTGTATATATTTAACAGGACATGGCCAATGGGAGTCTGATATAGAAGCATGGCAAAGACAGATACTCGAAGACAAAAGACTACCAGAATGGTGAGTCAGTAGTTTCAATTCCCAAACTGCCTCACTCAATCTCTAGAAATTGTTCATTTAGTATCTCTTTGTTGTATTTAGGTACCCCGTCACACTCTTCAATGAACTCTATTACCTTAATTCAGGAGGAACCGTTTGGACAGGTAGGTAAAACTGTTCGAGATTGTTCTGAGTTCCTTGACTTCCTGATATGTGGTTCCCATGCTGTTCTGTTTGATTCTGCAGATGGGTCACCACCGATTCGTAGCTTGGTGGGCATTAAAGAAAGACAGTTTTCCCTTGATAAATCCCAAGTTGGTTTGAAGAGCATCATTGATGTTGTACCTAATAGGAATGATACTGCGGTTAGTGTTCTCCAGCAGATGGTTTCTACACTCGAGGAACTGCACTCTCCAATCGCGTCAAACTCCGCATTTGGCACGAAATTACTCCAGGAAGGAGAAGAGAACATCGGGCACTTCCTTTATCTTGAAGGGATCGAGTATCATATGTGGAATACCTACGACGTTCATTTCTACGCGTCCTTTGCGTTGGTAATGTTATTCCCTAAACTCGAACTTAGCATCCAAAGAGATTTTGCTGCTGCAGTGATGATCCATGACCCAACTAAAGTGAAAACTCTAAGTGAAGGTCAATGGGTTCCGAGAAAAGTTCTTGGCGCAGTTCCTCACGACCTCGGCATCAATGATCCTTGGTTTGAAGTAAATGGATATAATCTTCACAACACGGATCGGTGGAAAGACTTGAACCCAAAATTCGTCCTCCAGGTTTACCGCGATGTGGTTGCCACAGGCGATAAAAAATTTGCACTAGCCGTGTGGCCTTCCGTTTACGTTGCAATGGCCTATATGACTCAGTTTGACAAAGATGGGGACGGGGTGATCGAGAACGAAGGATTTCCCGACCAGACATATGATACTTGGTCTGCTTCGGGGGTTAGTGCATATAGCGGAGGACTCTGGGTAGCTGCGTTGCAAGCTGCATCAGCATTGGCGCGTGAAGTTGGCGACAAGAGTTCTGAACAATACTTCTGGTCCAAGTTCCAAAAGGCAAAAGCTGTGTACGAGAAGAAGCTATGGAATGGAACATATTTTAACTATGACAACAGCGGCGGCCAATACAGCTCCTCTATCCAAGCTGATCAACTCGCTGGCCAATGGTCCATACCTCGCATATTCTTTAAGTAACAACTCACGCAAACGGTAATGCTGACATTGTCTAGTGTTCTGCAGGTACGCACGCGCATCTGGGCTAATGCCCATTGTAGATGAAGACAAAGCGAAAATTGCGCTGGAAAAGGTTTACAACTTCAATGTGATGAAGATCAAAGGTGGTAAGCGTGGAGCTGTAAATGGGATGCATCCTAACGGGAAAGTTGATACAGCCTCCATGATATCACGGGAAATATGGTCAGGCGTTACCTATGCGCTTGCTGCAACAATGATCCATGAAGGTCTCGACGAGATGGCATTTCAGACTGCAAACGGAGTGTACGAAGCTGCATGGTCCCAACAGGGACTAGGGTGAGCTTCCATATTCTTTTTTCTCGGACATAACGATGTTGTTCCGTCCCTAATTAGACTGCCCACCATTTGTGTTTGACAGTTGCTCCTTCCAGACACCGGAAGCATGGAACACGAATGATCAGTACAGATCTCTGACCTACATGCGTCCGCTCGCAATATGGGCAATGCAATGGGCGCTTACCAGAACAAACCAAAGCCACCGTGAACTAGAGCTCGAACCTGAGGCTAGTTCTCTAATGAAGCACGAACATGGATTCTCAAGAGTAGCTAGGCTTCTGAAGATGCCATAGGAAGCATCACCTAAAGGAACATTACAGTCCCTGTTTGACTATGTAAAGAAACTGGAAAAACTGTAAAACCAATGCAGCTGAAAAACCCAGAAAAACTAGAGAAGAAAGAATCATGAAATCGTAATTTTGTATTCCATTAACTCGTCAATTACACTCTGATCAAAGTACAATTTATAGAATACAAAAGGTATAAATGGTAAAATCTTGTTAATTGCACGTGAAAAGGGTAAATCTATTTGATAACGGAATGCCCAATTCCGTTACACCTGAATCCGTTTGATGAACAACTCCTTTGTCGCCTTGTGCCACCGTGGCTAACTGTGAAGCTTCTCTTGAGGGAATGGATACTCTGACAACTACTGATCCTCCTTGACCTCTAACTCGACTCCTTTCAGCCATAACTCCATACTCTGTTTTTGGTATCGTTAATGCTACAAAAACAGAGCTTCGACCATCGTCTTCGTCCTTCATTATGCTTACATCCCCCCCAAACTTGGAATGGGAAGATATCCTAGATCAAGTTTGCAACATAAGCTACGGAATCGTTGTTTAGGCAAAGGCTTCGTAAAAATGTCCGCTATCTGAGATTCCGACGAAACATGTTTTGTGACAATTGACCCAAGTGTCACCTTCTCTCGGATGAAGTGATAATCCATTTCAATATGCTTGTTGCGATTTTGAAATACCGGATTTGTAGACAAATAGACCGCTGATAAATTGTCACAGTGTAACATAGCAGGAACAGATTGAACAATTCCAAGGTCCCGTAATATAAATGAAATCCATGTTAACTCTGCTGCAAGACTAGCCATAGTCCTGTATTCCGCCTCAGTAGAGGAGCGAGATACAGTTGGTTTTCTTTTGGCTGACCATGATATTAGATTGCATCCCAAAAACGTACAAAATCCAGTAGTTGATCTTCGAGTCTCTTTGCAGCCTCCCCAATCACTATCGCTGTAGGAATGAAGATTCAGCAAACTGTTAGATTGAAGAAACAATCCACACTTTAAAGTCCCTTTCAAATACCGTAAAACTCTCTTCAAGAGTTTGAAATCACCACAAGAAGGCTCATTCATTTTCTCACATAAAAAATTGACTGCATAGCTCAGATCAGGCCTTGTGAGAGTGATATATTGTAGAGCTCCAACAAGACTACGAAACTCAGTAGGATCAGAATACGTCTGATTGTCTGTCACTGTAATATTCTGATGTAGAGGCAATGGTGTAGGCAGGGGTTTACAATCCTTCATACCTGCTCTAGTCAAGAGATCTTGAGCATATTGAGATTGACTTAAAAATAATCCACCAGAGTGAAACACGGCTTGAACTCCCAAGAAGTAATGTAAATCTCCAAGGTTCTTCATGGAGAATTTTGAGCTGAGATTGGCAATGAGTTGCTGTATTAAATCTGTTGAATTTCCTGTTAAAATAATATCATCAACATATAGAAGAAGCACCAAAATGTCAGCACCATTTCTATACACAAACAATGATGGATCAGAATTGCTACAAATGAACCCAAACTCAAGTAGATAGCCACTAAACTTGTCAAACCAGGCACGGGGAGCCTGCTTTAAACCATAAATTGCTTTCTTCAAACAGCAAACATAATCTGGATAGTCTTTATCAGTATATCCAGGAGGTTGCTTCATATAAACTTCCTCCTTTAACTCACCATGGAGAAAGGCGTTACTGACATCAAGCTGACAAATTTTCCACTGTTTTGTAATAGCAACTGAGAGCACAATTCTGATAGTGACTGTCTTCACAACAGGACTATAGGTCTCCATGTAATCCACACCTTCTGCCTGATGAAATCCTTTTGCTACCAGCCTTGCTTTGAGCCTTTCTAATGATCCATCAGCCTTTAACTTGGTCTTATAAACCCACTTACATCCTAACACATTCATACCTTGTGTAGGTGGTACTAATATCCAGGTTTTATTCCTTTGCAAAGCTTCAATTTCTGCATTCATTGCAGAACACCAACCTATATGTCTAAGAGCAGATGTAATAGACCTTGGTTTTGAAGGTATTGTATTTGTAGATATGGACAGAGCATACCTTGGATTAGGCTTAACTATACCTACACGAATCCTTGTGAACATAGGATGGGATGTGTAGAAGTTGTTGTAGATATAGCCGGCTCAGTATCTGAATCTGAAGAACTTATTGATGTTGTGGTTACAGTCGACTCAGTCAATGAAGATGTAACTCCCTGAGTTTCTGTAATCTGTGGTGGCAACTGATAACTTGATAATTGTTGACTGGAATTTAAACTCTTTGTAGAACTGGAGTAGCTGAATCCTTGCTGCCATGATTTCAACAGCTCTGTAGAATAATTGGGACATAGTCTGGAATACACATTTTGATAAGGAAAACACATCTCATCAAACACAGCATGTCTAGTAATATAAACCTTCCCTGTAGGTGGATATAAACATTTGTATCCCTTATACTTTGCATTGTATCCAAGGAAAACACATTGTAAGGATCTAGGTTCCATCTTATGATTTGCATATGGCCTCAGATTAGGGAAGCAAGAACATCCAAATACACGCAATGCTGAATATTCTGGTTCATGTCCATTGAGTACTGTGAATGGAGTAGCATTGTTAGCAAGAACAGAGCAAGGAAGCAAATTAATCAAAAAATTTGCAGTAAAGAATGCTTCAACCCAGTAAACTAGAGGAACTCTCGACTGAAATAGCATAGTGAGACCAAGTTCAACCAAGTGTCTGTGTTTACGCTCAGCTAAACCATTTTGCTGAGGAGTATAGGGACATGACATTTGAAGCTTTATTCCACTCTTAGCAAGATGTTCCAGAAAAATTTTATTTGTAAATTCTCCTCCTCCATCACACTGAAACACAATTATCCTTTGTTTGAGCTGATTTTCCACCAAACTTTGAAACATTAAAAAGGTTGAATAGAAATCAGATTTCTTATGTAAAGGATAGAACCAACTATATCTGGAATACTGATCAACAAACACCACATAATATCGAAACAACTGATTTGATGTGATTGGAGCAGGCCCCCAAAGATCACAATGTACACACTCAAGAGGTTTATCTACTTTTGAGTCTGTTTTTAAAAAGGAAAGTTTAGAATTCTTCCCAAGTTAGCAAGGAGAACACAACCCGGTACTTTTCCTTGTTACGCTAATAGCATTTCTTGATTTAAGATGTTGTATTACTTGAGATTGAGGATGTCCCAAACGCTGGTGCCATATATCCTCTGAAGCTGCCCTATGTCTGACTGAATAGAAACACTGCTGGAAACCTTCATTGCCTGATAAATTGTTCAGCATATAGATCCCTTTATGTTTGCTTCCCTGAGCTATGGTTTGTTGTGTTGCCATGTTCTTTATAGTAACACCATTGTTATCAAATATACAATAACAAGGATACTCTGATGTGAGCTGTGAAACATACAACAATTGCTTTTCAAGTGAAGGAACCACCAAAACATCATTCAAAATCAGTTTACCTGACATTGTATTGATTTCAGCTGATCCAACATTTGTAATTGGAAGAAACGCTCCATCTCCAACCATTACTGAGTCAGTGCCATTGTATTGTTGAATATTATGAAGATTGTTGACTGAGTTTGTCATATGTGAAGATGCACCAGAGTCTGGAAACCACTCTCTTCCAGATTCTTCTACTGGTGTCAATGCTTGAGGTACTTCTGATGCCTGAAAAGAGTTGTCAAATCTATGCCAACATCTTAAGGCATTGTGACCTGATTTTCTACAAATATGACATACAGGTCTAGGTCCATTCCTTTCATTTGGATATTGATTTCTCTGAGTCGATTGTAAATAGGTTTGCTGAGAAAAACCACGTCCTCTAGAGGTATATCCTCCTCTACCTCTATTATTGTTGACAAATCTGTTGTTATTTCTGGTATTCTGATGAAACACATGATCTCTATTTGCACCAGATTGTGATGAGAAAGCCAAATGTGGATTAATATTTGTTGATCTTTGATATTTTGTGTTTAAAGACAAGCTTGTGAGCTGTGAAACAACCTCATCAAACGTAGGATAAGGTGGTTTGTGCATATTAGTATGAATTACAGTACTAAATGCTTCAAACTCCTTTCCTAGACCTTGAAGTAACCTGAAAATCTTCATTAATTCTGAAATTGGTTTTCCAATGGAATTTAAATGATCACAAATAGACTTAAACTGTCTCAAATATTCAGCAACTGATTTGTCATCCTGAGTAAGATTCTGAAGTGAAGCCATCAGATCATACTCTCTGGAAACAGAGACTACATTGAAATTTTGAGCAAGTGCAACCCATACCTCACGAGAGGTTTCTACTCCAATAACCAAACCAAATACTTCTTCCGTTAAAGTTCCACAAATCCAAGACCTTACCAATTGATCAGTCTTGTACCAGGCTTTATATTGTGGATTTGGAATCTGTGTTTGAACCTCATTTTGCTGAAAAATCACAGTCTCATTAGGCTTATGGATAGAACCATCAACAAAGCCTAATAGCAGTTGACTTTTCAGCAATGATTCAATCTGAGATTTCCATTTTAAGTAGTTTGTGTCTGATAATTTTAGCGACACAAAGTTTGAAATATTGACATGGACAGGAAATGGAAATTCCTCGTTGTCCATTGAAAGAAAGCTTCTGGATCAAAGCTCCGATACCATGTAAAGAAACTGGAAAAACTGTAAAACCAATGCAGCTGAAAAACCCAGAAAAACCAGAGAAGAAAGAATCATGAAATCGTAATTTTGTATTCCATTAACTCGTCAATTACACTCTGATCAAAGTACAATTTATAGAATACAAAAAGGGTATAAATGGTAAAATCTTGTTAATTGCACGTGAGAAGGGTAAATCTATTTGATAACGGAATGCCCAATTCTGTTACACCAGAATCCGTTTGATGAACAACTCCTTTGTCGCCTTGTGCCACCGTGGCTAACTGTGAAGCTTCTCCTGAGGGAATGGATACTCTGACAGCTACTGATCCTCCTTGACCTCTAACTCGACTCCTTCAGCCATAACTCCATACTCTGTTTTTGGTATCGTTAATGCTACAAAAACAGAGCTTCAACCATCGTCTTCGTCCTTCATTATACTTACAGACTACACCTGCCGAAGAATGCTTGGATAGTGAAAACAACCAACTCGTTTGCATATAGATTTAATTTAACGGTTCAAGTGTGATTCTTGTTACATTGATATTTCAAATTATTAAAAACCTTAGAAATACAGAATAAAGACATAGATTTGGGTTTACACAAGGGCAGCTGTAAGGAGAGGAACTCCGAAACAATCAGTTAATAGATGTCTACACAAAAGTACACAACAAATAATGTTAATTGTTGGTGTTGTCAATTTAAAATCCCATCAGATATCGAATATAATATAACGAGGTTTGTGTGTAATATAATTTCTTTAAATGCTCAGCTGCCATGATATAATGATTTATGTGCTTGAGATAAATTTTGTTCCATAGTTTTCGAATTTTTCAAGAAATTAAACAAAAACTAAAGGGAAAAGAAAAAAAGCCTTTGGCACTCCGCTATTTTACTTTACACCAATTTCCCCTGAAGTATCCGACACAGTCGATTCCTCCTCATCTTATAAAATTCATCTGATTCTTCATCAACTTTGTCAATTTCAGCCGACTACCTCATCCGTTATATAAACTGTGTAATGGTGTTAACCGACCCGATTTCACCCGATTTCGACCCGATTTTGATCCGATTTTAACCCAATTCGAATACCCGATTTTGACCGATATTATACCCGATTTTTAACCCGATGTCGACCCAAATTTAGCTCAATTTCACCCAAATTTAACCCGATTAACTCTATTTTAATCCAATTTCACTCAATTTTTACTCGATTTTAGTGAATTTCAACCCAATTCAACTCTATTTCACTCAAATTTAACCCGATTTCACTCAATTTTCACCGAATTTCAACCCGATTTAAATTTGAGTGAAATTGGGCGAAATCGGGTTAAATTTGAGTGAAATCGAGTTAAATTTGAGTGACAGAGAGTTAAAATTGGGTAAAATCGGGTTAAAAGTGAGTAAATCGAGTTGAAGTTCGGTTTAAATCGGGTTGAAATTAGGTGAAATCGAGTAAAAAATGGGTGAAAGCGGATTAAAAATATGGTAAAATCGTGTTAAATTTGGATGAAATCGGGTTAAAATTGAGTGAAATAGAGTTAAAATTCGGTTAAATCGGGTTGAAATTCGGTGAAATCGAGTAAAATTGGATAAAATTGGATTACAATAGAATGAATCGGGTTAAATTTGGGTGAAATTGGGTTAAAATTATGTCGACATCGGGTTAAAAATCGGGTATAATACGAGTTAAAATCGAGTATTCGAATTGGTCAAATCCGGATCAAAATCGGATAAAAAATCGGGTCGAATTCGGATGAAATCGGGTCGGTCAACAGGCAATACTCGGTGGGCCAGTTCAATTCAGATGGATGTATCCTTTCGAAAGGTTTTTCTTTCATTTCAAGAAAAAAGCAAAAAACAAAGAAGCGGTCGAAGGATCTATTGTCAAACAATACTTGCTGGAAGAAATCACATATTTCAGCACATTTTATTTCAAGTCACATATTCAGACGAAAGAGCGACGTGCAACGGATGATCACACAAATTATCTGTATCAATATAATCCGCAGTTTGACCCAATTCCTGAGCTGTTTACACCAATTGGACGTACAAGAGGTAAATCCAATGAATATTAGTTAACACTAGAGGAGTATAATCATGTCCACACATATATACTACTTAATTGTCAAGAGTTATTACCGTTCGAAAGGTACGTACGTGGTACATATTATAATATCAATCTTTATATATATATATATATTAAAATGTAACGTATTTTCATTATTCAGGATATTTGACGAAGAAGTGCTTGGTACATATCCTCATCTAAATGCAAATGAACTCACAGACATGAAAGTTCAACATTAATTAATTGCATATAAGAGTATTAATTTGTTTTTTTATATGTACAGGTGAAATGTTCTGATGAAAGACTTCCTACGTGGATACGCGATTATGAAGACGTTGAACCGGAAGATGCTGAAGATGAAAACGGCGATGAATTCAATGAACAAGCGAAGGACGACTCGCCCATCGATGAATCTACTGAAGAAGAAATGTAAATACAATAATGTTTACTGTGTGTAATAAATGTAGATAATGTGTAATGTAAATGACGTGTAACGTCCATGAACGATGTTTGATAATTGATGTATGATGTGTAATCGAACAATCGAAATGTTAATACAATCGAACATGTTATATAAACAATTTTTTATGTATAAAAAATTAGAATAATCTAATACCAACGTTGAAAATATTAACGGTTGCCCGTTGAAACACGAACTCGCCCCCGACACTTAGAAAAAATATTTAAGTTTTCCATATGTCTAGCGGGCATTTTCCAGCGGTCATCCGTTGGGAATTTCCAATGGATGCCCGTTGGAAAACACGTTGTAAATTGACGCGACGTTTTGCATTTCCAACGGTCATCCGTTGGAAATTCCCAACGGATGACCGTTGGAAAATGTAATGATGACTGCAGGTTGTGCAGCTTTCCCAACCGTTTTTGCAGACTTTCCAACGGTCATCCATTGGAATTTCCAATGAATGACCGTTGGGAAGGCAGACGAGCCGCCATTTAACCGTCCGTTGCCTCGGGAACACACATTTCCAACGGGCATCCGTTGGAAATTCCAACGGATGCCCGTTGGGAATGCAGAACTTCGCGTCAATTTACTCCTTCCGTTGCGATGACGTGTTTTCCAACCGTTGGAAATTTCGATATATATAAACCGACGAACTGTTCTTATTTCAACACAAATCCAAACAAAAAACTTCTGTAAAATTCACATTTCACACACAAACAATTCGAATCCATAGAAACCATGAGACCGAGACGTTTCATAGGATCGGGTGGTTTACTGGCTGGTTTCACGGGAGCTCCTCCCCCGCCGCCACCACCACCATATCGTCCTCCGTCTCTAGTATTGGCACCGCCGATATTTATTGACGAGGACTATATGACAGATATCGATGCGTTGATCGATGATTTCGATGGGCGTCCAACCCTTCCGATCATCGATCCAGAATGTTCTCTAGGGACGTTATGGTAAAAAAAATTAATTTTGATTTGTATTATTATATTTTATAAATTTTATCTAACTTTTTATTTTTTATATGCAGGTTTGATGAGCATGATGTACTAAAACACACCAACAACCTCATTATCCAAAGGTCCTTACAGGACCTATACTACTCCTGGCAAGTTACGCTAGAAGTTGTGCACCAGCGATGGTGGCACACTTTTATTATAAGTTTTTTTAATTATATTTCAACTTTTTAATTATATGTATATATATATATATATTAGAAAACTAAAAATTTTCTAACTTTGTTTGCAGCGCTCATACAGATGGCGGAGAATTCATACAACGCGCATCTACACAGCATGGATGCGCGACATGCAGGTTCGGATGCGCCTGATGATAAACGGTGCACAACGCAACTTCTACGCCAACAATAGCAAACCGAGATGGGCAACGGAAGCGGTCTTCAGTAAAATGATTGAGCATTGGGAGTCCGCGGAATTCAAGGCCAAGAGCGAGAAGGCCAAACAATGTCGCTACGGTGAGAAGATTCCCGGAGATGGTCCGCATCGCCATACTTCGGGATCAAAATCCTTCACGAAAAGAAAAAAAAGAATCGGTAAAATTTTAATTATTTAAATTTTTGTTTATTTAAATATTTATTTAACAACATTTATTTTATATTATAGATGCAACGGATGGGAAGAGAACCCACTCTTCTTGAGCTGGTATTAGAAACCCATGCAAAGAAGAAGTCGGTTGTCGGGGAAGAGGCCAACGAACCCGAACTCGTCGATCCTCGAGCGGAGCGAACCGTAGAGCGAACCGTTAGAGCTGTGACAGAGAAAATCACACAGCAATCTCAAGCTTGCGGTTCAAGCCCCGACGACCTCAGTCCTTTACAAAAGGACAAAATTTATTTAGAGGTAAAAGGTTATTATTTTATTTATCAATTATTAATCAAATAATTTGTGAAAATCTAATGTTACTTTTCTTTGTATTGTAGTCGGTGAGACCGTATAAGTGACGTCTATACGGTCTTGGGGCGCTTCAAAAGGATATCGTCGAGGACGTCACGACGGTACCTCCCGCAATGCAAGAGAGTATTTCGCAATAACGGGGGATCGAAGATCTCGATTCACACCTTCGAGAAACTCAAGCCAAAGTGCAGCACTTTGAGAGCGTCATCGAGTTAATGTCGGGGCAAGGGAGGGGATCAACGTTGCAGCAAGAACCGGTTCCCGATTCAGATGCAACGCCCTCTAGACGTGATGGCGATCACAGAGACGATATCGACAGATTAATGTAGTTTTAATTTTAGTTTTTGTGAACAATTTAATATTTTAATTAAAAATTTTTATTTATTTTAAAAAATATTTTTAATTTTTAAAAATTTTATTTTTTTTAAATTTTTTTTCAAGATTTCCAACGGGCGTCCGTTGGAAAATCTAACGGGCATCCGTTGGACTCTATTTCCCGCCAAATGTTAACGGTCGTCCTTCTCCGCCACTTTGCAACGGGCGTCCGTTGCTATTTTTCGCCAAATGGCAACGGATGCCCGTTGGAAATCTGAATTTTTTCCCCGCGGAATTTGGCAACGGACGCTCGTTGCTTATTTTTCAACGGCGATCCCTTACAAATATTTCCAACGGGCGTCTATTACCACTTTTCCAACAGATATATCCGTTGCAATGTCCGTTGAATCGTTGCAACGGAGAGAATCCGTTGGATGACCGTTGCGAATTGCAACGGATCCGCATTTCCAACGAACTATTCGCAACGGACGGGGATCCGTTGGCATCCGTTGGAAAAAGCGATTTCCAACGGATTTTAGGAATTTTTCAACGGATATGTCCGTGGAAAATGCGTGTTTTTTTGTAGTGCACAGACACAAAAACATTTTTATGCTCAAGATACGGATTAGATTATCAGTTTATGATTGGTTATGTCTGAACAGTGGGTGAGATATTCAATATATTGGTCATTTTTATTGCATAATTAATGCTTCAAGAGAGGCTTGTGATTGTTCCTCAAAATTCAATTATGTGTTCTACCATCATTTTTTGTGGGATTCTGATGTAATATAAGATATGAGAGATCATGGATCTAGGTGGAAGGTATGGGTCTTTGTAAGCTGGTGGATTCTCTGTTAGAGAAGATTGTGTGGATAATTTTATAGATGAGATTTTATTTAACATACCTCGCATATATACCATAAATGGTATGAGTTTCATTTTGATGCAGAATATCTGGTTGGTTTGGGAGAGTGATTCTAATATTGGATAAATCCTCTTCATTAGTATTGGTTGATTTAAATAACATGTTTCTGTATGCTTGAAAATGAATTTTAGATTGAATAATACGTTTCTGTGGAAAGTCAACAACCTGATTTTCAGTAAGGTTTACCACGGATTCGATTGTTAATGATCCAACACTAAGTTCCTCAAGTACTTTCTTATGTTTCTTTTGTATGTGATTGGATTGGTTATTGTGTTGATGCAGGTCTACCAAAGATAAGTTTCCAAAAGAATCAACAAGTCTGCTTGGGATAAGCTTAAACACATGCATCTAATCAAAACCATTAGTAAAATTATGATCTCTCACTCACTTCTTCACAACTATTTTAAACTATCAATTTGTAGGGATAGTTTGATTATGATGTTAGTAAGCAATTAGCATAGACATTCTTGCTTGTAAAGCATAAGTTAATGTGAATAAAGTATCTTTGTTGTCATGCCTGAAAAATGATGAAACAATATGTTTTTTGATGTCATTGCCCTTAACAATAGATGGAAGAAAGAGTCTTTTTATTTGTGTTAATTCATTTTTGGATATGGTTTTGCCATTATATTTTATTCGAGAATTTTCTTCCTCCAGAACTCAGTCAACCAAACAAGGGAAAAACCTATTTTCTTTGTGTAGCAGCACGGTTCTTGAAGAATCTGTTTGGTCATATTGAGGTCACTTGAAGGATCTTCCATTAAAGGGATGACCACTAACTGCAAGTCATTGATTGAGAGAATCTATTATGTTTTTGAAAGAAGCAAGCAAATAGAGCGTTAAAAATGAAGGTGAAGGTGAAGAAGCGCACAATGAGATAAGCCACGCGAGAGTGAAGTAGTGAAGTTGACGAAGAGATAGTCAGCTTTAAACAAAAATATGAAAACAAGGAAAGAGAAGGAGAAGGTTCTTGAAGCAACAACTGAAGTTTTTGAATAAGAGAGAAAAAGCTTTGAAAACCGAACAAAAAATTGAAAGATAGAGAATGAAAGAATTGGGTATGAGACCGATAAGTAAGAGCGTATTCTTAGAGAATATTAAAGTATTAGGATTACACAATAATAGAAATTGGAGTTTTCAATGTTGCAGTTTCTATTACGAGACAGACAGAGAAATACAATAATCCTAAGAGTTAAATATTTTAAACATTATACAGAAAAAAAAGGTTTTATGTTATAATATCATTACCAACTATATATTTTATATATCATTTTTTCTACGTACATTTATCAACAAACTATTAAATTTTATATAATTTAATTATTTACATTTTCTAACTCACATAATTTTTATAATATAAACAATAATTTACAATTTAAATTTTGAATGAAATAATAAATAATATTTGTATATATTAGTCCTCGCGTAGCGTGGAATATATACTAGTAATAATAATAATTTCAAAACAACATTTGTATGAAACCAAATCAACGATTACGTGGCTTCCACATCATCACTCACGTGTTTTCGCCAGAATTGAGCAAAAACCTAACTTTTAATGTACAAGATTCGCTTGATTTTAAAAATGATAATAATAATTTCAAAAAACAACATTTATATGAAGCTACGTCAATGATTAAATTGTTGTCACGTCATCGTTCACATGTCTTCAACAGAATTGAACAAAAACCCAACTTTTAATGTATAAGATGTATTTTTTCATGATATTTAATTATTTTTATCTTAAATAGTATACCATAACATAAAAACTCAACGTGTTTCTTTTAGGTTAATCGATTTTTTCAACAATTTACTTGATTTTAAAAATAATAATAATTTCAAAAAACAACATTTGTATCAAATCAAATCAACAATTACGCGGTTGCCACATCATCATCGTTCACGTGTTCACCAGAAAAAAACTCAATTTTTAATATATAAAATTGAATTAATTAATTACTATGCGGTGCCATAAACTTATGAATGGTCCATGAATATAAGTGGTCCAAGATGAGTAGTATTAAAATGCTTAAATCTGAAACAATACTGATTAAGTTTCAACCATTAAAATACGTGGAATTGAAGGCATGCATTTATTAAAATATAACAAATGAAAAGTCATTTCACTCCGCGTTTGCTTCGGCCCGCTGTTTGGTTCGGTTGGTATATATATTCCTCCATCCAAACAACTGCAATCGTTTCACGAATACACTTTTTTTTATTAATAAACTCATTATCACAATTAACTTAATTAATTAAGTGGAGATTAATTGGAAACTGTTGAAAAGTAATTATTAATATGATATATATTTAATTATATTAAAATATAAAACATATATATTGTGTATAATATTAGTAAAAAGTATATATAATAAAATATATATAATATTATAATATATATATGCATATATTATTATGTATTATATATATTGATATAGTAATATGTACGCTATATACACTGTAACTAAAGTAAATATGTATATATATTATAATATATAAATAATAATATTATAATTTATAAATAATAAAGTATTATATATATATATATAGATAGAAGATTAAAGAGAGAGAGTGGGGAGATGTGAGAGTGAGATAGAGAATGAAGAGAAAAATTTTTGTGTATTCTTGTGATGATGTATATTTTTATATATGAGGTCCCTATTTATATAGGCAAATCTCTTTTAGATTTTAATATTAAATATTGTAAATGGGCTAAAGCCCATGAGACATTTACAATTTAACACTCCTCCTTAAATGTCTATTGACTGCCTCGTTAAAAACCTTATCATGGAAAAACCCATTGGGATAAAAACCATGATGAGGGAAAAATAGTACAGTCATAAATACTCCTCCTCGATTTGTCAACCCTTTGGTTAATCATAAGCTTCGGAGGTGACGTATCCCGATATTTGTAATGTGTTTTCTCAATGCTGAAGTAAGGAGCGCTTTTGTGAATAAATCGGCCATATTTTCGCATGATCGGATGTATTGAACATCAACTTCTTTCTTCTTCTCGAGCTCTTGTGTATACGTGAAAAATTTTGGAGGTATATGCTTTGTTCTGTCACTTTTGATATATCCTTCTTTTGTTTGAGCAACGCAAGCGGCATTATCTTTATATAGTATTGTTGGGTTGATATTAGTTGATAATACGCACGTCTCTTGTATGTGTCGAGTTAAAGCTCTGAGCCACACACATTCTCTACTCGCTTCATGAAGTGCTATGACTTCAGCATGATTTGAAGATGTTGCAACTAGTGTTTGTTTTTGTGAACGTCATGATATCACTGTCCCTCCAATTGTGAAAACATATCATGTTTGTGATCTAGCTTTATGAGGATCTGATAAGTAACCTGCATTTGCATCTCTTTTAAGGTCCCAATTATATTCAGATCATCAACGTAAACAGCTATAATCACAAATCCACTTGTTGTTTTCTGAATAAAAACTCAAGGACAAATAGGGTTATTCACAAATCCCCTTTTTAATAGATATTCACTTAGACGATTATACCACATACGTCCAGATTGTTTCAATCCGTATAAAGATCGTTGCAATTTGATTGCACACATTTCTTTAGGTTTTGAGTTTGATGTTTTTCGGCATTCTTAATCCTTCAGGGATTTTCATGTATATATCATTTATCCAAAGATCCATATAGATATGCCGCAACCACATCCATAAGGTACATATCTAAGTTGTTGGATGCTGTTAAACTCATCAAATATCTAAATGTGATTGCATCCATAACAGGGGAATATGTTTCTTCATAATCAATTCCGGGTCTCTGGGAAAACCCTTGTGCGACAAGTCGTGCCTTATATCTCGTGACCTCATTATTTTCATTTCTTTTTCGTACAAAAACCCATTTGCATCCAACTGGTTTGACACTATTTGGAGTTTGAACGATGGGTCCAAATACTTTTCTTTTATTCAATGAGTCTAATTCTATTTGCATAGCTTCTTTCCATTTGATCCAATCATGTCTCTTTTGACATTCTAACACTGATATTGGTTCTAGATCTTCACTATCATTTTCAATTTCTTTGGATACAGAGAAAGAGAATATTCCATCATTGTCATTTATTTCATCTCTTCTTATAATTTTTTCATCATAGATATAATTGATGGAAATTTCATTGTTTTCTGTATGTTCATGATTATTTTCATGATTTTCATTTTGAATATCATCTTCCTCATTTGTTTCTTTTTGAATGTTCTCTATTATTTGAGAATCATCATTATTATCAAACTTCTTTCTCTTTTGAGGATTTTTATCTTTTGAACCAAGTGGTTGTCCACGCTTTAAGCGTGTTGTTGACTCATTTGAAATTCTTTCACCCGTATGCCCTTTTGGTATTTCTATACGAGCAGGTGTATTTGCAGCCGGTATATATGATTTTTTAACTCGAACTGTATCATTAAACCCATTTGGAAGTCTATTCGCAATATTTTGCAAATGTATTATCTTTTGTACTTCCATATTACATTGTTTTGTAGGAGGATCAAGATATAACAATGATTGTGTTTTCCATGTTAACTCTCGTGAGGCTTGTTTTATTCCTCCTCCTAACGGTGGGAATTCATTCTCATTAAAATGACAATCAGCAAAACGAGCTGTGATACATCACCCGTTTCTGGTTCAAGATATCTAATGATAGATGGTAAATTATATCCAACATAAATTCCCAATCTGCGTTTTGGACCCATTTTTGTTCATTGCGGTGGAGCAATTGGAACATATACAGCACAACCAAATACTCGAAGATGAGATATATTTGGTTCTTGGCCATTTGATAATTGAAATGGAGAATATTTATGA
>CM071860.1:51699901-51701257 GCA_036759665.1 Gynandropsis gynandra | reverse complement strand
TCACGTTCGAAAATTAAAGGTAAATTTGTCTTTTCTCCAGTTTTTTATTTTCCGATTAAATAATTATTTTAGGGAAGGGCATTTTTGAAGCGTTTTAGCCCTACGAGGGTATATCTGATATTCCGCCTATTAAATACCAAAATATTGTTGAAAATTAATTATTAATATGATATATATTTAATTATATTAAAATATAAAACATATATATTGTGTATAATATTAGTAAAAAGTATATATAATAAAATATATATAATATTATAATATATATATGCATATATTATTATGTATTATATATATTGATATAGTAATATATACGTATATACACTGTAACTCAAGTAAATATGTATATATATTATAATATATAAATAATAAATATTATAATATATAAATAATAAAGTATTATATATATATATATATACCTTACCTAAGGTAATAGGAGGAGAGATAGAGGATTAAAGAGAGAGAGAGGGGGGAGACGTGAGAGTGAGATAGAGAATGAAAAGAAAAATTTTTATGTATTCTTGTGATGATGTATATTTTTATATATGAGGTCCCTATTTATAGACAAATCTCTTTTAAATTTTAATATTAAATATTGTAAATGGGCTAAAGCCCATGAGACATTTACAATTTAACAGAAACAGCTCTTAACTAGACTCAGCCCTTTAAGCTTCTTAATAAAAATCTAATTCACGAAACAACTATTATATTAATATAACCAGGAAACTGCAATTTTAAAACTAAAAGAAAAAAATTTAAAATTAAAAGAAAAATTTGTATGAAAAAACTGGCAATCATTAAATACACGATTTTTATAAATTTTTAAGAAAATAATGTAAATCAAATTAAACAATAGATAATTTTAATTAATCGTTGAAGTTTAACAGTTATGATTACAATTTTATTATATTTGGGTCCATCAGAAATTTCAGGTAAATTTCTCCATAAATCAGTTTGTCTTAAGGAATTAGGTATCCAAATTCTCCCAAGTTTTTCCAGCTAAAAATATCATGTTTAAATATTCTGTAGAAGTAGGTGTCCAAGGCTAGTTTAATTAAAAGAGGATAAGGAATATTGAAAATCTAGATCTTAAAAGAGGATTTAAAAAATAAGGAATATTGAAAATTTAGATCTTAAAAGAGGATTTAAAAGCTTAAGTATTAAAATTGTAGAAATATAAAATCATCTAAAATGTTATCTTTTGTATTTTTTAATATATATAAAAAATAACGAATTATATCTGCATGTTTATATATATATATATATATTAAAATGCGAAATAATAAAATATAACAACTAATATGAAGTTATTACAATTTTTTGTATTGCAATAAGAAAATATGCAAGTTCAAGTTT
>CM071860.1:51689901-51694901 GCA_036759665.1 Gynandropsis gynandra | reverse complement strand
TGATTAGTGGTCGAGTTTGAGTATCGAAAGATATAGGGATCAAAGAACAAATTCTAAGGCAAGCTCACCAATCCAAGTTTTCGATTCATCCGGGATCGATGAAAATGTATCGGGATGTTCGCCAACTTTATCAATGGCCAAGGGTAAAGAAGTACATCTCTTGATCGGTAGCTAATGTCCAACATGTCAATTAATCAAAGCGGAGCAACAAGTACCAAGCGGGAAATTGCAAAGTCTATCAATTCCCGAATGGAAGTGGGACCTTATTAACATGGATTTCGTGACATGTCTTCCAAGGACGCAAAGTGGCAAGGATGCCATTTGGGTGGTCCTGGATCGGTTAACTAAATCGGCTCATTTCATTCCAATAAAGAAGACTTTTGATGTGAATCAGCTAGCGATGATCTATATTGCGTAAATTTTGAAGTTGCACGGGGTTTAACTAAGCATTGTGTCAGATCGAGATGGAATATTCACCTCATGTATTTGGAAAGTGTTTCAAAAAGTGTTAGGAACCAAAATACGTATGAGCATCGCATATCATCCACAGACAGACGAACTATAAGAGAGAATTATAAGGACACTTGTTGAATTTTCGTACAATAATAGCTATCATGCTAGCATTGGGATGTCACCATATGAAGCATTATACGGGCGACCGTGACGTATACCCTTATGCTAGACTGAGGTGGGGGAGAGATCTATCTTTGGGGCAGAGATTGTCGAGAAGACTAGGGAAAAGCTGGGAATTATTAAGATGAAAATGAAGACGGTTCAAGATCGTCAGAAGACTTATGCTGATCTAAAAAGAATGGACATTGATTTTAACATCGGAGATAAGATATATTTGCGGGTTAAAGCGAGGAGAGGGAGATCAGGTGGAAGCCGAGTGAACAAGCTATCGCCACGGTTTACAGGACCATTTAAAGTGATTGAGCGAATTGGAGTAATCGCCTATCGGTTGGAGCTTTCCACATCTTTCGAGGGGATACATTATGTGTTTCATATATCATTGTTGTGTAAGTGTTTATCAGTACCAGAGAAAATACTTGTAAAGTCACAAAAAAACCTTAAGAAAAGACATAAAGTATAAAGAACGTGCAATACGCATTTTGGACCATCAAGTGAAATAATTGAGATGTTAACAGATTTCGATGATAAAGGTTGTGTGGGAACATCATGGCGTGAAAGGAGCAACATGGGAAGTAGAGGAGAAAAACGAGAAATGAGTATCCTGAGTTGTTTGAAGATGAGTTGTATGCACTACTACAAATATTGGATTTCTGGACAGCAGAATCTGTCCCTAATTCGTCAGGAAAACGGTTTCCAAATGTTTTCCGGACGAATTTTGTTTGTTCGTAAATAAACAACACTAATTAATATTCGTTTGAAATTAGTTCGAAATTCCAAACGGCTAAATCCATCCGAAAATCGCCCATAATTTTTTCGGGGAGAAAATATCCGGACGGATAATTCCGTCTCGCAAAATTTCTAAAATACAAAAAAAATCCATACAGATTTTTTTGTATGTCCAAAAATTTTTTTCGAAAAAAAATTAAAAATTATTTTCTTATTAAAGATATATTTTTTAATAAAAATACTTTTTGTAAAAAAAATCGGACGGGCATGAAAATCCATCCCTAATTTCCGCACAGATATTGTCGGTCGACCATCATACTTTCCCAAAAAAAAATTAAAACAAAATAAATAAATATAAAATAAGTAATTTTTTAAAAATTTGTCCCTAATCTTTTCGGAAATTAGAGACATATTAGTGGTGAGTATTTAATCAGTCTGGAAATTAAGGATGGTAAGAAATCGTTTAAGAATTATAGACGACTTAAAATGCATCCTAAATTTAAGGAAGAACCAAAATTTTCGTCCATAACTTAGGGACAGATCAAAATCTGTCCGGAAATTCAGTCCCTAAAGTAGTGATAGTTCTTCTATTCATTCAATTCAAATGTTGTCATAAGAATCAGAGATATAGAACTCGATGACGAATTCTGTTGTATTGGCAGAATTATGAGCCCTGTAAGGCCAAAAATAAATGTGTAGATGTGTGTGTGAGTGTGTCTATATATATATATATATTGAAATAATATTAGGTTTAAGTAAGGAAGAAAAAAAGAACCAAGCCGCACACGAATCAATCGAAGGAAAAAAAAAGAAGAAAGGAAAAGGAAAAAAAGAAGAAGGAGGAGGTTTCGCCATATTTTCGTTGTGTTCGAAATAATTTTGCATATCTCCTTATCATTATTTCCTTAATTTGAAGATCTATATAATGGAAATTGATTATTTGATCGATCTATACTGGGGAAAACTGATTTGTGGTATAGGTAGCAATATTATCGTGGATAGTCAAGTCGACGGAGAAGCTAAGGTGATGATCTTTTCCCATCTCAATTTCGGTTGTGTTGTTGATTTGTGAAAAAGTTTCTACATTTAAAACGAAGCATGATCACAATTGGACTTCTAGGATCATAATGAGAAAAATTGAGACGTTACAAGTGAAGAATAGATTAAACCTTAGAATTGTCGGGTGAGGATTGTAACATGTATTTGAGTTGTTTAAGTGATTAGAGACGATCTAGAGAATTGACGTTCGACCAAGTGTTAGGGTTGGAGATCGTTGATATTTGGGTTCGGTGTTTAAGTCGAGTGAAAATCTTATCTAGTGTGCTTGATCGAGTGATTTCAAACTCGAACCTTCGGAAGAAGGCGTGTGTGAGCGAGTCAATGAGAGTTGTCACATAAGGAGTATCGGGTCGACGACATTAATATTGCAACATTGGGTCGGCGTCATACCATGTTAGGGTTATGGTAACCTTTCGAGCGATGGAGTGTTGTGGTTAGTCAGATCAGTGGATCTGTCAGTGTCGTACCGTGTTGGGGTTGTGGTAACCTTTTGAACGACGAAGTGCTATTTTGTACTGATGTCTGGGGTACATTATGACCTTACGAGATCTTTAGTGTGTCGGGATCCTTTGGATTTTGCGAATGTATGTCCAAGCTAGAGTCATGTGGACTATATGAGTATGCTCTTCTGTGGTACTAGTCTTAAACTTTGGATAATCAGTCGGGTTAGGTAGAGTTGTATGTATGTCTTTAATGTGATGATAGATCGATTTTATGTTATTTAGTTAAGAATGGGAGAATATGTGGCACAAAGTATGTGCACTTATTGGTCTCACTGAGTGCATATTTTGTACTTACCTTATTTGTGGGTTGTCGTGGATGGACATGATATGGCGAGGAAAAAGAGCAATCAGATTGAACAGCAGCATCAGAGCTCACAACGGACTAATGTGAGAGGCGTGCAAGAGGTCCCGATAAGATTTCTTTTGCATTTCGTACTTATTTTATTTATTTATCATGACTATTATGTATTTTATTTTGCTATATAGTTCGGACCACTTTTATTTTGGAATAAAACATTTATTTTTTTTTATAAATGTGTTTGAACGATGATATATGTGGCAACCTCTTGGGGTGATGGTGGACACTCCTAGTCCCGAAGTAGTTCCAAGATAGGAGTGTTACAATAAGTGGGAAGCATCGTTCGATGTTGCTATTAATAATGAAAATTTGATGCAAACTTACGTTATTGTTTCTAACGCAAATCTAACATTGTTGCATTAAACATTTTAACACTAATGGGGTTGAAATTTTTGTCGGTAAATTTATTGATGAATCTTATGAAACATAGCGTTAGAATTGGTAACATAATTGCAACGACAATTTGTGTTACCTTTTCTAATGCAAATGTGACACAAGTTTACATGATAATTAGCTATATAATTCAGGGGCTATTAGTGCTAAAAATGAAAATGTAGTTATAACATAATTTGTGTTGGTATAATCATATTTATATATAAAAATACAAATACAAATTCAGATTCATTTAATCAATCTTATAATCTCGCAATATCGATTTGAAAAAAATGATGGTGATCCCATAGCTAGCATTGTAGGTGGAATGAAAGCGGAAGAGCTCGGATGCAAAATACAAATTCAAAATGAGAATGAAAATAGAAGAGCCTTGATGCAAAATAGATTGACGGAGGAGCTCAACAATCGATTACAGATCAATTATCTTCGCCTTATTTTAAGCAATCTCGCTCTGTTGCTCCTCGACCACCTTCGTGAAGTCATCGACTTGGCGCACAAGTGAACCTCGTGCACACTAATAGGCATCCCCTCGCCCAAAGTCCCGGTGATCAAGGACTTCAATGAGTCTAACCGAATATATTTCCATATTGGTTAGGTTGGACGATGAGCAAAAACAAATATTGTTGAACTAGAGTAATATAAAAGAATAGAAGAATATTTAACTGACAAAGATACTTACATCAATATAAAACTCGTCGAGCATGGTTTGCGTTATTTTGAATTTCAATCGGTTTCCTTGACTCGACGATCCCTCTTGTTGAATTGAATTTTCTCGATGTTTGAAAAATATTTCTAGGATTTATTGTAAAGGATATACATGTAAAAAGGGTAGAAACGTAATTTTTGTAATTAGGTCTAATGTTGTAATTAGGTCTAATGTTCTATTTTGTACATATAGCCATTTAGGCTCATTTTAATGAATTATTTAGATTTCAAATTATCATGGTATCAGAGCTTCAGGTCTAACGACAACAAACTCCCTAATTTCTCGGCCGGCCTCTCCTCCCCCCTCAAACCGCCGCCGCCACTGCCTCTCCTCCTCATTCGCAGCCGCCGACCCTCTTTTCTTTTCTCCTCGCCCGTTCACCCTCTTTTTCCATCCCTTGTCGTCGTACCACCACGCACAAAAAGGCCAAAACCCAGATCTCAGGCCGTCGTCCTCGACTTGTGCCGCCCTGCCCGTTTTTCTCGCGTCCCGGCTCGCCCATCTCTCCCTCGTCCCGCGCCGCGTCCCGTCGTTATTGCGTCGCGGTCGCAGCCCTTCTATCACCTAACCCTAGATCAAACCCTAGATCTAACCCTAGATCCGCATCACCTAACCCTAGATC
>CM071860.1:51598970-51685817 GCA_036759665.1 Gynandropsis gynandra | reverse complement strand
TGGTTGAGTCGAACACTCTTCGGGTCACTCATGTTCGAGCCGCTGATCAGCTTGCAGACATTCTCACGAAGCCTCTTCCGCGACTACCATTTGAGGTCTTATGCTCCAAGATTGGACTCACCACGGGTGCTCCATCTTGAGGGGGCGTGTAAAGGATATACATGTAAAAAGGGTAGAAACGTGATTTTTGTAATTAGGTCTAATGTTGTAATTAGGTCTAATGTTCTATTTTGTACATATAGCCGGTTAGGCTCATTTTAATGAATTATTCAGATTTCAAATTACCATTTATAAACAAGTAACAAATAAAAATGTAAAGAAATATTATTATGTATATTGGAAAAAAATAGATAAGAGTTAAAATATCAAAATAACTTATCAAGTTGTAATAAGATTTTCACAAATAGCTCACACCAAATGTATGCATCAAAGGTGCATAATCTAGTGTGACTAATTCTTCTAGATCCTCTTCGCTCTTTCACTCCTCTTGAAAAACTTTGGACTCGATTAATGCTCCACTAGTTCCTCATAGATATCGAGATGCATGAAACTCAGATGGTACTTGTCCAAGTAGGGATTGGCTTGCCAGTTCTCTATCTAGATCATGATTTGCCACTTGAATCGCTTCAAAGGATACACCACATTATGGTCTTGGGGTTCTCAATACCATTCTTGTTAAAATGATTAAATAAAAACGTTACTATCTAAAAAATTACTTACTAAAATGAAAATTAAAAACATTATTACTTTTACCACAAAGATCGACTACCAATATTTTTTATGGATTGTAGCATCAACATTCATCTCGTGACAGACCAAAATAGGTCGTCTTGATGAACGGGTGATGCTAGACCCGTCTGAAAAGTATTAATATCCAACCTAAAAAAATTAATTTATACATATTATATAAAATAAGATCATAAATATGAAAAAAATCAATTTAAGATACCAACATGTTGGTCTACCATTCACATTTGGATTCTTTTGCGGATGTAACCAACACGTCGATATGCACTTGGGGCAGCACAAAAGCTCTTTTATTTTGGGAACCATTGGGATGTGGAAACGATCATTCGTGATAACTTGCCTTTGCTAAGAGAAAGACATCGTCGATTATTGTTACGATGACCTCCGAGGGACAGATGGAAGAGATAGGGTCGACGGTGACCCACATGGTTGTGAGCCAACCGTCATGGTCTTGGATTCCTTCCACGACTGAAAGTGTGTGAGGAGAATAGACTTGTCGATCGTCTTCCATACGAAGGCGGATACATCTTGCAAATTCTAACTCAATTTTAACCCTAACAAACTCAAATTCTAACTCAATTTTCGCCCTAAACAAATAAATCTAAACCAAAAAAATTGATTTAAACCGCTATAAATTGATTTCAACAGACCTAACCCGACAAAACCGATCTAACCAAACTCCATGGATATAGTCGAACTAAATTGAACTAAATATTCAAAATACACCTAATTCTATTCACCAAATCAAACTAAATATTCAAAATACGCATAAATCTTATAAAAAACAAAATATATATATAAAATGAGTATCGTAACTCGTATATAAATTAATCACACATGATACACCTTCTTATAATGTTGTGTGTGATTGAAAATGGCTAAAAATACAATTTTTGGAGAGAATCGACAAGAGATTACTAAATGGGGTGAGGGGTGGCGAAATCCACAAAGATAAAAATAAATATTTTGAAAATGAGATAATGAAAACTGACGGTTTGGGTTATGATCTTTTCCAACGCCATTGTGTGCCCCTGCATTAGAAATGGTAACGCAATTGTGTTACCTACTGATGGCAATCATGATGGTTTACCACTTGACAAAGGGCAACACAATTCTGACACCAACTCAATTGTGTTACTACCATTTATTTTTGTGATCCTAATGTAATTGTGTTGGTGTACATAATGAGAGCATTAAATGTTAACTGTGCAACTTGTAACACGGCCACGTTAGAATAACATTAAAAATTTCAACTTCATTATGTTATAAAGGTCAGTTAACACAATTGCGTTAGAAACATTAACTTAGATAAAAAAAAAGCTTAATAGGTTGTTAAATGTTGTACAATTACATTATCAACCATAATTATCTTTTACATCATCACATTCATCATTTATATCATTGCATTCTTCATCATCTTTGGTCTTTTCATCTGATATTACATTTAACTCATTTGGAGGTGCATATTGTTTGATATGTGACTGTGAAAGTCTCTAAGTTCAACCATGGTTTTTTTATTTTCTTCTTACATTGTTTTATCTTCCTTATTATCTATATCAAGTACTATTGTGGCCTTAGAACACACTTTAACAATTGCACTCCAATTCTCACATTGTCGTTTTGTGTTTAGATATAGGAGTAAAACTATTTGATCTGCTTGTGATGATAAGATGAAATTCCTTTACCAATGTTTGAACTTACTAATCTCGATGGAAAGAAAAAGGTAGATTTTGTGAAACAAATTCACGAGAAGACAAGGCGAAACATCGATAAAAAGACGGTGTGGATACATATGCGAAAAGACGGTAGATTTTGTGAAACAAATTCACGACAAGCTAATAAGGGGCACAAAGAGGTAATCTTCAAACTAGGAGATTTTATGTGGATACATATGCGAAAAGAATGGTTTCCGAAAGAGCGAAACTCAAAACTTGTACCTCGAGCGGATGGGCCTTTTCGTGTACTTGAGCGGATCGATAACAATTCATACAAGATTGAGCTACTATGTGAGACTAATATTAGCTCTACTTTTAATGTTGATGATCTTTCATCTATTTTTATCATTTTTTAATCAATGAAATGAGATATGGGTGCTTATCACATTATAGGCGAACATTGTATCATTCTTATAAGATCGTACCAAGTTGTTGAATCACGCGGATGAAAAAGTATAATTTGTAACGCAATTATAACTCTGAAATAAATATGATATGAATAATCGTTTCGCAGTAATATATATATATATATATATATATATATATATATAATTTGCTTACCTAGTTTTATAGCCATGGAACATAATTTTTTTATCTTTTATCGCAATTTCATATTTACCCATCAAATAAGGATTATTCCTTCGTATCTCCTTATAAAAAATGTTATATATATACACATAGATGTTAAATATGTTATAACACATATATATGTATATAGAAAAATAGATTTTTGTACTTTAAATTTTATGTTGCTAGAGTTTCTCACAATATAATAAAATATAAGTATATAAATGATGAAGCTCTTGATCGGTCAGCAATGTTTGTGTAATCTACTCACTCAACCGTCCAATTTCATTAAATATATCAGAAAGATCATAAAAAATATTTTACTGTATTCAAAAAAAGGATTTTCATTCTTGCTCCACTATGTGTTCTTGGATTTTGTCGTAATGTGAGGGTCAAAATAGTATTCTTCGAAATGTATGACGTCTTTATTATTATATTGCTTCACAATTGATCCCTCTAGCCTACTTTTATTTTTCACCTTCATTTTAAGATTAAAAAAAAGGAATCCTTCAAACGGATACGTCCATCGAAACTATACTATACAACACTCACCTCAGCATCATATGGAAAATGTATCCCCAAATGCTTCATACCATCAAAAAAGAAGGAAAGATCTTTTTCAAGGCACATAAGATGTGTAAAAATGATATATTTTAAAACTTGCATGTCATTTACTTTTAATATTTGCGAGCAAATATCTCTGAAAAATGAGCTTACACCACACAATGGCTCGTGAACAATTGTAAGGAGAAGTTCTGCAAATAGCTATTAGAATAAGTCGTTGCATGAAAACATGACAATCATGACTTTTTATGCCTTACAATTTTTCGCAATTGTATTTCACACAACGAGCTATGTCTAATGCATAATCATCCAAAATTTTAACTTCTTCCAACCATTTTAGCATTACATTACGCACTGCACTGCTAAGTCTAAAATGGGTATGGATCCTTTACCATCTCTGCTTAGTTCAAGCTCTTTCTATGCACATAAATCTCTAACGTTCAACCTTGATTTTGCATTGTTCTTCGACTTTCTAGAGACATTCATTATTGTATTGATAATGTTATTAAACAAGTTTGAATACCAAAACCCAGTTCACTCGCTTTGCATCCATGGCTGAATGGTTAAAGCGCCCAACCGGCGAAAGAGGCAAGTAGGTTTGATTCCTCTTTGATGTTGTTAAGCCAAGAGCGCCAAGCGCATGCGCGAAATGAGAGCTAGAGGACAAGAGAATGCCCGGGTACTCCTTTCTTGTATGCATCATATCAAAGTTATGACAAGGGAGATGGTGCCGCCAACTGGGACGATCCCAAAATATAATGTGTTTATACCAGTTATAGTAATTTTCATTACGTCGCATTTATCATGTTCATTTCCACCGCAATCAACAGCCCTTTGTAATCCATCAATGCAATCTAATCGTTGAAATAATATCTCATCTTTCGTCAACATGCATAGTTCATATTCATCCACCATCTTATTTTTTCTTAAAATTTGTTTATTTTGTCTCAGTGGATGGTCTAAGGAAAAAAACAACGATGACAATAAAACCAACACGTTTTTCTACCATGTTTTAGTATGAATGAAATATTATCATCCATAATATATGGACATGAAAGACATTTGTATGTACTCCAACCACACAACATCCCGTAAGCAGGAAAAATCACTTATTCTCCACATCAAAACGAATTTCATGTAGAAATTGTCTCTTTGAAACATCATATGCTAAAACACTATATTTCCACATATAATTTTAATCATCAATCAAGATTTAAAAATATATCAAAGCTTTTTTTAGATGGGAATACTAAAAAATAACAATTCTTTTTTCAAGAACATCATTAATGGACAATTATATGGTGAAACATTTACATGCCACAACGAATATTGTTTACCAGGTGCACCGTACGAAGCAAAAACATTCGTGCATAACACTAGGTAAACAATTCCTTTTCGGAAGCAAAATTCAAGGTATACCTAAAAAATGCTTCCACGCTTTCCCGTTTGATAGATGTTGCATTTCTCCATGTATATAATGGCTTTATGCATGCTATGTCATATGTAGTGTAACACCCTCATCCCAAAACTACCTCGGGACTAGGAGTATCTGGCATCACCCCCAAGAGTTGGCCACATGTATCATCGCACAAACACATTATAAAAAATAAATATTTTATTTCGAAACTAAATTAGTCTGGACAACATAGAAAAATAAAATACTTAAAATCATATTCATAATAAATAAATAAAATAAATACGAAATTCAAAATAAAGCTTATCGAGACCTCTTGCACGCCTCTGCATTAGTCCGCTGTAAGTTTTGATGTTGTTGTTCAACCTCATTGCTCTTTTTTCTCGCCATATATTTTCCATCCACGACAGTCCACAAATAGGATGAGTACGAAATACGCACTCAGTGATACCAATACATGTATGAACTCTGTGCCACATATTATCCCACTCTTAACTAAATAACATAAAAACGATTTATCATCATTAAAGACATACAGAAAACTCTACCCGGCATCCAAAGTCTAAGACCACACCGGATCATAACTCACAGAGTCCACACGACTCTTGCTCGGGCATACGCTCGCAACACTCTAGATCTCACAAGGTCACGACGTACCCCAGCCATCAGTACAATATAGCGCTTCGTCACTCAAAAGGTTACCATGACCTCAACACGATACGACGTTGGCAGATCCACTGATCTAACTAACTATAACATTATATCGCTCAAAGGTTACCATAACCCCAGCACGATACATAGCCAGCCCTAATCCAAGATTGCAATGCTAACGTCATTGACCCGATATTTATTACGTGAAAACTCTCACCGAGACGCTCGCACACGCCTTCTTCTGAAATTTCGAGTGTGAAATCACTCGATCGAGCACACTAGACAAAATGTTCACTCGGCTTTAACATGGAACCCAAAATATCGATGTTCTCCGACCCAACACTTGGTCGAACGTCAATTCTCTAGATAATCTCTAATCATTTATACAACTCATATACTTACCATAAATTTTCATATGAAAATTCTAGGTTTAATTCAATCTTCACTTGTAACGTCTCATTTTTCCCATTATAATCCTAGAAATCCTATTGTGATCATACCTCGTTTGAAATGTAGAATTTCTACCATAAATTAACAACAAAACCTAAATTGGGATAGAGAAAGATCATCACCTTAGTTTCTTCGATGACGTGACTATCCACGATGATATTGCTAACTATAACACGAATCAATTTTCCAATATAGATTCGGTCAAATAATCAATGTCCATTATATAGATCATCAAAAAGAGGAAATAATGATAAGAAAAAATTCAGAATTATACTGAAATCTCGAATAGAACTCATCCACGAAAAGAACACGATGAAAATTTAATGAATATTGCTTTTTTCTCTCCTTTTTCTTTCTTCTCTTTTTTTTCTTCTTCTTTTTTCGAGTTCTGCAGTTGTTTTGTTTCTCCTTTCTCTTTACTAAACCTAATCATATACTTAAATCATAAAATCAAAACCATTTGAGCCTGATGGGCTTCACATGTGGTGTTATATGCTGTGATTTGTACAATATTTATATTCTGTAATTCGCATGTAGAATTTGTTTTTTGTAATTTTTCCTTAATTTTTTATATTTTAACCTTTATGTTCCATAAAATTGCTAATGCATAGATGTGGATCTCATAGATAATTCATATATATGGATTTCATACCTATGAATGGAGATATTCTCAAAACTTATAAAAAATCCGAAAAAGAAAATATATGCTAATAGAGACACACCTTTTAAGGATAAGAGACAAAGCTAAAGAGAGAGCCAAAAATGGATCAAATCCATGTTTTAATTAAAATTCAGATATGTTTTTACAGAAGTGTGATTAGAATATGAATATAAATGCTAAATCAAACACCTCATCTTTGTTACCATAGAAAGTATTTGGTGTTATAAAAAACTTTTATCCGACAAGTGATGGTCTAATATTAATGTCAACACAATCAGTAAAACCCTCGAACCTTTCATGTTACATCATATTTTCTTTCCTGTCGAGCCACATTTCGAGCGTTCATAGCCCAACAGGACAACTTGAGTTATTACAAGCTTAAGATCGACAGACCCAACTCTCACTAGCTCTCACGCATACCAAGCTCTCAGGGCTCAACACCATATCCTTTGTTAGTCTTAAAACTTAAAATGTTTGGAGTACGTCGAATGCAACAGAGTGCTCTAGAAAACACAATTATTTTAACAAAATTTATGTTCTACTTTTGTTCAGTTAACTAAGTGAGAGTTGCAACTTAGAATTCACTCTTTCGTCAAAAGCTATGTTATTCCAATCAAAATTCGTTCTAAAACCTTTAAACCTTTTTTAGCCAATTCCTACTATTTTTGTATTATAACAAATTAACTATTTAATCCAATTATAAAAATAATACTAACAAATAAATAACTTTTGAAAGTATGATTCTTTATCATTATACTCTTCCACTTTTTTCATATTTATTTTCAGATTTTAATCATATTTATTTTAAATATAATTTTGTTTTAAAACTCATAAATAAATATGTTTTATTTGTATCTATTACGCATGAAAAATACTATTGATAAGATGATGTTTTCTGTGGCTGTTATTTTATCTTTTTGCTTGCTTGTATCCATAGCGGATCCATCGTATAACAATTGGGTCAAATACACAAATGGATATTATTATTTATAAAAATAAAAATAAAATTAATTGACATAAATATTTATAAAATAATATAATTTTATATAAAAAAGGTTTACCTCCTATAAAAAAATTATTCTACATACACCATTGTTTGTATCCCTTATTTTTTATTTGTTTTATAAAAGAATACTTAATGTTTACCTGTCACGATTCGAAATTGAATTAAAAATGTATTTTTACTTTTTTTTTTCTAATTTAACTATTCGATGAAAGTAAATTTTGGTACAATTTTCCAAAGGAAAAGAAAAATCATGATAGAGGATATTTTTCAAAGATGGCCCCATCACTCTGAAGACAAGGCCTTGAGTACATATTTTTGACATTTTGTCGCTACAATGTATTTAATATCACATTCTGCCATATTTATTTTACAACCTATGTTTTCTATTCATTGTATGAATGACATACACGTCACGTTTTTAATCAACTACAAGACAGACTCGTAATTGATTTTACTTACGTCTCTTACTCCAAAACAATGATATTTCTTCTATATATATTTAATTTTTAAATTGATTGTTTTATAAAACTCTATGGATTAGTTCGAATTAGAAAATATGTTGAAAGACATATTTATACCCAAATTCGAGATGCTATGAAGAAAAAATATTTGTATGTTTTTTCCTGACTCGATTGGAATATATTATACCATCCATTTAAAATTAAATCGTTATAAAACAATTTACGTTTATAATATATGCCATATAATAAGAAATTGTAGCAAATGGTGGAAGAAGATGAGAAAGGGTTGACTTTATAATTATGGTTGTTTCCATTTGTGCGACCCAACCTCATTGACTCTTTAAACTACCTTTTCACATTTTCGTTTCTTTTTTTTTTTTTTGTTGGTGTTACTTTTTTCATTCTATTTTATTTCTTTCAAAACCTTTATCATTATGTTAATTGACAATACACGAAGTCGTTTTTCGTTAAATATATTTTCAAATGCGGAAGTCCCTAAAACTTCATAAATGAGATTTACAAAATGATAATTCTTTAAAAAAAACAAAATTGAGGAATTTTCGATTCATGCATCTTCTTTATTCGAATTTTGGTAAATGTAGAGATATATATTACAACTCGAGGTTACAGAAACAATTAATTGTTAAATTGTTTAACTTTTTTAGATATAATGAATACAACCAAATACAATATCATAAAGGATCCGACAAGTATCCTTAATTTTTCCAATTTTTTTCTTCATTTTAACAAACCAATTCATAGTTTTAGGAATTCCTGACTTTATTTTAAAACAAAAAAGTAAGTTATTTGTTGTATAAAAATATAAGTTGGAGGGCAATGTAAGTAGTAGAAAGACTACAAAACAAGGCTACGTTGAAATATATAACCAAATCAAGTCGTCGGTTGCTATAAAACCACATTGGCACTAATAAATAAAGGAGAGAGAGAGAGATTAATAACCGGTTTTGCTTGATCTGTCTTCTCTGTTTCTCACCTTCTTCCTTTGTCTTTCTTAGACAGAAGAAGAAGAAGAAGAAGAAGAGCTTCAATACCCCCAAAGAAAAAAAGGAGAAACAAGAGACAGGCAAAACTCCTGATTGAATCGAAATCATAAGGAATAAATCTGTCCGATTAATCGGAGGAAGCAAAAGTGAGCACTTGTTGTCCAGATGGGGAACTGCTGCCCTGGTTCCTCCACTGTTCGGCATCAGAGCCCTGAAACCACCAAGCCCTTACCAGGTACATACATACATACATGCATATATACATACATTTACATTCATACATACATATACATCCCTTTGTTCCAGATACATACACACATACAGCAATCTTAAATTATATTCTTGTTCCAGATTTTGTGTTTTCTTCTAGCTCACGATTACTCATATTCCCAAGCAATCTGATGATTATATAGATCCTTGTCCATCTGTACAATGAACCCTCTTTACATACATCAATATTTTGGCAAAAATTGAATCTTTTCATTTCTGGGTAATTGGGTTGCTCTATTTTTCTGCATCGGAGCTTCAATTACATGACCATTATCACATCTTCACTCTGCGTTCTAAGAGATATATATCGCATACAGCTGTGAACCGGAGACAGAGCCCAGAGATTGCAAAGTCTCCGCCGCAGGTGACAATAAAGACTCCGACCAGAGAAAAGCCTAGGATTCCGGAGGCGGAGAGGAGACACGTCAATCATCCCCCGCCGCAGCATATGCCGCCGGAAAAAGGGCATGCGAAGAGATCCGTCAATCATCCACCGCCGCAGTACATGTCTCCAGATAAAGGGCAGGCGAAGAGATCCGTGGATCCTCCGCCGTCACCGGGAACTGTACCGGCGAATGGGAAGATAGTGACGCCGAACCTGAAGATGTTCACATTGGTGGAGCTGAAGACGGCGACGAGGAATTTCAGACCGGACACGATGATCGGGGAAGGAGGGTTCGGTCGTGTCTTCAAAGGATGGGTCGACGAAAAGACTTTGGCTCCGTCGAAAGTTGGCGTCGGAATGCCCGTCGCCGTTAAGAAGTCAAACCCTGACAGCCTCCAAGGATTGCATGAATGGCAGGCAAGTAATTGTTATCATTTTATTATCTGGCATAATTTAAAAAAAGGATTGTTAATTAGGATCATTAAAAAAATGCCAATTTGTGAGCTGAAAAGATTAATAAATTTTGGTAGAAGGGAAATTAATTGCAAACATTTTTTTCTATTTTTATTGGAATTATTAACAAAGATATATTATTCATATATTGGTGTGTTTTAAACTGATTAAAGTAGGCTTAAAATTGATATACTCGTTTCCTGGTTTAAGTAGGCTTAAAATTTTCAATATATATATATGTATATATATATAAGATTTGGACAAGCAATTTCATATAAACATATAATATATGTGCTAAAACCAAATCTAATTGAATTGTTGTATCAGTTTCTATCTATTTTGGATTTTTTGTAACTTTTTTGGGCGATAACTAAAAACTGTTATAGTAACTACTATTTATTCTCAGAATAATGCAAATACATACATATATATAATATTACTAACATACTCTTATCATAATTGTTAGACCTTTTCTCTGACAAAAAGTTATCAATATGTATAATAAAAAAAGTACATATCATATTATCGTGTGAATATCGAATATATACTATATTATAAAAAATTTTAATTATTAATGTGGATACTCCGAAATTGACGCCAATTTTATCATTCATTTTCGCCAAAATAAAAATATGGATGTTAACATGCAAAATTTATAAAACCAGATTACTAAAGGAATAATTAAAAAATTGGGATAATAAAACAGGAAAATGTTAAAAAAAATATTATCAATTTCTATTTTCAATTTTTTCATTTTTCTTTTACACTTATACTGATTATGTTTTATTAATGTTTTATTTGATATAATCTTCCTTCATCGTTGATATACGTAAAAGATTTTGTCCTTTTTTATTTTAATTTATCCATTAAATCTTTAATATATTACACTTTGACCACGTTTCCCTAGGAAACAGTCATAACAAATATCAACACCAATAATATTAAATATAAAATTCAACGTATGATCTAAGAGCTAACGTCACGTTTACGTTTTGACTTGAATCAAAATTCCAATCAATCCATCAAAACCTCGTTCACACACACATATACATATATGTATATATATACTATACGACACCTATCCGGTTCTCGTGTTGTACTATACCAATTAGAAATATATATATATATATATATAATGTTAAATTAAACTATTTTTTATATTGATATAAAATCAATTTCATCTCATATTTTAACTAAAAAATCGAAGATGAAAAGGGACCAATGATTGGATCGAAATGCAAACTTTATCCCATTATCTTATTAGAATTTCGATTTGAACCGAGAAATTTATAAAGGTGAAAATATAATGTTAAATATATATATATATATATATATATATTTATGTATATGTGGAGCAGTGTGAAGTGAGGTTCCTGGGGAAATTTCATCATCCGAACTTGGTGAAGCTCTTGGGTTATTGTTGGGAAGAGAATCAGTTCCTCTTGGTCTACGAATACATGCCCAGAGGATGCCTCGAAACCCACTTGTTCGCAAGTAAGAATCTACACAACTCTTTAGATATCGATTTGAAAAATGAATACCTAATATAATACATTTAATAATAAAAATTATCAATTTAAAGACGATACTATGATCATTCAAAATCTCTATCCATCTGAATATTTAGTCAAAATTGAAATAAACACAATAAAACAATATGTCATAACAAATATAATTCGTCTTAATTTGGATAATTTAATAGGTCTGAATTCTCCATAATCGTAACACACGTATTTTATGGTCAGTGCCAAATATATAATAAATTTTGCATTATTAAGAAAAGAAGAATATAATTTTTGGATGTAAATTTTAGGAACTTTGACTCCTAATTAGCTTGAAATTCAAAATATGGAAGAAATTTTTAAACCCAAAACAAAAACACCATGTATGTCATTAGATATGGACAAGTATTTGCTTATTTATATAAGCATTGTAAGCATGGAAGTATGTATATGTCACAGAAGGAGCAGAGCCCTTGTCATGGAATACAAGGCTAAAGATAGCCATTGGAGCAGCTGAAGGACTAGCCTTTCTACACAACTCCGAGAAGAGTGTGATCTATAGAGACTTCAAGGCCTCTAATATTCTCCTCGACTCCGTACGCCGTCCTTTCCATCCTAATAGATTATTATACATATAATATATTCCAAAACACTTGCATGCCGTTTCTTGCTTATTTTCCTGAATTGGTCGCCGTTATATCAGACCTTCCACGCCAAGCTTTCCGACTTCGGACTGGCGAAACTGGGTCCGATTAATGGCTACTCTCACGTCACTACACGTATCATGGGCACGTATGGTTACGCAGCCCCTGAGTACATGGCCACAGGTAACTTATTCATATATATATATATATATGCACTAGTTTTTATATATATATATATAAATGCTCGTGCAAGATTTCCACGTATTGTTATATTTTTATATGAAAAGTATAAAGTCGTTATACATTTGTGTTAATTTTAAAATTTAATATGGTATATAAAGATTTTGCTCGTTTATAATCCAATATAAAAAAATATCAGAATTCATATATATCAAATAGTTCCTTTATATAGGATTTGTTCTTCGATAAGAAAAAGGATCATTTATCAAACGCTCTAAATATGCAATTGATAAAGTGAAATCAAAATACAAATTTATGTGGTATATTAACTGGATTAAAATAAAATGATTGTAGGTCATTTATACGTGAGGAGTGATGTATACGGGTTTGGGGTGGTATTACTAGAGCTCTTAACCGGGTTGAGAGCCCTAGACCCGACTCGTCCCTCGGGGCAACATAATCTTGTGGAATGGGCTAAACCGTGTCTAACCGACAAGAAGAAACTCAAGAAAATAATGGATCCTCGGTTCGAGCTCAAGTATCCACTAGCGGCCGTGGTCCAGACCGCCGCCCTCATCCTCCGGTGTCTAGAGGCCGATCCCAAAAATCGGCCGTCCATGGATGATGTGCTCATGGAATTACGCACAATTAGGTCTATTAGAGAGGAACCAAAAGAGAACCGTACACGTCGTAGTGATAAGAACCGGCCTCCTGGTTCTCCGTACGGTAGGAGAACCGGTCACACCGGATAGTCGATGAGTCACTTGAATTGATTTATGCACACCACACATCTCCTGTAAAAGAATTATGTAATTTTTTTATTTGTAGTATTAGTTTTGTTGTTGTGACGTACTTTTCTTATTTTTCTTTTTACCCCTTATTTGTTTTGTTACCCATTTTAGTCCGAAATCAATGTGAAATTAGTATTGAATTTTTAGTAGAGCTTGTAAGCTTACACACTAAAAAAGCCATCCCTGCAATATCAACAAAACCAAAGATTGAGAAGGTAGGTTCATCAGAAAACGTCTCTGCATACAACCACAGCAAGACAGTCAACAAAGAACATGAATCCAGCAATGAGTGCACGCACCTGAATCATTCCCATCAGCAAAGGACAACAATGCAAGACCTCACTCTAAGAAATAACAGCTGGTCACCGTACATGTCAGTAACCGTTAGGGGTAATTAGGAGCATCTGCACAACAGAAAGAATATTTTCCCTACTTGTCCCTGCTTGTCCTTTTGTAGCATCTGTTTTGTATAAAAACAAAGCAGTTGTGAAACAAACATATACAATAAATGAAAAGCCTTCTGGTTTAAGTTCAGCACTCCTTCTCTTTCCATTTTCCATGATAATCGTTTATTCTTTTATGGTATCAGAGCCTCAACGAGGCAAGATTTCCTTTTAAACTTACAATAGAAGAGGAAGAACTCTTTCCTTTTCCAGTGCATATCAACATCTCAAACTTCATCACACTCAAACTTTCCAACACAAATTACTCAAACTTTCCAACACAAATTACCTTATATGGAAAACCTAAATAGAATCCTTGCTGGAGTCACAAGATCTCCTTGGATTCAATACAGAAGAAATCCCTATCCCACCCAAATCATTACAGTAACAAATGCTAATGCAGTAAATCAAATACAGAATCCTCAATACTCCTCTTGGAGAAAAACAAACAACCTAGTCTGGTCATGGATACGAGGAACACTTACTCAAAATGTCTTTGGATTAATTGTTGGTATCAAAACCTCCATTGGCGTATGGGAAGCTCTTGCCATACACTTCAACCAAATCTCACTATCAAGAGAATATGACCTCTTGGCTTCCCATCAAACCATTGCTCTAGAAGGCAAAACAATAACAGACTACATCGAGGAGTTCAAATCAATATGTGATCATCTTTCATCAATTGGAAAACCAGTTTCAGAATCAATGAAAATATTCAGATTCCTTCAAGGACTTTGGGAAAGAATATGAAGCTTTCACCATAGTGATTCACACGTCTATGCACCAAGAACCCTTCTCCACATATGAAGATGTGGTAAGTCAGCTGACAAGTATTGCACTCACCAGCAAGGTCCACAAAGCTCCTGAAGTATCTCCCTATCATGCTTTCACTGTATACACTACAAAGAACAGGCGTTTTCCAATGAATTTATCCATTGGAAAACGCCTTAAATCCGTTGTAAAAGGCGTTTCTCAACGGACGACAACGGATCTGAGTCCGTTGGGAATCGATCGTTGCAAATCGGGATCCATTGCAATTTGCAACGGAGTTGCAACGGATAATATCCGTTGCAAATTTGCAATGTAAAGGCCAACGGAAAATTCCGTTGAAAATTTGTAACGGATGACCATTGAAATTGATTGTAACGGATGCCCGTTAAAGAAGGCAACAGATGCCCGTTGAAAAGTGGTAACAGATGTTCGTTGCCATCCAGACGGAAAAAAATGAGCGTGATTTTCAGAGTTCCAACGGACATCCATTGGAAACTGGCGGGAAAGAGCTACGGATGGCCGTTGCAAATTGGCGGGAAAGGGCAACGGACGTCCGTTGCCATTTGAAGGAAAATGGACCAACGGATGCCCGTTAGAAGTTGCAACACGCATCCGTTGGAATGCTGGTTAAAAAAATAAAAGAAAAAAAACAAAAAAAATTAAATAAAAAGTTTTAAATTGAAATCTCAAAATTGTTTACAAAAATCTTCAAAACTAAAACTAATCCTATTACATTTCATTTAGGTCACCTGGGTCGATATCATCTCCCTGATCGCCACCACCTCTAGACGGTGTTGCATCCGAATTCGGAGCGGGTTCTTGACGCGGTGTTGATCCCTTCACCTGGCCAGACAACAACTCGATGACGCTCTCCATGTGCTGCACTTTGGCTTTAAATTCTCGAAGTTGTGATTCGAGATTTTCGATCTTCTATTGTTGTGTGACACTCTCTTGAACTGCGGGAGGTACCGTCGTGGCGTCATCGACGATATCTTTTTGAAGCGCCCCGAGACCGTATAGACGCCCCTTATACGGTCTCACCGACTACAAGACAGACAAAATTAGAATTAGATTTTTACAAAATTTTTTATTTAATAATCTAAAAACAAAAGAAAAAGTTTATTACCTCTAAGTAAATTTTGTCCTTTCGTAAAGGACTCAGCTCATCGAGAGTCGAACCGCAAGCTTGTGATTGCAGTGTAATCTTCTCCGTCACAGCTCTCACGGTTCTTTCCGCTCGAGGATCGACAAGTTCGGGTTCGTCGACCTCTTCCCCGACGACCGACTTCTTCTTGGTGTGGGTTTCCAATACCAGCTCAAGAAGAGTCGGTTCTCTTCCTATTCGTTGCATCTGTATTACAAAATAAACATAATTAGACAAATATTTAAAGAACGAAAAACTTAAGTAATAAAAAATTTTACCAATTCATGTTTTCTCTTCGGGAATGATTTTGACCCCGAAGTATGGCGATGCGGACCATCTCCGGGAACCTTCTCGCCGTAACGACATTGTTTGGCCTTCTCGCTCTTGGCCTTGAAGTTTGGGGACAACAACATGTTCATCATTGGTTCCTCACACAACTCAAACTCTGGTCGAGGTAACTACTCCTACTCTAGAGAACAAAACAAATATAATAATCAATGTGGATGCTCTAACTTTGCTTCTAGAGGTTGAGGGTTCACACAACAAATATATTCCAGCAACTCATCATTCCCACCTCAAAAACCTGCAAACAACCTTGGCAACTCAAGACCACTTTGTCAAATATATGGTAAAAGGATCATATAGCATTAAAATGCTGGCATAGATTCGACAACTCTTTTCACTCTCAAGACTTACCACATGCGTTAAACACTTTTCAAGATGCATATACATTAGGGAACAACTGGTATCTGGATTCTGGAGTTAGTTCACACATGACAAACTCCACAAAACACCTCACAAATCATGAGATTTATGTGGACTTGAAAACGTAATGGTTGGAGACGGGTCACTGCTCCCAATAACACATGTTGGATTATCCAACATAGCATCATCCTCAGGTAAACTTTCTCTTCAGAATGTTCTTGTAGTATCAGGTCTGCAAAAATCCCTAATATCTGTTTCAAAAATTACCTCAGATCTCTCTTGCTATGTTCTTTTTTACTCTAATGGGGTTATGATAAAGGATCAACAAACACACAAGACACTGGCAAGAGGCTTCAAGATTAACGGACTCTATGTCCTTGAGTCCTCTGCACCAAAGACCCTCTTCTCTGTCAGATAAAAGACTGTCTCTGCTAACACTTGGCATAGGAGGCTTTGACATCTAAATGAAGAAGTTCTTCATAAACTTCGGCATAGTGGCATGATAAACATTCAGAACTCTTCTTTTACTTTCTGTGATTTTGTCATATTTCTAAGAATATTTGGCTTCCTTTCAGCAAATCTATTTTGTGACAACTGCACCATTGGAACTATTGCATTGTGATCTTTGGGGTCTATCACCAATTTCATCAGTTCAAGGATTCATGTTTTATGTGGTTTTTATTGATGATTTTACTCGTTTTTGCTGGTTTTATCCCCTTAAATCCAAAGGGGAATTCTTTTCTGTCTTTGTTAATTTTCAAACACAAGTTGAACTACATCTGAACAAAAGAATCAAGGCCTTTCAGCGTGACGGTGTCGGAGAGTTCAGTAGTTACCTCTTCACTCATCATCTAACAAAGAATAGAATAAAACTACGTATGTTTTGTCCCTACACTCCAGCACAGAATGGTGTGTCAGAAAGAAAACACCGTCATCTGGTTGATCTTGGTCTCTCCATGCTTTTTCAGGAAGAGGTACCTCTAATTTATTAGGTTGAATCGTTTTCTACATCAAATTCTCTTATTAATATCTTACCATCTAAAGCTCTTGCACACAAAAGTCCCTTCAAGATGCTGTATGAAAAGGATCCAGACTACACATTCCTCACGGTTTTCGATAGTTCCTGCTACCCTTATCTCAGACCTTACATAAGGCATAAACTAGAGCCTCGCTCTCTCCATTGTGTTTTTCTAGGATATAATGATAAATATAAAGGATACAGATGCTTATATCCTCCTAATGATCGAGTTTATATAGTCAGGCATGTTATTTTCAATGAGGACCATTTTCCTTTTTCCTCTGTATATTCTGTTTTTACTTCCACGTATGACACTCCTCTGTTACATGCTTGGCAGCAAGGATCCCAAGTAAGTCATGAGATCCCTACTCATCCTACAAATTCTAGTTCAAATTATCAAACACCACTGTTAGTAATAGAACAAACTGCACATCTTATAGGACAAAACTTGGACAAATCTTGTGTTATTAGCCATCACTCACAGTCTAACCCCAGTTCACCTACAGGTTAGTCCTTAAGTCAGTCTCCTCTTCCCTCCACTCAAAGGTTACAACCCATGATAACTAGAGCATGTTCAGGAATAATAAAACTTAATCCGAAATATGCTCTATCTGCTACATCAACAATACCCTTTACACCTAAAACCATTGTGTCAGCACTAAGACATCCAGGTTTGGGCAGCTTCAATGAAAGAAGAAATTTCTGCCTTAGAACTAAACAATACATGGGAATTAGTTCCCCCTCAACCTCACATGAATGTTTTAGGCTGTAAGTGGGTCTTCAAATAAAAACTCAATCCTTATGGTAGCCTAGAAAGATTTAAATCCAGATTGGTATCTAAAGGGTATCATCAAGAAGAAGGGATAGATTTCTTAGATACATACAACCTCGTTGTCAAAACATCAACCATTAGAGTAGTTCTAAGCCTAACTACCATCCAAAACTGGCCAGTACAACAGTTAGATGTCAGCAATACCTTTCTACATGGTGAACTAAAAGAATTTTTCTTCATGAAACAATCTCTTGGCTTTGTAAACCAAGCCTTTCCAGACCATGTCTGTAAATTGAAGAAAGCCCTTTATGGTTTGAAACAAGCTCCCAGAGCATGGTTCAACAATTTAGCTCTTATCTCATTGATTTGGGTTTGTATGCAGTTCTGTAGACCCCTCTCTATTCATCTATAAACAGCAAAATTTTACTCTTCTTCTTCTCCTTTATGTGGACGACATGCTTCTCACAGGAAACTCTAAATCTCTAATCTCCACGCTCATTCATCAACTTCACACCAAATTTCACATTAAAGACTTAGGAGCTCTACATTATTTCTTAGGCATTCAGGTTAAAAATCATGAACATGGTATGTTTCTTCATCAAAGACAGTATGTTTTAGACATCCTTCACAAGACTGACATGCTTCCTACACCAATGTTGTTAAAACATACATTCTCTATATCTAAACAATCTGCATATCATGATCTTATACACTTTCGTAGCATTCTTGGAGCTCGTCAATATTTAACATTAGCTAGACCAGATATTTCTTTTACAGTTAATTTCCTTTGTCAAAAATTGCATAATCCATCCATTGGAGATTTCAAACTACTTAAACATTTATTGAGATATCTGAAAGGTTCTTTACATCAAGGTTTATACATTCACTCTAAAAGCTTTTTAACCTGCATGCTTTCAGTGACAGTGATTGGGCAGAGTGCCAAGCCACTCGCAGGTCTACTTCAGGTTTCTGCGTCTTCTTGGGCAGCAACCTTGTGTCCTGGTCAGCCAAGAGGCAACCTACGGTCTCACGCTCCTCAACAGAGGTAGAATATCGTGCCATGGCATCCTTAGATACGGAACTCACTTGGCTATCCTTTCTTCTCCGAGACATTGGCATTCCTCAACCTACACCAGCAGTTCTTCATTGTGACAACCTGTCTGCATGATATCTATCCACCAAGGACTTCCACAAGCGCTCCAAGCACATTGAGCTTGATTACCATTTCATACGAGAAAAGGTCGCCTTAGGTTCTATAGTTACTAAACACATTCCCTCTGCATTTCAGGTTGCTGATATATTCACCAAAACCTTACCTCGAGGGCAATTTTATGATCTGCGCAACAAACTTGGCCTCGGTTAAGAATCTGATACAAGTTTGAGGGGGGATGTAAGCTCACACACTCGAGAAGTCGTCCCTGCAATATCAACAAAACCAAAGATTGAGAAGGCAAGTTCATCAAAAAAACGTCTCTGCACACAACCTCAGCAAGGCAATCAGCAAAGAACATGAATCCATCAACGACTGCACGCACCTAAATCATTCTCATCAGCAACGGACAGCTCTGTAAGATCTCACTCCAAAGAATAATAGTTGGCCGTCGTACGTGTCAGTAGCCGTTAGGGGTAGTTAGAAACGTCTGTACAACAGAAGAAATATTTTCCCTGCTTGTCCTTTTATAGCCTCTGTTTTGTATAAAAACAGAGCAATTGTGAAACAAACATATACAAGTAATGAAAAGCCTTCTCGTTTAAGTTATTCTCAGCACTCCCTCTCTTTCCATTTTCCATGATAATCGTTTAAACTTTTAGAGCTGTGATTATATAGTGAGAGATTTATTAAAAACAATATAATTAGTAACGACGATGTAAAATTGGTGTTGAACTTTTTAGTAGAATTATGAATATTATACAATGAGATTTATTGAAAAAATGATATAATTAGAAACATTCACAAGTTTAATCCACAAGTTTATATATATGTATATATAGTTGAGAGAGCAAAATTATGGAAATAAATGTACATATTCATATATGGAAATGTATCTACATTTGCAAACCATGGTCAAGTTGAAAAGATAATACACAACTAAAGAAATTAAAAAGCCTAAACCTTCAAATTCTTTTGAAGTGGACCCTCTCTCTCTCTACATGTTCTTTCTGGTGCCCTTTTATATAACAAAAGCCACGAACTATCTAAATACAAAACCTTATAAACAACTTTGAATTCTCTCTCTTCTTTCTTTGCCCTCCTTTCCCAACCTGACTGAAAACTAAGCTTTTCGATATGGTTGTTGTTCATCAAGCACGATCACGGCGATCTGAATCAGCCCTTTTCACCTGAACACACAATGTTAATAAAACGCATCGAAAAGATCTATTATTTTTACTGCATCCTCTGGTTGTCAGGGAAGGAAGGCTGCTCAGTGTCATAAAGGGCATCTGCTGGCTGAAGAACGTTCTGGTAAATGGTGAGAGGAGGGCTGAAGTAGAAGCTTGATTGTATGGATTGGAGAAGATCTGTAGACATCTATGCACTCTTCTACATCGGCATCACACGTCAATAAGACCCATTCGTTGTCGTCGTCTAAGTACTTGAGGTCGTATCTGTTCACGTCGTCTATGTTAAACCGTTTTGTGATTTCCCACAATAGGTCATTTAACCTACAAGAGTTCCGCATGCGAAACCTGATCTTTTCATCTTCATAAGCGACCTTTATCCTTAGAAAATCATCCTCTTGCGAGTGAACAACGCCGTTTGTTTCGGGGAAGCGTGGAAGATTTTCTAAACTAGGGCTTTCCTTGAACGATTTATGGCTCCGAGATCTAGCGAGGGGCTTTGTCTCTTCTAGTCTCGAACAGTGAAGCTCGGCTTCACTTCTCATCTTCTTCGTAGCACCTCCATCAACCAAGCTGTTCTCCACGATAACAGGATCTTCAACAGTTCCTGATTTATGGGATGTCGACGCATTTAGTTGTGTTTCACTGGAACAGCACTGGCTAGAGCTCGAACTCTGGCTACAGGACGAAGAAGGAGACTTCACACGACTTTCGTGCTGTAAAACCAAAGGAGCAGGATAGTTATCTGCAGGCTGTGAAGGCTGGAATGTCTTCGCTTGTGATGCTTTCGGCGAGGCCATGTTAGGGAAATTCGCGTAGAAAGAGCCAATGGGTAGAGGACCCGAAACTCCTTGAACAGAGTCAATCACCCGTTGGATTTTCTGTAAGGAATGCCCAACTTTCTTGATCTTTCTGGAAGGCCACCTCTGTATCCCATGCTGCCGGCATATTCTCTTCAATGTCGTTGGACAAACTGAAAATTTCCAAGAAATAAATTCAGGGTTTACAACATAATTACATAAACTGTCACAATCTTGGGGTCTGCGGAACCCAGGAACTTCCTGAATCATGCCAAGACTAGCAAAGATCCAAGTGCTCAAGACCGATTTATGAATGTAATTGTAGCCAAAGACGGAAAAATCTGAAATGTTTGTGGACAATGCTTACCACCGATACTCTTGGCAGCGTCTTTCAGACTCCCAGCGAAATATTGGCGGAGAACATCCAAAGTGATGGTTTTCTCTGCTTTTGTACGCTTTTTCTCTGCCATTCTACTGAAACCAGCAGTAGAGAAGGTGCTCTCGTTCATACTAGACTCTCCGCCATAGTCAAAACCTCTTTTGGTTTCAAAAACCTCATTTTTATTGCCAATTTCCGGAGCTCCTCCCGTGAGTACATGTCCTGGCTTTAGAGGATTACAACTGTTATTCTGTGGGACGTCAGCAAGAGATGCATTCCATGCAGAATTCTCGTGGAGATGATGTACTTCCGATGTATTCTCTGTCTTTGGTATTGTCTCTTCTCTTTCAATCACTTCACTCATCATTGAGTCGGCCTCTTCTTCCAGTTCCTTATCAGTGACTGTCCTCAGGCTCCTAGGTACATGCGCCATTATTGTAGAAAGAGAATTTAACATTCTCCTCTGTTCCTCCAGATCCCGGCAACTTTTTGGCAAGAAGAATTCCAAAACAAAATCAGCAGAACCCGTGTGGATGCAGCGCAGGCGAATGGCAACAGCAGCATGTAAACCAAACATGGTGGCATGGTGAGAGAGAGGGTACTCGGCTTTCTTATAGCTAGTGACATCAGGCGAGAAGCAAGGATCGTTGGTCAAGAAGGCCTGCCCTGCAACTCCCTGCCCTTTTAGGAGATGATGCTCGGAACAAGCCTCGTGGAATTCCTGGACTGTTGGATCACCGACATAACAGGCATCATCGACTGTGGAAACGCAGTGGACATAGTTCTCATCATTGTGACGACAACCGCCTTTGCCTTGTTGGATACAAGAGACCCATGTCTGAGCTAACGGTAGTTTATGCGTCTCACATGCACATCTCAAGAGGTTCCGGATTTCTGGTAATGCAGTTTGGTAGGATAAGTCTCGCACCTGATTAAAAAATTGGGTTGTAATGTCATGACGATAACAGAACTCGAAACTGAAGACTCGAGCTGTTTTGTTTACCTTTACAGGAGTTGGAATCGGAACTTCTGTGCTCCTGAGATCAACTGCCTGTGGACAAAACACAATTGGTTTCCTATCAGAAAACCTCTTCGGATGTAAAAGTCTCACTAACATCGGATTAAATAGCAACAATATGCAAGCGATAAACCAGACTTTAATTAAAAAAGGTCCGCTGATTCATTATTCCATAAGAAAAGATGAAGGTTTTTTTACTTCTAAGTGTTCATGCAACTGAAGCTACCAAAGCTGCTAACCACTCTTTTTCTAGTTTAAGGTGATCTTTAGGGCAATGAAATGCCATTTTGGATGCAGTATTGACTTTAAATCCTGAACTTTAAGTGAAGAAGGGCAATACATGGAACAGGCTTCAGATTAGGAATCAATCACGAGTCAAGACATGGAACAGGCTTCAGATTAGGAATCAATCACAGAACAAACCTGAAGAGCTTTGCAGATGCTTTCAAGATCAGGCCTTGACGTAATCATCTGAGTGGTCATCACAATTTCAATAACACCCAGGCAAATCTTACTACCTTGCTCGAAAACCGGAATTGCCAGCGTTCCACGGACATCACAATCCTGCGCATGCTGAACTCTTGGATACTCTTCACTTCTGAAAAACCTCACATCCGGAGTCCATTCGGGAACCTTCCCCAAGAAAACCCTGCCTGGCAAACCCACCAAGTCCTTTGAGTCCTCCTGCTCGGCAGAGAAGTGAAAATTCTCAGAAATCTCTCTGTAGTTTGCCAGTCTGCGACACATCGGATCAAGGGTGAAAGGTTGTTCTTTGGTGGTTAAAACACGCTTTCCACCTCTATTAACAGGCACCCACAACTGTATAAGAGACCCTCTCTCCCTAGTGAAATCTTTGATGTACTTCAGTGCTTGAACCAGTCTATCAGTAACTGAAGAACCAGGACCACTGGCGCTCACCCTTGGTCCTATCCACCACCTTCTGTTAAGGCTATCCCTTCCGTGAGACTCATCGAGACCAGACCTTTCTGCAACATCCTGACTGCACATCTGAGAGAGGCCTGAACCACAGATTGTTGTTGTATCTTGCGTGGGAGACCACATGAAAGAAGAAGGATCGAACGGGCTAATGGACGTTGAAGGACTAAAGTTAAGGAATTCAGACCCATCCGTAGCCTCCAACCAGCAACCATCGAATAGCAACTCATCCATGAACTCAATGTCCATGCCAGGATCCATTGGAGGAGCACTTACAGTGTTCCCAGGTTGAAGAACGTTATCTCCCATGATTTATTTGCTTATCTCCGCCAAATGCAGATTCTAACCGCAGCTCAATTTGCAGATAGAAGAATAGTGAAAACTCACAGCACGTGTTATTTGGTTTGAGCAGACCAAATCAACCAAACAGCATCTGAAAACCGAAACATCCATTTTAACAGATGAAACAAAAGCCCAAAAAGAAACAGAGATTTAGGTTGTTTTCTCTTGCTCGTTCTCCAGTTTTCTTAGCAATTACATTTCGAAAGCTGTAGAACTCAGGAATCTTTCACCAACCAACAAAGTAAGCAAATCGACAGAATAAAACCCATTACTCGAGGAGACCAGATCAAGCACAAATCAGACCTAAATCCACTTCGTGATGCCATGAGAGAGAGAATAAGAATCAAGAACCGAGAAAAAGAAGATTAAAAAAAGAACAGCTTTTTTTAGTTGATTCCTTCAATTTGGTCAAACAATACCCTAATCACTTACGGGTCACGACATACAGAAATCACCCACAAGAAAAAGAACTTGAGGCTAATCCTCAGTATTCTGGGCTCCAAACAAGGATAACAATCTACCCCTTAGAGCTTCAGAATCAACAGGAAAGAACAGAAGAGAGAAGGAAAGAGAAACTCACAAGGCAAAGAGATTCGGAAGATTCCTTGAGTATGTTTCTATATTCTTTATAACTTGAAGTGCCTCAAACACCAACTTGTCAGAGACAGTGGAACAGATGGAAACCAAATCTCACCCAAAAGCAGAGGAAAAGAAAGCTGTAAAGATGTCTGATGGGTATGTCCCTGGTGAAGAAGTACTACCCTCCTCCACCGATGATTTTTCCAAACAAACAAAAAAAAAAACTTATTTTTGAGGCATCGTGATCTCATCTATGCATTGGAAAAAAACAAGGAGCCCATTAATTTCTTTTGTATTTTTTTGGCTTGGTTTTTTCATTACAAGACATGACTCTGTCTCTCTCTCTCTCTCTCTTCCAGGCTGCTTGGGTGGAGAGATTGAGAGAAATAGAATGAGAGGGGAAGATTCCCCCACTTCGCACAGAAAGAAAAAAATAGAGAGAGAGAGGGTCCACAGAGATTATAAATAAATAACGAATGAGCAATTTGATGTCTTGGGCAGTGAATTTCTCAATTTGTAAAGTCAACTTTTTTCCATCATCAATGAAAAGCCTTTGATTTGGAATCTTAATTGGAATTATTAGGCAAAAAATAAATAAATTAAAGGAGCGAGAGAGACAGTAGATACAGAATTTTACGCAATGAGAATTTCATTCTCAGGAAAAATATATAGAAAATTTGGATTTTCCACTAACTAAATATACCATAAAACCAGGTTTTTCATTTATACTTGTAATTAAATAAATCAAAACGATATTTGAAAAACAAAATCAAATACAACGATAGAATCTTCAAAATGATACCATATCTCAATTTTCAATATATATTTTCAAGACAACTGTGTTTAGAAGTGGGAATCCATGTCTATTTTCTTTACCATTTTGTTTATAAAATTATTCCTACATATATGCTACTAAAAATGGATATATGCCTAAACAATTGAATAAACAAATTGTTTAGTGAAATTACTCTATTAAAAAATTTGCAAGATAAAATGATTAATGATTTATAGATGGTTAATAATAATAATAATTAGTATAAATATCATCAAATTCAAATTCAAGGAGCAAAATTCCGATAATGGCATTTTTATATAGTAATTGTATTTAGATTCATATAATTTGTTTAGATACTTGCTAGCTAATCGTATTTGAATCCAAACCTTTTGATATGAGAAACTACCACATAATAACACAAGTAAACACCAATTGCTCTTCTCCTTCCTTTTATATGCCCAACAAACCTTTCATATATACATATTCGTTTTCTTCATGTAGTTTTCCAAAATTATATGCAATGTTCAAGAAATCGTTCTAATCGTTTTCTATATGTCCAAATTTTCTCCAAATCAAGGTTTTAGTTGAATAGACCATGCGGATGGTTAGGCGGCCGTCTAGACAATATAAATTTTTTTAATAATCAAAATGACGTCGTTTTAATTAAATTTATAGATATTTTAATTTAATTTTTTAAAAGATCTGAATAAATATGATTTTTTTTCAAAATAAAAATTCAAACATATAAAAACCAACAATGTAATTAATATATATTATATGATATATATATATGTATATACTGACTTTTAGTCCGTTCAAAGCACTATACGTCGAGTTACTGTCTGACTAGCATTTAGCGTTTTCTTAAATTTTGATTATACATTGATAGTTCGAGTGTGAACTTGATTTGGAGTGTTCTTTGTTGTCTGAATTGGATTGGAGGCTTACCAATTTGTGTCTATAGTGTCGCATCGTTCACCCCAAACTTTCATGAAAAAAGTAGTTGGAGTCCCAAAATCTATGGGTAAAGATATTTGGTATGTCTGAGATCATATAAAGTTTGGTTCTTGAGGATGAATCCTGGCATGTGATTTGTAGAGGTGGACTTTATCATGGATATCTTGCTAGAACACATAAGTTGCGACAATGAATTGCAACGAGTTATGACAAAATGGGAAAGGTGTTTTCAAGGGTTTTTTTATATATGTTATTATGTTTTATTATTTACATTTACAATATCTTAATTTGATATATATATATAATTATTTATATATTTAATGAATTATTTAGTACATTGTATTTAACAAATATTCGATTTCAACTATTTGATTATATAGATTTTTTAAATATTCGAATATTTGGTTCGGATATAACGAATATTTGGTTCGGATATAAATTGAATAAAGATCACATATAAATATATTAAATATTATAATCACCCTTAATTTAGATATTTGATCCATTTAGTCATTGAATTATTCATATGATATTTTTAAAGTCGACAATTTAATATATTTGATTGTATCACAAAACAAATAGTATATGGATGTTGGAAAAAAAATATATATTATTGTTAATATAGATTGAATCTTGAATATCATTTTTTTTATTTTGGATAGATATATAAAAAAACAAAAGAATCTAGAGTCCCAACATGAGAGGAGCAGAAGAAGGTGATTAAACAATGTTTGAAGAGCGCAAGTAGTCGTTTGCATAAACAAGTCGGCTATCTTTAGTTTAAATCAAAATTCATAAAACCAAATAAATAATCAAAATTATAAATAAACTATTTTTTATATAAACTATTATATCATTTTAAATAATAGGTAAACTATAATTGTTATTTTTAAATTGATTAATAATATATGTATTTATTATAGATAAATTTGTAAAAAAATATATTTTGTATATTATTTTACAATAACATAACCATTTATATATAAAAATAATTAATATAAAATTCTGATATTCTTCTAATTGTTAGGGGTATTAAAAAATTGCAGTTTCAAATGTATCAAACAATATCCATATTAAAGTTTACTATTAATATATAAACCATCAAATTTCCATTTTAGTCTATGTAGATAAAATTTTAACATTTCTATTTTTATAATAAATTTAGTTTTTATCTTTTTAATAATGTTTATAGTGAAGAAAAAGAAAAAAAGTAGATTTTCTCGATTTTATCTTTATTCAAAGTGGCTAAAATAAATAAGGGAAACAGTCTATTCTCCCCTTGAAAATCATGTTTTAATCCAATTCCACATTTGATTTTGACCCTCATCCTATTCTCCTTTTGATTTTCAGTTTTCATCCTATTCTCCCCTTGAAAATCATATTTTAGTCCTATTTCTCCCTCGATTTTGACCTCATCTTATTCCCCCCTCAATTATCAAAAATCTGTCTAAAACCCCATCCGATTTTGACCCAATTTTATTTTTAATTTTGACCAAATTTTGACCCAATTTTGATTTTAATTTTAATTTTGATTTTAATTTTGATTTTCATTTTAATTTTCATTTTAATTTTAATATTGACCCAATTATTCAATTTAATCAACTTATTTGATTTGATTTCGAATAAAATTAAGTACGATGTTTTACTTGAAACCAATTTTAACCCAAAATCGAATCCAATTTTGACTTAATTTTAACCCAAAATCGATCCAATTTTGACCCAAATTAATATATCAATTTTGACTCGATTTAATCCGAATTTTTAGTTAACTTTGACCCGATAAAATAAAGTACGGTTTTTATTTAATCCGTAATTTTAATCCAATTTGATTTTAATTTTGATTTTAATTTTAATTTTGATTTTAATTTAATTTTGACCCAATTTGTACTTAATTTTAACCCGAATTTTTACTTAATTTTAACCCAAAATCGACCCTAATTTTGACTCAATTTTAACCCAAAACCGATCCAATTTTAACCCAAATTATGATCTCAATTTTGACTCGATTTAATCTGAATTAATCCGAATTAAGTATAAATTAAAAATCTGATTTAATCCGAATTAAATATAAATTGAAAATTCGATTTAATCCAAATTAAGTATAAATTGGGATTAAATCGAGTAAAAAAAATGAGTCAAAACTATGTTAAAATTGATTTTAATTTTGACCAAATTTTAATTTTAATTTTGATCCAAATATGAATTTTGACCTAGTTTTGACTCAATTTTGATTCGATTTAATCCCAATTTATACTTAATTTTGATCAAAATTTATACTTAATTTTAACTCGAATTTTAACAATAAATCAAGTTAATTATTCAATTTAATCAACTTACTTGATTTAATTGATTTCGAATAACATTAAATACGGTTTTTTTACTTGAAACCAATTTTAACCAAAATCAATTCGGATTAAATCCAGTCAAAATTGAGATCATAATTTGGATTAAAATTGGATCGGTTTTGGGTTAAAATTGAGTCAAAATTGGAATCGACTTTGGGTTAAAATTAAGTAAAATTTTGGGTTAAAATTAATTACAAATTGGATTAAAATTAAGTAAATTGAGTTAAAATTGGGGTCGATTTTGGATTAAAATTACGAATTAAGTAAAAACCGTACTTAATTTTATCGGGTCAAAATTAAGTAAAAATTCGGATTAAATCGAGTCAAAATTGATATCTTAATTGAATCAAAATTGGATCGGTTTTGGGTTAAAATTAAGTCAAAATTGGATTCGATTTTGGGTTAAAATTGGTTTCAAGTAAAAAACCGTACTTAATTTTATTCGAAATCAAATCAAGTAAGTCGATTAAATTGAATAATTAACTTGATTCATTAAAATTAAAATGGAAATCAAAATTAAAATCAAAATTAAAATTAAAATCAAAATTAAAATGAAAATAAAAATTAAAATCAAAATTAAAATCAAAATTGGGTGAAAATTAAAATCAAAATTGGGTCAAAACAGGAGGGGGTTTTAGACAGATTTTTGATAATTGAAGGGGGAATAAGATGAGGTCAAAATCGAGGGGATATAACTAAAACATGATTTTCAAAGGGGAAATAAGATGAGAACTGAAAATCGAGGGGAATAGGATGAGGGTCAAAATCGAGAGGAATAGGACTAAAGCATGATTTTCAAGGGGAATAAGCTGTTTTTCCGATAAATAAATATACATTTAATTTTTTAAATAAAGTAAAAAGAAAAAGGAACCTTTCTAAGAAAATGGAATGTAATGTGTAAGCCACTTTTGTCTGTGGAAATATGCTACGGTTACTAAAAAAAATTATTGAACTATTTTTCTAGACAGAATCATTCATAAGAATTGATAATTAGAGTCTATTGAAAATCAATAATGAGTTGCATTACAATTAAAGAAACTTATAGTGCCGGACGTATCATATATATTTTTTTTCACCTTCTAATATATAATTTCAATATAAAAGATTTAAAATAAAATATCTTACAAATATATTATATAAATATGCATATATGCATATTTTAGAATTTATCTATAATCAAATTATTTTACAAATTAGATAATTATAAAAAATCGAACATCAATTGAATCGAGGTAACAATAAATCAAATCAAATTAACTTCAAAAAGACAATACTCCATATATATTAAAAATATATTTTTTCGTAAGATCTTTAATGAATTTGAGTCTAACTAATCCCAAAAATTATTTTAAGAGTTTTGGATTGAGTTATTCAGTTCTATATATATATATATCTAAAATTAATATTATAACTGATATAAAATAGCTTATCATAACATTTAATTCGATCATGATACATTAAAAAATCGACATCATTTTTATATTATCAAAATACAAGACAAATTCATATTTAAAAGATTTATTTTATATAAAATATTATAATCATTTCGGTAGAACTTTCATAAGTTTGTCATCACCAATTCATTAAATTCACAAAACGTGTTGATATGACTCAAAATATCTATCCAACTAAACACTTCAATATTCATATCGTTAGAACAATAGTGGAGATAACCTTACATTTTTTTTAAATCTTCGAATAAGAGCACATCTAAAAAAAACATTATTTACTATTTACTTTTTACAAAAAATAAGAAAAAAATATAAAAATCATTGGGGCATTTGAGCCAATATGATTAAGTTCCATCTGCCCGCCATGTTTACTCATTTAATATATATATATATATAATAAGTTTTTCATATGGTAATTTTAAATATTTTATTTATAGGATATTTAAATTAAAATGTTATTGAACCTGTTAAAAATAGCATTTGAAAAGTCGGATTTTGTTCTCTAATTTAATTCTAAACCAATAAAATTAATTTTTATGCTTTTATTTATATTTTTATTATATCATCGTGAATATATATATATATATATGATCGAGATCGATTATTCTTATTTGGATAATATTTTATATTTTATGGGATTATTCGGACTTTTTAGATATATCAAATTTTATATAAAAGTTAATGTCGTATATATATATATATGCAGGTATTGAACATAAATAATTGAACCAAAAAGTCAGATCTATTAAATTAATTTAAAACTTGTTAGGCAAATAATTTACATAACTCGATCATGTGGTTCAAAGAAAAGGAAAAATAATAATGTGAAAAGATGGTCATATACATTTTTCCCTTATAAAATTACTGGTACAAAGTATTTGATTAACAGGAATTATACGTATATATATACACACAGACATATATAATATGTATAGATCAACATAGACGTATATATATATATTATAGACAAAGACAAAAGCTAAAAAGGTGAAATAAGTGGTGTACGACTAGTTTCCCCCACTTGGGGGTGTCCCAAACTGCCAGTTACGTACAAATACTCTTTCGTCACTCCATATATATATATGTATATATATCATTTTAATGTTTGACTAGGAATATTTAATTATTTTTAAAAAAATAATCTTTTGTAAATGGATCAAGCGTCAGAAAGCACAAATAATAAAACAACGCATAGACGTTGCAATGGTACTTAAGTTGATTAATGAATGGTGCGAATTGTGCAAATATTTATATTGGAAGGTATTCATATTACGCGAATCCTTAATTAGAAAGATGTAGTCAATTGTAAAATTTATAATTTTCTTAAAAACAGTTAGTTACATAATTGTTTGAATTGTTTGATTTGGTTGAAATTTGAAAATTTTATTCTGAATTTTGCCAGATTTTAACCTAATATTTAACTCACAAATTTCAAAAATAAGAGTTCGGAGTTCCATAATTTTCTTTTTGGTAAATTGAATTATATAAAATAAAAAAATAAACGAAAATTATTTTTATTATAACTTCAAAATTATCTCTTCAAAAATAGTTTTCCTATATTTTTCACCCTCAGATTTGGTTCTATCTAAAATTTCTTTGAAAATGAAAACTATAATTTTACGTATATTTTTAACCATGCAGCATTTCTTAAATGTTGTGAACTAAAATTATGTCAAATTTTGTGGTAAATTAACGTAGTAAATTTATTCGATGTGTACTGGGAAGAGTCCGATTGTGGTTAATTTTGGTTTATGGGTGAGGTCGAGATTTGATTCTCTTTTCCCACTCGGATTTTGGAATATAAGCCAAATGCCATACGCCTGATATTGTATTTTCCACTTTAATTATTATTTTTAAACGATTTATTTTTTAACAATGGTCATCAAAAACAACAACAATAATATAAACATTATCTTCTCAATCACTCCAATTTATTCTAAAAAAACAAACTATCTAATTTATTAGTAATCTAATAATCCACCATTTTTTACTAAATAGTACGTATTAAAATCACTCAATTCATATATCAATTAATAGACCTTATTTTAATTCATCATATAAAATCAAATATATTTAGAATGACTTTATAAAATATTTTATTTTTATTATTTTTTTATAATACCATATACATGCCAAGATTTGTAGAATTCTCTGTAGGGTTTGCATTGCATTACCAACCCATATATACAAGAGGAATACACCGATAAGGAAACAATATATGTTAAAATTACTTTCCTAAAAATATGAAAACCATATATACACACGTATATCTCTACACGCCACCTCAAATTGGAACATATAAGTCTCGAATGCCCAACTTGGACCGAAGATAAAGAAAAGGTTGTTGACCAAGAGCCTTCGTGAAAGTATCAACCAACTGCTCCGAAGAACGAACGTATGAAGTGGCAATGAGACCCCTTTTGATCTCGTCGCGAATATAATGACAATCGATCTCTATATGTTTCGTACGCTAGTGAAACACAGAGTTCGACGCAATGTGCAATAGCAGCTTGACTATCGTAGAACATAGATGCGGGTGCCGGGTGACAAACAACGGCTTGCTTCTTGGTCTTCCACGAAACCGGAGACTGCCCAAGAAAAACGATCTGCCCGCCCACCGAATGACGAGTGACGCAACAAGTGGCCCAGTCCGAGTCGCAGTCCCCTCGGTGAACTAGGTCACTATCGGAACGAAGCCATATGCCCTGACCCGGAGAACCTTTCAAATAACGAGCTATTGCAACGCAACTAGCCAATGATCTCCGTGAGGCTATGACGAGTGTGAACTGCATAACAAAGCTCACGACGGGTATGTGTCAAATACAGTAGGCGACCAACCAGACGACGATACTGTTCTGGATCAGAATATCTCGGACTCTTTGAGGATTCCAAGTGATGGTTCTGCTCGAGAAGGGTAGAGGCTGGTTTGGATCCAGAAAGTCCACATTTAGAAAGAATATCCAGTGCATATTTCCTCTGAGATAAGTAGAAGCCATGTGCACCGCGAGAAACCCGATACCCAAGAAGTACTTAAGAGGCCCAAGATCCTTCATGTGGAAACATTGGCGCAAGTAGCGTTTGAAGACATCAATCTCGGCCGAATTATTCCCTCCATTCAATAGATCATCCACATATATCAACACGTGAAGGCAAGAGTCACCACGAGTCAAGGAGAAGAGTGAATAATCAGACCAGGATTGTTTGAAGTCATACCGTTCGAGAACCGTTGTAAGTTTAGCGAACCAACACCTGGGAGCTTGATGGAGGCCGTAAAGGGACTTCTTAAGGCGACAAACAAGGGAGGAGTCCGAGACAGGAAAGCCCGATGGAGGTTTCATGTAAACCTCTTCGTCGAGGTCACTGTGCAAAAATGCATTATGAACGTCGATCTGGTGTACAAACCAATTCCGAGCGGCAGCGACAGAGAGAAAAAGACGGATCGAAGTGAGCTTGATGACTGGAGCGAATGTTTCATCGAATTCGATCCCTTCAGCTTGCTTATTCCCTAAAATCACAAGCCGAGTTTTATGCCATTTGATAGAGCCATTAGCGTTATACTTGATCTTGAACACTGAACGACAACCAATAGCCTTCTTGCCTTCCGGCAAACGTGTGAGATCCCAAGTGTCATTCAGTTGTAACGCATCCAGCTCCTTTGTCATGGTTGTAGTCCATGCCAGAGACCGAGAAGCTTCAGTGAAGGACCGTAGCTCTATTCCTGCGTTGACAGCTGCAAGAAATGCTTTGTGCGAAACAGAGAAGTTAGCACAAGTAACATAACTGTGGAGAGGATAATGTCAAGTACCTAGGACCCGGAAACCAGATGAGGGAGCAGATGGGACGAGGTCTTCGGTACAGCGAGCAATATATATGACATAATCACGCAAACAAACTGACGGTGTCTTCTGTCAAAGTCAACTTGGTTCGGAACATAGGTGGTCTCGGAATCGGGTTCTGTAGGACCGATCTCTATATTTAATGGAGTGTCGGGTCCGGCGGAAGCAGAGGGAGTCCCAGTGATCGCGACATCAGAAGACTGAGCAACAACGGTCGGGACACCGTGTGGAGGCAAAGCAGGACACCCATTGTCGGTGAAGTTGTCGTCAACCAAAACATGCGGCCGAGAGATAAACCGAGACCCAGGGAAACCTTCGGGTGTCAAGAGATCAGTATGTGCAAAAGAAAACTTATCTTCACTGAACACTACATCTCTTGAAATAAAAATGTTGGAGTTCTCGATGTCATACATCTTCCAACCTTTCTGAGTAAAGGAAAATCCAAGGAGAACACAACGACGTCCACGAGGAGAGCAATTTTTTTCGATGATCGTTGACTCGTGCGTGCATAGGACAAACACCCGAAGACGCGAAGTCTGTCAAGAGAGGGCGATATCCCGTAAAGAATTTCATAGGGAGTCTTGCCTTTGAGCAACACCAAAGAAGTCCAGTTTATAATGTACGGGGCTACCAAGACACACTCCCTAAAAAACATTTCCGTAGATGAGCTTGAAACATGAGAGCTCGCGCGACGTTAAGGATGTGTCAATACTTCCTTTCGACACGCTCATTTTGCTGAGGAGCATAGGCGCACGATGTTTGGTGAATTATACCCTCGTCGGAAAAATAGGATCGCAAAGCCAAGAATTCACCTCCGTTGTCGGTTCGGACCATTTTGACCGGCCGACCATTTTATTAATTTACCATGGAGCAAAAATCAGACAATATACTTTTCACCTCGCTCTTGTGAGTCAACAAGTAAACCCAAACTGTACGAGAATGATCATCGACAATGGTCAAGAAATAATAAGCACCAGAAGAAGAAAGGAATATTGTAAGAGCCTAAGACGTTGCAATGTATCAAATCAAAACAGGCCATAGCTTTATTATCACTTTCCAAAAAATAAGCATGTGCTTGTTTCGCACGAAAACAAATATCACAAGGATCCAAATGGACTTTGTCCTTATTCTCAACAATGAAACCAGACAAAAAATTTAAAACTTTGTCAGAAGGATGTCCGAGTCGTTGATGCCACAAATCTTAAGACAACAGTGAGGATGCATGATTGGCTTGAATACTCGTTGTACCCCGAAACTTGTAACCCCGTCGCTCTCTTCATCCATTCCAATCAGGGTCCTCGTAACACGATCCTGAATTACACACAAACGGTGAGAAAAAGTGATGGTGCAATCAACATTCTAGAGAAGTTTAGCAATCGAGACCAAAGTAACCGTCAAAAAAGGAACAAAGAGCACGTCCCGTAAATGCAAATTATCACCAAGAGGCAAAGTGCCCATTTGTGTCGCCATAGTGCTTTGTCCATTCGGAAAGTGCACCGGACACGAATTAATATCGATGAGATCAATAAAAAATGCGATATTACAAGTCATATGGTGCGAAGCACCCGAATCAAGTAAGATTTCAGTGTCGCACGTCATACCGAACTGACGATCGTCGATAATAGGCTTCTTGAGTTTAAGTAAATGCATCAAGGTTGACCACTGTTCGTCGTAGAATTTCGGCAGCGCGTTACGGTCGAAATTCTGCTCAGTCTATGGCGGATTTGTCGATGCATCGGAGTGAACAATATTGGCTCTAGCAGGAGCAGGTTTGGGACGAGAAGGACCCACGGTGGATAACTGATTGCGTCCCATTCCACGAGAACCAGCTCGACGTGCTCTCTCGGCCCAACCATCGGGATAACCGTGTAGCTTGTAGCATTAGGACACGTCATGTCCCGGTTTATGGCAGTGAGTAGAAGTGATGCCTCGGTCTCGTGCCTGCACAGCCGCAGCCCGTGCTCCTGTTTGAACAGAGAATCCAACAGCCATAACCGATTCATCCTTGAGTCTTGTCACAGTCTGATGACGTTTCTCTCGGATTACCATCGAGTAAATACGGTTCAGATTGGGCAACAACTCCATGCTAAGGATGGTGGAACGGATAGTGTTGAATCGGGCGTCATCGAGTCCGTGAAGGAAAAGATGGATACGCTCATCCTCTCTGTCGCAGAGAATCTGCGTGGACAACTCCCCACAGCGGCACAGACCGCACGTGCAGACACGAAGTGGTTTGTAAGCGTCGAATTCGTCCCACAACTTTTTTAGTTTACCGTAGTAAATTTGAATGAATTGTCCCTGTTGTTTATAGGTGAACAGTTCAACACGAATTTGGTGTACTCTTGGGCCTTTTCCAACCGAGAAGCGATGCTTCAAGTCCTCCCACATATCGCGAACCTCCTCAACGATAGTCACCGTGGTCCGCAATTGCGGTTCAATAGTGTTGAAGATCCATTCAACCAACATTGAATTAACAGTACCCCATTTACTGAATGCAGGTTCGTGGGGTTACGGCCATTGAACGGACCCATCAATGAACCCCAGTTTCCTCTTCGTGTTTAGCACGTGTCGAATATGTTTCGCCCACTCTTCGTAATTACAATCCCCTTTCAACAGAACCGGAATGATGATTGTACTCGGTCCTTTGGACGGATGGAGATAATACGGTGAGTAGACAGAAATCTCACGGCTGCGTGAGCCGATCATTCCACGAGCCAGCACGGCTCCAATGGATGAATCTGTCGCGCCATCAATAGCAGCGGAAACCATAATAGATTCGGTACTCATGACGAAGACGAGAGATTATCCGAAGAGAAAATTCGTCGGTGGATGTGAAAGTCAGTGAGTCCGAAAAGAAGATAATACGACTGCGGTTCTGAGCTATGTCGGCTCTGATATCATGCCAAGATTCGTAGAATTCCCCGTAGGGTTTGCATTGTATTACCAATCAATATATACAAGAGGCGTATACCGATAAAGAAACAATATATGCTAAAATTAAAGAAACAATATATGCTAAAACTACTTTCCTAAAAATATGGAAATCATATACACACGTATATCTCTACAATACATATATATATGCACGTAAAATATAACAAACTAAATAGTGTGTAAATAAGATGAAATTAATTTATAGATCATATTTTAATCCATCATATAAAATCAAATATATTTAGAATGATTTTCTATAATATATTTTTTTATGAAATTTTTTAGTAAAAGTATATACCCACGTAATATAACAAACTAAAAGAAAGTGTATAAATAATATGATTTCATCTTTTTATATACATACATAAACTTGTATTTCTAAAATAATATAAGTCAACTATAAATACACAAACTTGAACTGAAATCATGATTTATATTTATATCTAGTTTTAAGCCACATTCTATTTGTTAAAACATATTAATCATACAAGATTTCAATTTATATATTGTGTAATAGTTAAGGGCTTTGCTCTGTTTCAATTTTTTTTTTTATTTTTTATTTATTTTGTGAGCGTTGTATTGTGTAAATATTCTTTTAGTCTCAAATAGATTCTCTAAATAGTACCAAAATCTGCCTTTTTTACACAAAAACATGTAATATAAGGAAATTCGATAAAAAACAAAGACTTTCATATATTATCATATATTTTTATGAATATATGTGTAAAAAAAATTGTATATGGATATGATTAGTATGATATAAGTTAATAGATTAATTTGAAATAAATAAAATAATTTTTGTATATTATTCTGAAAATAATATGTAATTTATATATAGAACTTTTAAAATTTATGTATGATTCTAAAAATTCAGAATATTATAAAAAATTAATTATTTATAATAAAATGATACACTGTAAATAATATTATAGAAAATTAAATAAATAGAAGAACCAAAATGTAAGCAAAGTGATTCTAAACTAATATAAGAAAATGAGAAAAAAGGAACAAAATCGTTACAACTAACACAAAGTAGATTCCGATTTGGTGTCTTAATAATTTTTTAAAATATCAATCCTTGCGAAGAGAATCTCTTGTCGACATAGTACATACATATCCATATGTATACATATATTATGTGTGTAATTTCGGCTATTATAAGGAATAAATTGGTCCGGCTGAAATAGTATAAAGTTTGAAAACGTCACGATAGCAGAAAACCGCAGTTTTTTGTTTTTATTTTTATAAGATAGGCCATTTCAATTATCAAAACTCCGAAATCATTGTGACAATTTTCCAAACGTCATAATTAGGTACAGTACTCTATTTTCTCTTTTTTTGTATTTATTTTTTATTGCAATGTTAAATTAAATTCATCTATCTTTCTCCCACTTCTAGCGTAGGAATTCGAGTTTATCTATATTATATTTTAGAATTATTTTCGTTTTAAAATGCATAATAATTATATTAGGGTAAGAGAAGAAAAAAGGCGAGAAGAAAAAGAAAAAAAGAGAAAAAGGAGAGAAGAGGATAAAAGGAGACAGGATTTGGAAAAGTGTATCCAATTTTTCATTCTAATTTTTGTAAGTGAATTTTTATCGAGATAAGGGTAAATCTTTAAAATATTTTTGTGATTGTTTTTTTAATTCAAAGATTTATATTATAGAAATTGATTAATTGAATGGATCTATAATAGGAAAAAATTGATTGGTATTGTTATTAGCGATATTATCAAGAATCGTCGTCATCGGAGAAGCTAATATGATGATTTTCTCCATCATAATTTCGGATTTGTGTTTGATTTATAGAATAGATTATACTTTTAAAACGAGACATGATCACAATAGGATTTATAGGATCATAATGGGAAAAGTGAGACGTTACAAGAGGAATTGGATTAAACTTTAGATTTATCGTATGGAAATTGATTACAAGTATATAAGTTGTGTAAGTGACTAAAGATGATCTAGATAATTGATGTTCGACCAAGTGTTGGGGTCGGAGAACCTTGATATTTTGGTTCGATGTTAAAGCCGAGTGAACATCTTGTTAGTGTGCTCGATCGAGTGATTTCACACACGAACCTTCGGAAGAAGGCGTATGCGAGTGTATCGGTGAGAGTTGTCACGTGAGGAATATCGGATCGACGATGTTAGTATTACGACACTTGGATCTAGACCGGCGTCGTACCGTGCTAGGGTTGTAGTAACCTTTCGAGTGACGGAACGTCGAGTTAGTCAGACCAGTGGATCTGCCAGTGACTTGTCGTATTGGGGTTGTAGTAACCTTTCGAGCGACGGAGTGTCAAGTTAATCAGATTAGTGGATCCGCCAGCGTCGTGCCATGTTGGGGTTTATGGTAACCTTTCGAGTGATGAAACATTGTATTGTACTGATGGTTGGGGTACGTTGTGACCTTGCGAGATCTTCAGTGTGCTGGGGTCTTTTGGAGTTTGCGATCGTATCTTCGAGCTAGAGTCGTGTGGACTCTGTGTGTTATGATCCGGTGTGGTACTAGTCTTAGACTTTGGATACTCAATCGGGTTGGGTAGAGTTATCTGTATGTCGTTAGTTTAAACTTTGGATAGATCACTATTTTATGTTATTTAGTTTAGAGTGGGAGAATACGTGACACAGAGTACGTACACGTATTGATCTCACCGAGTGCGTATCGTACTCACCCTATTTGACATGATATGATATGATATGATATGATATGGTGAGAAAAAAAGATAAATGAGATTGAACAACAACATGAGAGTTCACAAAGGATTGATGAGAGAGGCGTACAAGAGGTCTCAATGAGTTTTACTTTTCATTTCATATTTATTTTATTTATTTACCGTGACTACGATCTTTACGTATTTCATTTGCTATTTTGGTCCAGATCACTTTTATTTTGGAATCATTTATTTCGTTTTATAAATGAGTTTGAATGGTGATATATATGACCATCTGTTGGAGGTGATGGTGGACACTCTAATTCCGAGATAATTTCGGGATTGTGGTGTTACAAATCATCATGATTAATCAATAATTAAATTATCCGATTGCTTATTTCACCATTCAGATTCAGGTTATTTTAACCAATTGCCATAACTCGATGTCATTCCAGTTGTACATTCAAAATGATGGATTGATACAAAAGTATTTCGGTCTTTGGAACTGGCTAAATTCCAAACGGGCGTTTCCTTTGTATGCAATTAAAGCTAAAACTTAGGCATGGTATATATTTTTTACAACAATTTTAATCGGTTCTTTTCATATAAATTTTCACATTTAAAATATGTAAAAAGATAGAAGAAACTTTTCAATTTTTTAATTATTAATGATATTAAAATGTATATTTTTTATAATCTGATTATGAAAATTTCATATTATTCGGATTGAAATAATCTCAAAATACATGATTTATTAAAATGTACATTTTTTATAATCTGATTATAAAAATTTCATATTATTCAGATTGAAATAATCTTAAAATACAAAATATTCGTGTGATTCATAAAATTAATTGTATCCACTATCCAAAGTTTTATTGGAGCAATGCCATCGTACACAGGATTAGACAAAATATTACAAGTGTTCGTAGTAAAAAATTCGAATATCTGTTGGCACAAATACAAATACAAATATTAGAAATAAGTTATTCGAAAAATAAAAATATAAATAGTAGACTCAATTATCCGAACTATTCGTATCCGTAAATACTAAATAGACAATTTATTTAATATATAGAAATATATATAACAAACTTGTTTTTATTGATCAAATTGTAAATAAAAAATCTTATTAATCTTATTTTAACACTTATTATATAAACATATAGATAAATATACAATATGATTGGAGAATTAAAATATCAAATATATTAAAATAATTAATATTGTTTGAAGCTTTAATTTGCATTCAATATTGGATTCTAATTCAAATGGTTTGGATAATGTTATAGATATATTAATATCGAGAAAAACAAAATTCATTAAGTATATAACTTTTATGAGAATTTTATTTTAATGTATTAATTAGATAATCTAACAATTTGTTTCACCGTTTTAGATGAATTGATGATATTAATAGAATTACCGACGAAACTAAATATAAATTACTGATGTAATGATGAATGTGAAGATTTAATGTTTTGTTTTATTTATATTATGTATTTTTGTATGATTTGAATTTTAATTTCAGATTATATTTATGATTATTGGGTTTTTATTAATTTTTTTATATTTTTTACATTAAAAAGAATTTAGATTCAAATACGTCCAATGAATATTCGTATTATTAAACGTCTGAATTTACAAATATAAATACAAATAATAAATCTGAATATTCGTCGAATATAAATATAAATAATCGGATATTCACTTATATTAATTATTTGTACAATCCTAATCATACATATGAATACTCGAATTATATCTTTCAACTGTCGATATAATTTCCCACATCTTTTTAAGGTTATTTTTATATAGTTTAAAGTCTAGGAAAAATAATGTAATTCTCAACCTTAGGAGAAATTGTATTTGCGACATTGAGCAATCTTATATCATTACAAAACTAGCGAAATAAAGGAAAAGGATTCCGTAAGACAAGATTTTAAGTGGTGAATTTAAGAATTTTATTTATGTTCCACCCATTAAACTCGGACACTAACTTTATCTTTATCGTGTCGCTATTATTATCCCAAATTCTACGTGTAAGGTTACGTCATAGATGCAAAGGTAACAATAATAATAATAATAATAATAATTATAATAATTATAATAATAATAATAATTATAATAATTATAATAATAATAATAATTGGGCCACTTCAAAAGCAAACCAATTGGATGTACCAAATATGGAGTTGGTGTGTGTTTATTTAGTTAGTCACTCCAAACTTACATATGGAATATTCAATGATTCTATGAACATCACTACAATGCAAAAGGAACCATCTCAAATGGATTCGATCGTTTCGACTTGCTAAAAGAGGCATTTAATTGGTTTTCCTTTGTAATAACTAGCGAGATATATTAGATCGTAAAAATCTAATTAATACGAGGAAATATTGATGCCATAAGTATAATTTAATTTATTTTTTCTGACTAGTAAGGGGACTTTATTATTGATTTAGCAACATAGGTTTTATCAGACAGTAACGCAGACTAGCTTTGTTTATCGTTTTTACTACTTTGTAATTTGCACCGAGACATATAAGAACAAAAGAGACAACAAACCGAACTTGGTTTTCTTCCTGTTCTGTGATTTTGTGATCAACACACGCATCAGAAGCTTGGCCTCACATTGAGACGAGAGGCTAATTTCTGACCCAAAGATTTGTCGGCCTGTTTATAATCGAAAAGAGGATGTTCCCGTTAACCTAATTGTCCAATCGAAATTAGCACAAGGAAGATACCGTGGTATGACTCCGTTTTCTCACTCACCTGAGACCAGTAAGAGATCCAGATGCTGCGAATCTCGTGAGTGCAACGCGGGTCTGAAAGGGCTTCAATCCATCGCTTTACAATCCGCTCTTGCCTGATCGAGAATATCAGCAGTATGAATTATGAAATGCTTACATGTTAATTTGTGGTTTTCGCAAGAGAGGCTTAGTTAGTACCTGTCTGGTGCCCAGGAACGGTACCTCTCACCAGGCTGTTTGAAGTTATTCTCCTTCTCAATGATGCACTGAAATGAGAAAATAAACACTTGAGTTTGACGATGTTCAACATTTGTGACTCACAGTTTACACATTAGGCATGTTGTAGACAGACCTTCTCGCGTCTTCCAGAGCAGATGGCAGGAGGAGTTGGGAATCTCTCGGCATGGCGCACAGGATCAAACCTTGAAGGGAAGTAATTGACCTGAAAAGCAACGTTGTTTCATATCACCAAGATCTTGACCCAAGAAGACAAACCACGATATTCATGCCAAGGGTTTCCCAAACTATGATACCTCTTCATCTCGATGCATGAAGTTCATAAAACCCTCATGGTGGTTGTTGTGGTGAACACATTTCGGAGCATTAACTGGTAGTTGCAGATAATTTGGTCCAAGACGGTGTCTCTGAGTGTCAGCATATGAGAAGATCCTTGTCTGCAGCAGCTTGTCATCTGAGTAATAGATGCCAGGAACCACAAGAGCAGGGCAGAAAGCAAGTTGTTCATTCTCTGAAAAGAAGTTGTCGATATTTTTGTTCAAGACCAAGCGGCCAACAGGTTGCAGAGGCAAGATATCCTCAGGCCATGTCTTGGTGACATCAAGTGGATCGAAATCAAACTTGTCTTCATCGGCAGGATCTATAACTTGGATGTACAGTTTCCACTCGGGATAGTTCCCTGCTGCGATTGAGTCATATAAGTCTTTAGTGGCATGGCTGTGATTAGATCCTCCAACCCTAATAGCTTCTTCTTCCAGCAGGCATTTAACTCCGCAAGTCGGTTTCCAATGGAATTTCACGTAGTGCGCCTTGCCAGCCTTATTGATCAGCATGTAGGTGTTAACTCCCGCACCTTCCATGTGCCTGTAGTCCTGCGGGACACCTAGATCATCAAAAAGGAATGAGAACATGTGCAAACTCTCCGGGTGGTGGGAAAAGAAGTCTAGTATCCTCCAGTTCTCCTGAATGTGTGATTTGGGGTTTGGTTTCAGAGCATGGACCATGTCAGGGAATTTCATTCCATCACGGATGAAGAAGACAGGGAAGTTGTTCCCCACGAGATCAAAGTTACCCTGAGTTGGCAGGCAACAGGAAAATGGATCAGTAGAAATATAGATGGCGGGGACATACAATTGTCCTGAACGAAGTAACATGTACCCGCCAAGAAAATAAACAAATAAACAATGGCATCTTTATAAGAAACTATGGGAAGCTCTAGACAAAAAAAAAAAATTGTAACTTCACCTCTCTGGTGTAAAACTTCACTGCAAAACCACGAGGATCTCTCAACGTCTCAGGGCTGGCACGCTCATGAATAACAGTTGAGAAACGTACAATAACTGGGGTCTGTACACCGGGAGCTCGAAGAAAATCAGCACATGTAAGGTGTGTAATGTCATGGGTGACCTCAAAGAAACCCTTTGCACTGGCTCCCCTTGCATGGACTACTCTCTCTGGAATCCGATCCCTGTCAAAGTTTGCCAGTTTCTCAAGCAGATGGTAGTCCTCGAGCAGAATTGGACCTGCCAATTAGAAAGAACAAATCATCACTCTGCATATCCATATTTCCAAAAAGACCTTCAAACTATAACGAAGTGAACCTTGCTAGAATCTTTTTTACTACATTTCTCTCCTTAACCCAAAGAAGATACACAAGGTAGATGTAGACTTCTCCTTAACATTATTTTGAAGGCACAGGACATTTCCAGTGTTAGAAACAATATATAGAAAGGCTAGTCACAGAAAATACAAATAACAATTTATAAGCAAAAAAAAAAAAAAAAAGAGCACCTCTAGTTCCAACGGTCAAGGAGGAGTTGTTGTTCCACACTGGAGCACCGGAGTTTGTGGTGAAGAAAGGGGAACCATGAGCGCTTGAGGGTCGATACTGATCAATCAACAGGCAAACCAATTTGAGATAAGCAAGATCCCACCACATCAGAGGGTTACTTTTAGAGACGATGTTACATAACAGCACCATAAATACAATCAGATTAAACACAAACAAGAAACCAGGAGAAGAAGACAGTATTTCCCTGTCGTTCGCCCCATTTGAACAATATCCAAATCGATCAGAATAATCGAAATCACATCAGATAAATTCCAATATAAACCTTGACGGATGATAATCAACGGCCTACATAATATATAATAAGAGCGATTGATAATCAAATCAGGATTCGATCTTGTTGCTTCGAACATGAACACGTGCCAAATATCTGATTAAAAATATTTGTTAATTGATATTATCATCAGGGTAAACACCGGTCATCCTTAATTGTTAAAAAACACAATCGAATGTAAGGCATATGCCTGAAGAAACAATATCAAAACATCACGACAAATTTAAAAACTTGCTCGAAGCTGAACTGAGACAAGGACTATAATATTTAAAAAACTCTAATTGAATATAGGAACGGAAACATAGATTACAAATTCCGGAACGAAAATGACAGATTTAATCCTATTTTGCCCCTTTGTCGCCATGAGAAAATCGGTCCGGTACATCAAATTCAATTCCATCCTCGAAATCCTCGAAATTATCATCACCCACACGACACGAATCTCAAAAACGCAACAGAATCGAACTTCATATCCATACAAACACCGATTTCAATCGTACAAAACAAGATTGAGACGAAACAAACACAAATTAGAACCGATAGGACAGAATCACAGATGAAAGTATGAGATGAGATCGATCGAGAAACCTTGTACGGATCCATGGCAGCAATCAGAAGGTATTGATCAGATTTATCCTTTAGGGTTTGATGATAAGAACACCGAGGGTCAGAAAGAGAGAGATTTCTTCTGTAGCTTTATATGAAAAACGGCGTGTGTCGTCGTCACTCTCTATTTCATCGTTATCTTCAGCGTCTATAAATATCTACATATATATATTCCATATACGGGGTTATATTCAGATTGTTTTGGTTATCCAGATGCCACCGCGATTAATTACGAAATTAAAGGCGATTATTACAAAGCACCTTAAGTATTTTTCTTTGCTACGTTCATAAACTATTTTTCATGTTTTTCTTTTCGGGCCAAAAGGAGTTAATCTTATAATGCATTTACATAAATATATATAAATATTTAATGTAGAAATATATAAAAAAAACTAATTTCCCATGGCTCGAATGATTGATTTTAAACATTTTATCTGTAAAATGGAATTGCAACCATCTTCTAGAAGTTATAATTAACAAAAAGAACAAAGATATATCACATTTTTTATGTACTTTTTTTTAACATTGTTTGATATTGGGTGGTTATATTTACAGTAACCATACCAAATATATGAAAACCGGAAAATAATGCAAAAATCTTTTAATATAAGATAATGACTTTTATTATTCTGAAACAGAAGCAGGAAGATATTACAACCAAAGAAGATCTTACTTAGTTTCTATTAACATTGATTTATTTTGGTAGATCGAAAACACAAACGAGTCTTTTTTCTTTTTTGTTTCTTCGTTTAAGTTCTTTTGAAAAATTTCACAAACATATACTCATTACCAAAGCAAAAGAGCAAAGTTGAGAGGTTTCCAACCAGAGGATGTTGCTGTTTATTATATCTGTTTGCCTTGTCCTCTGGACACCATTTTGAGTTCGGTTCTGTAATAAGAATCATCAGAAGCTTGGCCTTACATTGAGACGATTCGCCACTTTCATGCCCAGAGATTTGTCAGACTGTTTCATAAGAGATACAGATTGTCATTGTACTGAACAATGTACTTTGTCTAATCAAATTTAAGCAGAGGAATCTAAGATCTCTCACCTGTGACAAGTACGAGATCCAAATTCCACGGATCTCATCAGTGACGCGTGCGTCCGACAGGGCTTCCACCCAACGCTTCGCGTATCGCTCTTGCCTGTTCACCACCGCATCAAGATTTGAGGTTATGAAATAAAGAAACTAGTAGTATTGTCATATATATTTAACCGATATGATATGATATAAATATTTCGGTTTATTATTACCTGTCTGGTGCCCAAGATCTGTATCTCTCCCCTGGCTGTTTGAAGTTGTTTTCCTTCTCGATTACACACTGAAATAAGAAGCAAAAGAATCAAACACATATAATCTGAAAATGTTCAAGATTCTTGTCATATATACATTAAGGAGATACAGTACAGACCTTCACACGTTCACCAGAGCAGATAGCAGAAGGAATAGGGTATTTTGCAGCATGGCGAACTGAATCAAACCTTGAAGGGAAGTAATTCACCTGAAAATCAAAGCAAAACACCATTTCAGATCACCAAGACCAAAAAAGATGTTATTTTCGAGAAGATTATACCTCCTCGTCGCGGTGCATGAAGTTCATTAAACCATCATGGTGATTGTTGTGGTGAGCACATTTGGGAGCATTAACAGGAAGCTGGAGATAGTTAGGTCCAAGACGGTATCTCTGAGTGTCACCATAGGCAAAGATCCGAGCTTGCAGAAGCTTATCTTGCGAATAATAGATCCCTGGAACCACGAGACCTGGGTTGAAAGCGAGCATTTCTGTCTCAGCAAAAAAGTTATCAACGTTTTTGTTCAACACCAAGCGGCCAACGGGTTGCAGAGGCAATAGATCCTCAGGCCAAGTCTTGGTGACATCGAGAGGATCGAAATCAAACTTGTCCTCATCAGCAGGGTCCATGATTTGGATAAAGAGCTTCCACTTTTAGCAGCATCTTCCTCAAGTAAACACTTGATTCCGCATGTCGGTTTCCAGTGAAACTTCACGTAGTGAGCTTTTCCAGCCTTGTTAATGAGTTGATAAGCGTGGACACCGAATCCTTCCATGTGCCTGTAGTTCAACGGGACACCCACATCGTCGAAGAGGAAAGCAAATGTGTGCAAACTCTCAGGGAAGTGAGAGAAGTAATCAAGAATCCTCCAGTTCTCCTGAATGTTTGTGACAGGGTTCGGTTTTAGGGCATGGATTGTGTCCGGAAATTGAACCCCGTCTCGGGTGAAGAACACCGGGAAGTTGTTCCCTACCAGATCGAAGTTGCCCTGAAAGAAAACAAACAGTGAAAACTTTTAACTATAAGTTGGTTACACTTAGATTCAGTTTGCCAATAGCAAATGTGTAATTATACTGATTTTTATATTTGTTTTCCGATATAGATCTTCTATTACAATATTCTCACTCTAGACTCATATTTGACAATAATATCAAACTTTTGAATTAGTCTGTAGGTTTAGTTAAATTCAAATCCATTTACCTCTCGGGTGTAAAATTTGGTGGCGAAGCCTCGAATGTCTCGCATGGTCTCAGGGCTTCCACGCTCGTGAACCACGGTGGAGAAACGGACGATAACAGGTGTCTGAACACCAGGTGCTCTGAGAAAATCAGCACACGTGAGGTGTGAAACATCATGAGTGACTTCGAAGAAGCCCTTCGCACTGAATCCTCGTGCATGAACCACTCTCTCTGGGATCCTTTCTCTGGTGAAGTTGGCAACTTTTTCTATCAGATGGTAGTCCTCAAGAAGAATCGGACCTATTAATGTCAATGGATAAAGCATTAACCAAGAATATCGAGAAGGTCACGTGAGAGTCAAGAAAGGGTATGCCGGAGTTTATAGTTTATGTTTCAACATCAAGAAGAAAAAAGAAACAGACAAGACCTCTGCTTCCAACAGTCAAGGAAGAGATGTTGTTATAAACTGGAGCGCCTCCGTTTGTGGTGTAGTAAGGAGTATCATGAGAGCTCGAGGGACGAAACTGCATGAGAAAGAACAAAATACACGGATGATTAATCAGTTTGTTGAATAATACTGATGCACAAATATATATATATATAGTTACAATTATCCATATATATGCCACAACCATCAAGATGTTTGATCAATTAAATTCAACAAAATACTCCACAATTGTAGCAAATTTTGTGTTTTTTCCAGTTTCAGTTACATATTCACAAGGATCAAAATAATCCAAGTGATTATGATACATCAAAAGAAACACGACGAAATATTTTATTACAAACGGCATTTAGCTATGTCAGTGTGTGTATATAGAGAAACTATATGTTCTATAAAAATAAAGATATTATTAAAGATCAATATGTAATTTTATGAAGGTACAATATAATAAACCTAAAAACAAAAATCATAATCTATCACATGTTTGATCTAATTATCATTAAGATCAGCTAATAATGATTTATCAATATAATAACAACACCTTTGCATGCTTACTAAAGAAACACGTGAATCAAAAGCTATTTGCCTTTCAAACATGGAAACTTTTAAAACTAGAACTCAGATCCTAAATTAATTAACTAAAAGAAAAAACACTAATTAAATCGAATGTCAAAGAAAACTCATACTATTTTTATATTTTCAAAGAAAGTTTATAAATTTTATGATTACTTAATAACTATGTAATTTAGATTCAATCTATTGTAAATATCATGTAAATTTGGATTCCATCTGACATAAATAACGTCTTTTTATCTAACATTAATACCAATCGAGCGATTCATGTTTACATTATAAAAACAATCGCAATAGGACAAATTCCATGATAGATAGGTTTTTGCATCAAATATATTTCCTTACGGAATTATCACAAATATGCTTATGAAATATTCATCAGGAATGGGTTGCGATTGGATCTAATATTAGATCTGTTATCATCATAAATAAAAAAAGAGACGAAAATAAAGGTAATATGATAAGCTAAGAGATGAAAGGAGAGATACCTTGTAAGGATCCATGAGGAAGCAAGCAAGTTGCGTTGTAGTGTGATTCTATATGTTTGTTGTGAGAGTACACTCAAAACTCATCTATTTCTATGTCTATATAAAGACCGAGTGGCTTCACTGTACTCATCATTATCCTCTGAATTTACTGTTTCAAATACTTTACCCTTCTTCCCTACAAAAAAGAAAAAAAGAAAAAAGAAGAAGATATTATTCTAATATAATATCATATAATTTATTAATATTTTTGTTTGGATTTTTGAGAATTTTGAAACGTTGATATTATCTAAAACAACTAAAAAGATTCATCTAAAATTTAAAATTATCAAAAACTATATATATCAATTCATTTCAAACTTTTACTCTACGTTAACTATATAACAATAATATTCAAATATTTCTCACTTTTAATCTATATAAACGATATAACAATATTATTCAAATAGTTCAAGTGCATTATTATATAGTTTTGTCAGGATGCATAAAATCAAGAAAAATATCTAAGAACACATTAGACCCATGTGGTCCACCAAATTGCACAATGGACGAGAGAGATAAACCATCGTCTTCATCGTGGAACAGTTCCCACTTTCTTTTTTCTCCATGCCCATTATTACAGGTTATAGACACGCCATCTTATCTTGTCTTCATTCATTTATATTTGGGATTATACGATATTTAATAAAAATCAAATCAAATATTTAAAACTATAGTATTTATATATTATTTTCTCCACATTATTAATCCTTTTCCAATATGTTTTTTTAGAATTTATTTATTTATTTATTTTTTCTATTTTAATTTATCCCGGAAAGCCAAAATTATTTTTTCTAGTATATTTTAATTATAAATTCACTTTTTTTTATTTACTATTGGTGTTTTCAAAATTATAAATAGTTATGATCGATTGGTTATAATTTTATTATATGAAAAAATATAAGTAATTTTTTTAAAAAAATATTTAATAAATCACTAAACTTACTAATATATCAATTATTATCTGTCAGAATATATTTATAATTTCGAATTCTATCTTTTAATATATAAATTTAAAATTTTGATTATGGTAGTAAATATTAAATTTTAATTTTTAAATTATAGTTTTAAAAGAAAATATAACTACAAAATAACTATTCCATATTTAGGACATATTATTTCGGTGAATTATTAAATTTAATTATTAAATATGCATGAATATATATTATAATACTCTAACACATAATCTCGGGCATATATTTTAATTTGAGTTTAAATTAAATATTTTTACAAATACTACAAGGTATATCAAATAAACTTAACTCAAACTCCAGCTTTATTTACCAATGATATGGCAAATACAAGCCATACTTAGTGAAAATATTATAAGCAAACTTCCTTTTTATTTCATTGAGTTTGTATTATAAGATTAAGAGATATAGTGAGAAGTTTATACTTATCACAAGTTGTTTATAATTCAAAACCATATTTTAAAATATTTTTTTCCAAAGAATTAGGCATCATATATATATATATATGCATATATATATATTTATATGTGCATAAGATATATATGATGTATACTTTGTTAGTATGAGATCTATTGGTCTGCGGTATAAATACAAAATAATATAATTAAAAATTATCAATTTACGGATATACATGATTCGTTGTATATAACTGTCATGAATCTAAAAGTGTTCGTGGTTAGAATTATTCTGAAATGTATCCTCAAACCGTTTGAAACATTCGTCAAAAAATTTGGTTCTCTAATCTATCTAAAAGTTCGGTATCAAAATTATTGAAATAGAGTAGAATTAAATCATAATCAGTATGTATGCTTTGTAATCCATCCCTACCACATTGTGGGGAGGATATATGTATATAGTTCATAAATTTCTACGAGTAGACAATCCATAAATTTATATCCTAGTGTTATGATATCTAGCAATGTTATGAACGTTAAAATCAAATAGTTCATATTAACAATTACATCTTTACACTTCAACCTATGTAAGAAAATATTAAACACAAATGCAAGTGACATAAAGTTTAAGTATTTTGTTTCAAAAATCTAAAGAGAGATTAAAAGGAGTATACTCATTTAGAGAAAAAAAAAACGTATGTTTCAAAAATTTAAAGAGAGATTAGAAAGGAGTATACTCAGTTAGAGAAAAAAACGTAAATTATCAAATAAAAAAAAATATTAATTGTAAAATTGGAGTGATTTCCATATGTGTTTTCATGCATATCACATAAAATGTTTTGGTAATTTCGCTATACACTTAAATGAAGAAATAATATATGTGAAAATCGTATTCTATTTGCATACTTTTTTTAATAAATGTTATGTTATTTTGTCTCACATTGATTAAGACAATAATTTTGAATCTATATATAGCACTGGACAACATAAACCATTGAGTTAGATTTTACGATTAGTTAGACATAAATCCAAATTTGGCATGATATTAGAGTCTCACCTATATTTTTTGATGTTGGACTCCCGAGTGTGATTTCTACGCTCCCGTATTGAGCCGAGACTACTAGAAATCTCTAGATTGTTGAAGGAATTTTCGGACAAAGTCTAGACGGGCTATGCGTACGATTGATAATCCGTCCGAAAATTTATAGACGATCAGATCATCTATAAATCATCCATATTATTACGAACGAATTTCGGTGTCCGTCCATAACTTTTAGATGAATTTAGAGTGTGTTCAGACATAGTTCGTAATTGTGGTTGATTTATAGATGATCTGTTTGTAATTTGTGATGGTTTAGTGACACTGTCAATTTGATCCTAAACTATCCAAACCCATTCCTAATTAATCTGAAAGTTGTCGGAAATTATTTATATAACCCACACTATACCTTACGCCGTTTTCATCACAAAATTATAATACATTCTACATTATATAATATTTCTATTTCATATTATAATGATATCATTGTTCAAATCAAATATTTTTGTTTTATGATAAGGGGTGTACGAAAGAATTGATCTGAAAACTCGGGATATTTCGAGGAGTTTATGAAAAGTATTAAACAATTTAAAACGATAACGACAAATTAATGAATTTTAAAAAACATCAGATAAATGGTTTGTATATATGTTAAATGAAAAATAAAAAATTAGTTAAAAAGAAAAATGTTAAAATCATCTTTTTTTTTAAAGATTTTAATCCTAATTATTTTATGTGGTTAATTTTTTATGATGTGAGAAATGTCAAACGGGCTGGGCGATCCCGAATCCGGCCCAAACCCGCGTGTCGATCGGTGAAAACGGATTCAGGCTGGCCCGATGCGAAATCTAACGGGTCCAAAATAGAAATAATGAAAGAAAGGATAGTAAGTCGTAGGGAAGGGAGCAACTACAACAAGCGACCCACCTAAAACTGTGAAGGAACAACGACCGAAGCAGACGATCGGAGCAATGAATGAACGACGATCTGAGAAATGAACGGAGCAACAAAGTAATGAAACAATGAAAGAATAGAATGAATAAACGAACTACCCTGATGAAGCCACGAAGCAAGCTGCGAAGGAACGTAGGAACCAACGAAAAAACGAAGAACTGGCGAAGAACCAAGGCAGCGAAAACACGAAGGTAAAGAAACAAAGAAACAAACGAAAAAGAAACGAAGAAACATACATCGAAGAAACAAAGTAACCAACGATGAAGAAACGAAGCAACAGACAACAGAGAAATGAAGCAACGGACGACGAAGAAGCAACGAATGACGAAGAAGCAACCAAAGGCGAAGAAAGCGAATATGTGAAATATCTGATGAACGACGCGCGATGGTAAGAGGAGGAGAAGAAGAGAAGTATCTGTTAATGTTGACCGAGCTTTTTAGAGCCCGATGGGCCGACCCGAAACCCCAATTTATGCAGATTTATTGAAAGTCCGAGCTCAAAAGCCCGAATATAAACAGATCTATATATCTAACGCCATAATTTTCCCTGTGAAATAACCAAATTTCGTAATTCTTCACGAAACCCAACTTCTAAAGATGTTTGAAAAATTTCTTAACTTTGATACTTCATGTTTTTACACCTTTGGAGGGACATAACATTGTCCCGCGTTCTTGACACAAAGTTTGCATCGACGCAAAATTCACGAACTGATCCAATTCGTATAAAAATTCTTGAGTAACTTCCTCGATTACGGGATCTTTTCTTCTGTACATCCACTCTCTTGATCTATATTAAAGAAGATGATATTTTTTGAAAATATATTTGTTGTTGATAGCTTGATGGTAAAAACATTGATTCCGATGAATAAATAGTGATTTTTTCAACGGACATCCGGTGAACCCTCAAAGGATGCCCGTCGAAAGGCCACGTTGAAATATTCAAACGACAAACCTCGAAATTTGCAATTTCAACGGTCATCTGTTGCATTCGGCAACAGACACCCATTGGCCCAATTTTTTGGTATTCTAACGATATTTCAACGGATCATAGCAATTGACTGCATCCATTGCTAGTCCGTTGACAAGTGCAACAAATTTGTGTCCGTTAAACATTCTCGGATATCTGTTACAATTCGTTGGAAAAGGGTATCAACGGACAGACCCGTTGATCCGTCCGCTGATATTGCTGTGCTTTTTGTAGTGTTGATTTCGGGCGGACCTGCGGACCAAACTCAATTTTTACACTCCTAATGATGTGTGTCATATACAACTTCATATTTCTTTATAGAGAGTAATATTATTTATCAGAATGAAGTGAAGAAAATTTATCTAAACGACAAAGTGTAGAGGAGCATCAATAATCCAATCCAATTGTAGACATATTAAACAATCAATGAATTAAAATCACATCTATTATAGCATAAAATATATGTACATATACATATCTAAAATATTAAAAAAATCCAATTGTAGACATATTAAACAATCAATGATTAAAAACCACATCTATTATAGCATAAAATATATGTACATATACATATCTAAAATATTAAAAGTTCAGATATCTTTATTTGGTATTTTATGATATATATATTTTTGTTATAGAAACGAATTATTAAATTTATAATGAATATCGTTTTATTATTATTATTAGTATTATTATTATTATTAGTATTATTATTATTATTATTACTATTATTGTTATTATTATTATTATTATTTATTTTTTATATTATCTTGGAATTCATCTAAAACAATCTATATATTTGAAATTTTGAATATAATTTAAATATTTATATTCTATACATTATTTTGTTATAAAATATTGTCTAACTTAGAAATGTAAAAATTTAAAATTTCTTATATAATATATATAAGAAATTTTGATATTTTTTTAAAAATGAAATCAACTACATCAACTTAAGGTGATAGATGTGGTTAAGGCTGGAGAATTGTTCAGAATTTTGAGTAAGACAATGATTGATCACTCGCTGTGGAAGTATTGGTACGGATGATCTCATGTCGTTTCAAGAATGTGGTTTTGATCATCTCTAGTTGTTGATATTTTTGGTATGATCACTTTTTTCTTGTTTTTATTTTAAATTTCATTGTCATTTTATTTTATTTATATTTTAAAAATCATATCCTAAATTTAGACAAATTATAACCTATTTATTTGAAATTTTGAATATAATTTGTATAGGATATTCTATACAGTCTCTTTTTATAAAATATTGTCTAGAAAAATAGGATTTTTCAAATACAATTTAGGAAACCAATATTGCTTTGGTTGCCAAAATTTAGTTTCCTTTTTTTTTCTAACTTCAAAATATATACTTTCTTTAGATGATAAATCTAAAATCATTCAAATGTTATTCTTTGATTCAAATTATTGTCATAAAAAATAAATTTATTTTTATGATAAAAAATGTTAACTTTGAAAATTTACATATTCTCTAATATCATATCAACATAATCGTGAAATAAACATTATTTATGATTGGTCACATGTTAATTTTTTTTATAGAAATACATTACTATTATTGATATATAAAAACAACATAATCTTTGAATAAACGGAATATAGTATAAAAAATATCAAACTATTTTATTTTAGCCTATAAAATATAAATTATTATTTTCAACCTAAAAAATCCAAATTATTTTTTTTTGTCTTAAAAACACTAATTTTAAGAATATAGTGTAGAAAATACCAAACTTTTAATTTTTACCTATAAAACACAAATTATTACTTTGAACCTAAAAATTTTGAATTTTTAAATATTTTCTAAAAATACAAACTTATCAAATTAATCATATCCATACATAAACACAAACACTAAATCATATTGTAACTCTTTGAATTTTTAAGTGTTGTCTAAGAAACACAAATTTATCAAATTAATCATATCCATACACAAATACTAACTCTTGGTAAACCCAATTTCAACCCGATTTCAATCCGAATCCGAATTAAAAAAATCCAAATTTGAACAAATTTCAACTCAAAATCTGAATACAACTCAATTTCAAACCGATTGCAACCGAAAATCCAAATTTCACCCAATTTGAACAAGAATTTCAATCTAATTTCAACTCAAAATCCAATTTCAATCTAATTTCAATCGAATATCTAAATTCCATCCAATTTTAGTAAGCATTTCAACAAAAAAAATCCAAATTTGAATCAATTTCAACTCGAAATTTGAATTAACCTAATTTTAACCCAATTTAAACCAAAAATCCGATTGAATTTGGATTTCGGGTTGAAATGTTATTGAAATACTTACTAAAATTTGGTGGAATTTGAATTTTCGGTTGAAATTGGGTTGAATTCAGATTTCGGGTTAAAATTCTTGTTGAAATTGGGTGAAATTCTGATTTTCGGTTGAAATCAAGTTAAAATTGGGTTGAATTCGAATTTCCGGTTGAAATTGGTTCGAATTTGGATTTCTCACCAAAATTGAAATTGGACTGAATTTCTTTCTAAAATTGGTAGAATTCGAATTTTCGATGAAAATTAGGTTGAAATTCGGGTTGCTTTTTGGTTGAATTTGAATTTCGGATTAAAATTCTTATTGAAATCGTGTGAGATTCGGATTTTATTTTGAAACTGATTAAACTCTGTTGAAAAATAATTCTACATCGTAAACACTAAAGGAAGTTTACCAAGAGTTAGTGCTTGTGTATGCATATGATTCATTTGATAAATTTGTGTTTTTGAAACAAAACTTAAAAATTCAAAATTTTTAGGTTAAAAATAATAATTTGTGTTTTATAGGCAAAAATAAAAAAGTTTGGTATTTACTACATTATATTTCTAAAGTTGGTGTTTTTATGGCAAACAAATAAGTTTGGATTTTTAGGTTGAAGATAATAATTTATGTTTCATATACTAAAATAAAATAGTTGGATATTTTTTATGCTATATTCTTAAATAAACTAATCTTAAAATACTTAAACAATATTTTTTTTACATTAAACCCCATAAGCGTAATCCTACCTCTATCCATAAAAACCACCAACCAACTAACGATGACAACCGCCACCTCCGGATAACCACTGTCACATCCTCTCATTCTACACGACATTGAAAATTTTGTTTTTGCATTGGAAATATAGGTTTTAATGCGGTGATAACAAGAATTGGTTGGCTAGAGCATTAGTATTAAACGCTAAGCATTACATTTGCGTTCGCCGTGATAATATACTGTCAACACCAATTTGCGTCACACTATCCCAGACACGGTTAACAAGAGCACATCAAAAAGTATCAACGAAGAGTTCGTTGACAACCACGTTGGATGAGGTATCGACATGGTTAATTTGAGTTGGCGTTAGACTTGGTAATATGACAGTAATACAAACATTACGTAGTGCTACACCGTTCTAACAAAAAATCTGCGTAGAGCCCTGACCAACGATAATACAACACAACTTCAGTATAACCTTAGATGTGTCAAATGCGAATGATGTTACATGAGGCAACACCATGCCAATAGAGATTGTGTTTCAGGTTGTATATATTTCTTTTCTAAAAATATAATTTTTTGTATTTATAATAAAAAATATCAATTATCATTCAATTTTTTTATAATTCATTAATATCGATCTACAATGATGAAAAATATGGTGATTTTGATGCGTTTGGGGAGGGAGGAGGACTGCAACAATGATAAGCAGAAAATCTCTATGACCAATTTGAGATTAACAAGCTTTTTTTTTATGGCTCGACTCGACGATTATATCGTTCAACTGAGGGATTTAACCGATTTTTATTAAATTAATTTATTTTAATCAATTTTTCATTATTGTTTGGTCCTTATAAATAAGGATCCTCTGGTATGACATTTTAAATAAGTTTTAGTTAATTGAGAGTGTATCTTTTTTGCTATTTTTTGAGATTTATCTAACGAACTCCTGGAGAGATTCTGAGTGTTCACCAACTTATCAACACTAGATCATAAGTGTTGTAGCGTCATTTGCTGAGTTTGGAATTTTCAAGTCAAGTTTTAGCTGGATTTGGGGCGTTCTTTCTTAGCAAAAACAAGTTTTAGGTTCTGCTATCGATTTGTTAGGGGGTATCAATCCTCTTCTATCAATGTAACAAGAGAATGTCGATCTAGGTTCATATCACGACTTCTCTAAGCTTTCTAGTTGCGATCGAGAAATTATGGACTCGAATAATGGACGAACAAGGGTCGTAGGGGTCCAAGGGTCGCAGAGGAACAAGGGTCGTAGGGGTCCAAGGGTCGCAGAGGAGCAAGGGTCGCAGGGGTCCAAAGGTCACAAGGTCCCTATGTGACCCTTTTACCTCTTCGAAAGTGTCGAAATGGACAAATGGGTCGCAATGGCCGGAAGGGTCATAATGGTCGAAATGGACAAATGGGTCGCAAGGGTCGCAATGGTCGCAAGGGTCGTATGAGGCTCTGTGACCCTTGTACCTCTGCGACCGTTTGACCCCTGCGACAATGTACCAAATATTTAAAAAAAATAATGTACCAAATATTTAAAAAAAAAACAATGTACCAAATGTTTACATCTATCAGTCCAAATATCAAGTTAGTCTTCTTTGGATTCATAGATACGTTCTCCATTACTATATATATATATATATCAGCCGCCATCTTCTCACACATGGAAGTAACATTGTCGTCACAAATTAAACGAAACACATTCCTCCTCATTAACAAGGCTTCTACGAATTTGTAGAAGAAAACACACAGTCATTCCCGCTTTGGTTCTATGACAGATCTTCATAATACACATACCTCCATTCATCTTCTCTAGAAGCCAAAGAAGGAAACCCTCTGAGAATGAGCATCTTGGGGACAACTTTTCTTATCTTCTCAATCACCGGATCGATATGCGTTTCCTTATGGCTCATCTTGCAGTCGTATACCGTGATGCATCGGGTTTTGAAATCCGCTTTGATGGCTACCCAATGACATCCTACCTATCGATTTTTGTCCGATGGAATGTTTAGAATCGAGACAAAACCTTCATAATCACTAATTGGTGCCTTCCTACTTTTGAATGGATACTTGGCATTCAAAAAATCACTTAGCGTTTCCGGCAAAGTTTCCATATCATCGTACATCCACATCAAGAGCGTCTGCATGAAAGCAACATGACAAATGTAATAATTCTGATTCGCGCTGGGATCCAATACCGAGCGAGAAGACAACTCCATCAACGCCTCATCCAATTGCTGCAAAAAAAAAATTAACACACAGGAATACATATGACACAAAACTCTTTGAGACTAAGGGTTTAAAAAACTTACATCATCTTCAAGTCATACGTTGGCCTTTAATATAATCTCCCAAAACTTTGGCCCCCGGGGAATATCTAGGTCAGATTTCCACCACCGCTCATGTCGAGGTGTCTTCAGGAAAAAATATAGCTCAGTCAACTTGTCACCGCTAGCGTCAATGAACGTAGGAAATCGAGTTATCAAGCCCTTTATTAATCCCTTGGAAATCCACACAAACTCCTCTTCCCCTTCAGGTTCTTGAACCACTGTTCTTGCTCTTTTCGCCGGCGGAGGTTCAACATATGGCGCAGACTCCTTCGATAAAGGTCTAGCACCTGTATAAATTTACCTCATTAAACATATGGCGACCAATGCAACCTATGCGACCCATGCTCCCCGTCCGATCAATACGACCAATGCGACCCATGCGACCAATGCGACCCATGCGACCTTAAATGACCGTACTTACTTGGTCCGTTACATTGATTATATAACACATGTGACCCATGCGACCCAGTCGACCCATGCGACCCATTCGACTCTAGCGACCCAGTGACACATGCGACATATGACACCCATGCGACCCATGCGACTCTAACGACCCTGCGACTTATGCGACCCTACGACTCTAACGACCCTACGGCTTATGCGACCCTACGACTTATATGTCTCGATGGAAATTGACACTCAAATGAACTTTTCACTAGATATTACTTACTTGGTGGAACTCCATCAGGAGCAATGTTTGCCAAATCCTCTTCTGAGCCATCTCGGCTTGGCTCTTTTCTTGACACTGGATTTGGACATCGAAGGAATTCAAAAGAAAAATCACCAACAGTGTCGGAAGATTGGTTTTCGGTGATCCCAACTTTCTTGGCAGCCTTTGATTTTGGATTAGGCATATGAATCCCGACATCCCTTAGAAGGTCTCTTACGGCGTTGATGATTCTCTTCTCCGACTTCCTTATTTCCTCTATTAATTTCTGCTCCAGTGTCAGAGGGACTGGAGCATCAGCATCAGCATCACTCACGCTCTCCTTCCTCTTAGTCCCTTTTTCCTTCTCCTTTTTTTGATCACCAAGAGCTGCTTTTCGTGTCAGCAGTTCTTGCTTACGGATATCCTCCCAACAAATACCCTTCGGATTTCTACAAAGATGTTTCATCCATATCTGAGCATCGGGATCGTCACATCTCTCGTAATCCTCTAGATCAGAAAGTAAAGCTTCCTCTTCGTGTTTGGCACGAAGAATACTTAGAATATCCTGAAAAACAAAAAATAACCATTATTACCCTCTGTGACCCTTGTTTCCCTTGTGAACCTTGTGTAATTGTTACCTTAGAATCTCCAATCTGCCTTATCACATCTACATCCTTCGGGTTAAAATTGGATTTAACAATCTTTTTGCACATTCTTGGGCATGATCGATGCGCATCCACAACCTCAACATACCATCCCTTTCCGCCCAAACAAAGGATGGTTTCAAATGGAAGTAACTGAAATATTAAAACAAAATGATAAGAATGCAAAAAATACGAAAACATTCAAGTTATTCGAATAATATATACAATTTACCATTAGTGGGATCATGAAACTGCCACAACACCATTTTGGTTTCGGTGATTCCCCGCTAACGTGCTTGCGGCAAGTATCCACAATCTTCTTGAATGTGTAACGACCCCATGGAAAGCCTTCACAAAATTCCAAGTCATCAACCATGTCAATGAGATCATGGCTGATAGAGTTTTCTGCTGAAGGCTTGTGAGCCATAACTTGCGCCAACAACATCAAATATGCGAACCTCTTCCGGTCGTTGGAATTCTTCGCCTTCACAAGCTTTTCACTGACTTGTTCGGGGGTTCCACGGCCGAAATTCTTCAGCCTGAATGTGACACCCATCATGGAATCCCATCCTATGGGATATGGTCCGTATTTCAATCCGGAAATTGGTGCGTGCTCCACTATAGAGTACCGGATGGGAATGCCGTTTATGACGAACCAAAACTCCGTATTGTCCCGTATAATCACGGAGTGATTTAGTAGTACATACATTTGAACCTTTCTTAATGTGGAGTCACATTGTAAGTGGAATAAATGCCTAAATTGTGACTCCTTCTCGAAGTAATGCAGCTCGTGTTCATGTATGATTCCTCTAAGCGTCCTTATTGTCTCGTGAGGATAACACTTGGTGGTGATCTTTGGCATTATGTCCATGTGCTTGAATTCATACACAAATTTCGGCTTTGGCGCCACCTGCAAAATGACCAATTACGAATACATTATACTTCTACTGACTTAAGTGACTCATGCGACTCAACCGACCCGTGCGACTCAAACGACTTGTGCGACCCATGCGACTCAGCCGACCCGTGCGACCCATGCGACTCAAACGACCCTCAGACACTCTGCGACACTCTACCGACTCACTGAGACTCAACCGACTCACGCCCCTCAAATGACCATTGCGACCCATCCCACTCACTGAGACAACCGACTCACTGAGTCGAAGATGTCGAATATGGTCATACAACTACTGCGACCCTTGCTACTCAACCGACTCACTAAGTCAAAGATGTTCATGCAACTCCTGCGACCCTTGCGACCTAGCCGACTCACTGACACTGACACTCACCCATTTCAAATCAATAAACCATTTTGTGATTCGAAAGCTTGCAAAACTCTAGAATTCGATCTACTTACACTTATTGATGCCATTGAAGATTGACTCGTGCTCTCTTCGTCACTACTGCTGCTAATTCTAGCCATTTTCCTTCTCGCCAACTTCAAATCGATCCCTCTCAAGTTCGACATCACTTATTTCTTTCTTACGATAAACTTTTAAAAAGGTTTCATGTCAAAAAACTGTTCAGCTTTCTCGTTTTTGACAATTTTCACGTCGAAAAACTGCTGAAGGTGGGTTTTTTCACGTTCGAACATTAAGGGCAAGTTTGTCTTTTCTTCAGTTTTTTTTTTCGAATTTAATAATTATTTTAGGGAAGGGTATTTTTGAAGTGGTTTAGCCCTATAAGGATATTTCTGATATTCCACCCTTTTTAGGTTTAAATCTTTGACCCTAACATATAATGAAAATTCAAAATTTTTATATCATATTTCCAGAAGATATTACTGTTGTTTGCATACACATTAATATTTTTATGTCATATTCTGAGATGATTCAATGGGTTTTTACAAATCATAAAAGGACTTAGTTGTAGCTTAACTTTAGGCAAAACATCATGCAATATCTTATACATTTATCTATGCAATATTTTATGGTATTCCAACTTGTATTCACTTTCATCAATCTAGCTACAAATGAAAACTTTAAACGATTCTCTCAATCTTGATATAAAGGTTGTTTTGCTGCACCAAGTAGCTCATAAAATTTGTTAGTTTCAGTGTTTGACACTTCTCCATTAAAGTTTGCATCATATATAATCTGATGATTGGAAAATAAAATCCACAATCATTTTTATATATCCACCGCGATGAGTACGATCGTCAAAAAACTACTTCATTCATCATCGCTTTGTATTTATCATAGACATCATCTAGTTGTTCAAAAAATTGAGTATGAGTTTCCATTGTACTCGTATTTTTGCCTTGATCAAACCAAATATATAAATTTTCCACAATACGTTAATTGTATAAATGTTTTAACACAACGTTTATACTAAGTATTTTTTTTTATTTCTACACCTACAACATGGAAAATGTAACTTAATGATCCTTGTATATCTAATTTGATTTTTAAATAATATCATAGAAGTCTCTAAACCACTTTCGATTTCGAAAGAAACATTGTTCATCTCTGCGTCAAACTTTTTATACATCCACCTTTAAAGTAATCAAATATTTGAATCGCTCGAAGGCATTATGTAAGAGCGAGTAAACAAGTTTGCGTTAATTTGTTAGTTTAGATATGAGTAGTTAATAAAGTTCTATTATAAATATATATATATATATATATTTATATATATATATATATGTCAATCTACTGTCGTTGCCCTTAGGTTACTATGATCAATTTAGTAACACCATTGCATTGATAGTTATGACGTTTGTGAATAACATACTGTTCTAACATTTTGTCAAAATTGTAACCCAATTACATTACATAGGTTGGCACATTCACGTTATTGTTCTAACACAATTTCAAAGAAATCCGCGTTAAGATTGTCACGCTACACACACATTAGAAGCATGGAGAAGAAGAAGAACGAGGAAAGAAAAGGTGAAGAAGCCATACGAAATAAAAGAAAGATACTCATTGAATGTCATAAAACAATAGAGCTTTTGCACATTTTTAGTTGGCAACGGTGGTGGTCATTGTTGGACCACAGTCAGAATTATAATTATGGTAAAGAGGTTAATTGCGTAAAAAAGATATCTTTTAACTATTTTTAGGCCTAAATTTATTTAATGATAAAAGCTTTGGATATTACCATGCATATTCAGCGGAATTCAAGGAATTATGAACCGTTGGTATTGAGTTGTTGAAATAGTGACTTTGTTATGAAACATTGATATTTTCAGTGATTATCAATGGTCAAAATTCGTTGGAATTATAGCAATAGATTTTTCAACCATAACGCTTTGTTAAATTTAAATGAGTTTCCAATCGTAATCTATTCATACTTTTAACCGAATTTTCAACCATCATCCAATGATAATCTCAACATTTCAATCGTTTTCTGTTGATAATTTCATCGAAAATTTTCCAAGTGTCATTCGTTGATAATTTTAAAAAAACAATATTAAATATATTTTATTATAAAAAATTAATTGAAATAATAAATTTTATTTTATCATTATTTAATATTAATTATTATTTAATAAAATTTTATTAATATTAAAATAAATGTTTCTTAATATACTGAAATTTTATAAATTTTATTATAAATAAAAAATACATAAGTTTACTATATCAACTATAATATTATCAAATATGATATTATAAGGTAAAAAAATATAAAAACGTTAAATTAAATGACTTTTTCACCAATCACATATTTCTAATAAACCTAAATGTTGTTATATATTGATGTAATATTGAGGTAAATTAAAATTAAGTTAGTTTTTTCTAAAAATTTCTAGAAAAAGAAAAAATTCAAAAAGATTGGTGAAGAAAATGAATATAATCGGCATTAAAAAGAATATTTTCAATGGATATCTGTTGAAATGAAAAAAATCTATATTGGATTTTTTTCTATTTTTACGTTTTTCTAATATGTATAATTTAATTGCTAAAAAAACCTCATTATAATTTTTTTGTTTTTTTAAACGGAATTCAACTCGTAGTTTTTTTAGTTTTGAATAATTTTTCAAATTTTATATATTGATAATTCTCAATCGATTTTTTTAAATATCATGCATTGATAAATATAATCATTTGATAATTTACAATCGATTTTTTCACCATCATCAGTTCCTAATTTTCAATTAAATTTTAACCGTAACTTTTGATAATTTTAATAAATTTTCATCTATTATGTGCTTCTAAAAATGAAAATTTTTATCATGTTATCAATAAAAAATGAAATTTATTTTACTGTTAAATTGACATGACATAAAAAAATTTATAAATTTTTTTAGTAGATAATTTTCTATATAATATCGGTGATTATATCACGTAATTTTTTTTTACAACAATAAGACATTTTGGGTATATCTAAGTTTTATCTATTTTTAATTATTTTATTGTACTTTTGTTTTCTTAATTATATGAGTATCAAGAACCATGATCAAATTCTTACGCTGCTGGTAATGATGTAAGGATAGTAGATATTTTATAAACTTCTTTTCAATGTTCTTTTGTTATTTAATTTTCAACTTTTGAATTTTCTTAGTGTGTTGTCATACATCTATTGTTGGAAGTTTTCATACGTTATTTTATTTTTCCATTCATAGGATTCTTTTATCCATTAGAATCGACAAAACTCACACACTGGGCCACAAGTTTGGTTGGTCACATGTTTGGTTGAAAGATTTTAATTTTATATTTTTAAAAAATATGGATTTTATGACAATTATTATTTATAGTTTAGGTTTTGGTTAATTTGAACGTTTCCTCAATATAAAAACTCAAATTTGAAATGAAAGACATATTTTATGTGTTCTACTCACAAATTGAATGTATCATTTTTAGATTTGAGAATACAGTTTTATATTAGACAGTCAACCTAATTAATTTTTCTCATATTTGTGTTAGATAATGGAAGATTTATATAAAGTCTTATATATATATATATTTACGAATTAATGAGGTTCATTCATATGCCACATGCGTGTTTTCCACGAACTTTTGAGGTTCATTTACGAATTAACGAGGTTCATTCATTTGCCACATGCCTGTGTTTTCCACGAAATTTTGAGGTGATGTTTTGGATCGAAATTCTAAACGAGTTTAAAATTTGAAAATCCATAATTTTGCAATACAAAATGGAACGGATCAAACGGATTTAAAATGCTTCGATAGGTCTAAGCTATACATTAATAATTACTATATGTATATATAGTGGTAGATGTATAAAAAATTATTTATTTTTTATACAATCTCTATATTGTTAGAATTGGAGGTAGAAAAATAACTGTTAGACAACAAATTATAGACGAGAAAAATATAAATATAGGACACCGAGATTTTACGTGGTTTGACAAAATGTTTACGTCCATGGGCAAAGAATTTATATCGAACATTGGGGCTCGATTGTAGATGGTGATGTACGAGTGGAGGTAATGGGAATAAGAGTACACGGAGGGAAGGAAGAGACGGGTGAAGTATCGGGGATGGATGCGCTCGGTGAATGAAAACGAGGGTAAGGGAACTCGGTTTCTATAAATTCAACATGACGAGAGACGAAGACTCGAGAGGTTGGTAAGTGGAGACAAAGAAACGCACTTTGGGTGAGAGAATAGCCGACGAAAATACATGGGAGAGAGCGTGACTCGAGTTTGTGGCGTGTATACGGTCTTAACCACGAGTAGCAAAGACAACAAAAAATGCGAAGTTTGAAATAATTAGGTGAGGATGTGAAAAGAGATTCAAATGGGGATTTAAAACCAAGGACTGAAGTGGGAAGACGATTTATGAGATAGACGGCCGTTGGGAATGCAAAAGTCCAAAAATCAAGAGGCATGGATGCGTGAGACAAGAGAGTAAGACCCGTTTCAACGATATGGCGGTGTTTTCTTTCAAAAATCCCATTGTGCTCGGGTGTGTGGGGAGGCGGTGTAAAATGAGAAATGCCATGGGTGGATAAAAATTGTTGTAAAGAATTAAATTTGCCGCCATTTTCCGAATAAAGAAATCCAATTTTAGATGAAAAACGATTTTTGACAAGAGCCTTGAATCTTGGAAAAATTTCAGAAACCTAAGATTTTCGATGCATGGGGTAAAACCACGTATAACGAGTATAATGATCATAAAAAATAACGTAGTATTTAAACCCATCGAAAGAAATCACAGGAGACGTCCAAACATCGGTGCAAATGATTTCAAGTGGACGAGATGAAGTAACTGTAGAAACATAAAACGAGAGTTTATGGCTTTTGTTTCGTAAACACGTATCACATGATGAAATATGACATGACGGCCGTGACGGGAAAGACGAAGACGAGATAACTTTATTCAAAATTTCAGAAGACGGATGGCCTAGTCTAGAATGCCACTCGAACAAAGTGGACTTGGCGTAGTGAAAGCAGTAATAGAGGGAGAGTGCGACATAGAGGTTGGTTTGGAAAGGACTAACCACTTGTACACACCATCTTTAAGAAGTCCTTGTTTTATTGGTGCCCCCGTGTTGAGATCCTTCACCTGAAAGTAATGGGGAAAGAATTCCACCGAAACATTGTTGTGAGTACATAGTTGATAAACTGATATAAGGTTTTTATGCATCGAGGGGGTAAAAAGAACATTATAAAGGGATAAGTGACGAGAAGAGGAAGGTAAGGACAAGGAACCCGTATGTGTAATAGTAAGCCCAGAACCATCACCGAGTATGACATCGTCGTTGCCCGTGTAAGGGGCGTGAATAGCAAGATTCGCCAAGTCAGAGGTGACGTGGTGAGAGGCTCCGGAGTCTAGGATCCACGTCGGTGAAGCCTCAGAGGGAATCGAGGCGTGTGAGGCATGATAAGCACTCGGAGGCCATGGTGATCTACCGCGTGAAGGAGAAGTGTTGGAAGATGGAGCCGACAAGCGGAAGAGATGAAAACGTCGGGCGCTATGGCTGTGTGTACCGCAGAGTTGACACTTTCCTTGGTAGCCGCGGGATGGTCACCACGCGAGGAGAAAGAGGGATGAGTTGATCCTCGGGCGTCTCAATTTCCGCGGGAATCAAGGCGCCATGGTCCACTAGATTTGTGATGGACATTGTTTGCGGTAATAGGAAGCACCGAGGAACCGGTTCGGCTGCAAGAAGATCTGCTTCATGGTTGAGGAGTTTCTCGTGTAATTCAACAAAGGAGATGGTCGTATCCTTCGCATTCACAACATCTTTGATTGTCTTGTATTCGTCCCCAAGGCCCGCAAAGATGAGATCAAGAAGATCCTCGAGATCCATGGGTTTCCCAAGAATAGACAATTCATCCGCCTTGGTTTTGAAGAAGTTCATGCAATCATCAATCATCTTTGCAACCTTGGTGAAACGTCTCATTTGATCCTTGATTTGCTTGATGTGTCCGCGGCTGGAGCGTCCGTACATGGAGGCGAGGATGGCCCATGCATCCCCGGAAGAGGCGGCCGTGGCAACTAGTGCCTGACAAGACATCGAGATGGAGCCAAGGAGGGCTGCAAAAATCAGCCGGTCTTGACGAAACCATGGTCCATAAGCCGGATTAGGAACCATGGTATTGTTGACCACAAAGGTCGGTACAGGTGCAAGGGACGGGTCGAGAAAACCATCGAGATTGTAACCTTGGAGGATTTCACGGATTTGGATACTCCACGTGAGATAGTTCGTCGCCGTGAGTTTGGTGACGTTGGAAACATTGACATGGATCAAAATAGAAATAGGGTTCGAGGAATTGTATGGTGTAACAATATCGCTCGATGAAGATGAAGGAGCTCCGACATAGGTGGTGTCTGCGTCGGAAGCCATAATCGGCGGTGGAATTCAAAAACGTGTTTAGGATTGATGTCTTTCGACTTAGTGCTCTGATACCGTTTAGACAAATAGAGTTTTTGAATATTTTCATTTAATTAAACCAAGAACATATATCATAATATATAGGAGGTTAAGATCCCATAAATAAGGACACTTAAGGAAACTTAACAAACATAGAAAATAAAAAAAATTAACAAATATAAGAAGATTTATATCTAGGAGAATATTTGATAATATTCTCCTAATACTTTTGAGGTGATGTTTTGGATCGAAATTCTAAATGAGTTTAAAATTTGAAAATCTGTAATTTTGCAATACAAAATGGAACGGATCAACGGATTTAAAATGCTTCGATAGGTCTAAGCTATACATTAATAATTACTATATGTATATATAGTGGTAGTTGTATAAAAAATTATTTATTTTTATACAATATCTAAATTGTTAGAATTGGAGGTGGAAAAATAACTGCTAGGCAACAAACTATAGACGAGAAAAATATAAATATAGAACACCGAGATTTTACGTGGTTTGACAAAATGTCTACGTCCATAAACTAACAATTTATACCGACTTTCAAAGAATTACAATACTTCTCTCAAATTATAGAGATAAAACAACACCCAAAAAGAATTTTAAAAAATTAGGAAAGACAACTCTTTCTTTATTTTTCTTTTTCCTCTTATTGTTTTATTTTTGGATGGGATAAACAAATGAGTTTCTAATGTCTCATATTTATAGTATAAGATTAGTGTAGAAAAATAATAAGTGAAAAACACAATTCTTAACATTATACCAGAGTATCTTCTTTTCTTTATTTTCTTCCGTTTTCTCAATCGTATTCTTTCTTTTCAACAAAATTCTCCATTAATTTTAATTTTTGAAATAACAGTGATTTTATCATTTTCATAAATATAATAAACACAGCCGAATTGATACGTTAACAAACTTTGGAATTATTTTACAAAGAGTATTGTTTAACTAAATGAATAAACATTTATTATTAATGTCATTATTTTTTAATATGTCGTAATAAATAACATTATTATATAAAAAATATTTGTCATATTATCTCATAAATTTCTGGATTTTTTAGGTCTTTGTTGGAAAGAAGAGTACTCCTCGTCTAATCCTTAAGGTTTCCTTCTCCTTTACCATATCATCCGGGTATAAGTACTGACCTGAAGCACTACTCTGTTGCCACGTGTCACAGAAAATCTCTTAAGAAATCCTTGAGAAATGAATATAAAAGCTTATCCTGTGCAATGAAAATTCAAAAGCAGGGAAGAAAAAGAACACAATAATTCAAATGAGCAATAAGTGAACGATGGTAGAGCCCACATATAAAGGGAGAAAATAGGGAATATTATTGGAGATAAGCCAGACAGGTTAGATAGGGTCAATTTTAAAAAAAATATTTTAATTATTATTAACATTTTAATTCTATCATTCTTTAAAAAAATATCTAAACTTCAAATCTTAAATTAAAATATTGATAATTTTATATTGTTTTTATATTTTAATCAACTGTTTTTTTTCTTTTATCTAAAACACATCGATTTTCCTTTTTCTCTGTGACACGAAAATTATTGTTCTTCTACACCATATCAGATTCGACGTTAGTAGCTTGAAATCAGTATCAAATTTACTGCGAGTAGCTTTAAATTGACATTGGATTTGCCGTGAATAGATTGAAATCGTTTGTTGTCAACAAAGAAGTTTGTAATTAAGCATGTTCCGCAGAAAAACTAGGTACATATAGTGAGTTTTTTGTAATTCTTTTGTGAATTGGATAACTCGAGTGAGTAGTAAGTAATATCTATAGATTCGATTCTCGTTTGTTCAAAACGAGTCTTATATTGATGTAGTTAAAAAGAGTCATATTTATTGAAATGTAAAATGAACCCAATGAGTGACAATCTCATCGAGTCGCACGATCGCACTGAATCATAGAGTCATATTGAAACACATGGTCACAGTGGGTTACAGAGTCTTATCGAGTCGCACGATTGCACTGGGTCACAGAGTCTCATCGAGTCGCACTGGGTCACAGAGTCATATTGAAACACATGGTCGTAGTGGGTCATAGAGTCTCATTCAGTCACACGGTCACATTGGATCACAAATTAGTATTGAAACACATGGTCGTAGTGAATCACAGAGTCTCATCGAGTCGCACGGTTGTACAGTCGCACATGGTCTTAGAATCTCATCGAGTCACATGGTCGCACTGGATAACAGAGTCATTTTGAAACACATGGTCCTTGTGGGTCACAGAGTCGCAGTGGGTCATAAAATCTCATTGAGTCGCACGGTCACACTAGGTCTTAGAGTAATATTGAAATACATGGTCGCACTGTGTCGCAGAGTCACATACGGTCACAAAGACTAATCAAGTCGCAAGGTCGCACTGGTCACAAAGTCATATTGAAATTGAAACACATGGTCGTAATGGGTCACATAATTTACCCTCTTTTTATGTTTTTGTTATGGATATAATGGAATCAGTGGATGAGAAAATCATACTGATTTATTTTTTATATGATGGTAAATGAGAAGAAAACGTAAATGGATAATCTGAATAGATTAGTAGAGTTCAGGAAAACCAGAGAGTATTGTTCTATGGTCCTTCGATTAGTATGACATACCAGTAACTTATTGATGAGTTATGCGCAAGGATGATGGTGGAAAAAAATACAACGAAATTGAAGTTAAGCTATTTGTCCAATATTTATAAAAATAGGAAGCCGACATATATAATGAATGCCAAGCATTTTATTTGTTATCTATTTGATCGCATAAGAGGGATTCAACCACTATTGTATGTGGACATAGAGTCGACAAGTGTGAAGTGTAAAATGGAAATTGAGAGGGAAGTTGAACCTTTAATTCTTCCTTTTGGAAGCATTGCTAAAGAAGGTGAGGATGGAGGTGTTGATGATTATGATGACTTCGTTATTGTAGGTTCAAATAAAAAAGTAGAGTTGGATGTAATCCGATGGAAACAACAAATATTTTGGATTCAGATAATTCTGATAGTGAACATACCAGCAGGTTAATAGAAGATTGTGGTTGTGCTATTAATGTGGTAGTTGATGAAGTTGTTTGTGGTAGTAATAAATTTGATACTGATGTGCCCACAGAGCATAAGGATGGTAATGATGAGAATAATATTGAAATGGTAGTTTACGAGAAGGCAAATAATCAGAGTTCATTCTTTGAGTTCGAAGATGGATTGCAACTTAAAATTGGGTAAGAGTTTAATAACAAGAATGATGTACATGCATCTGTAAGGAAAGGTTTACTTGAAGCTTCTTTTAGATATAGAACATTGAGTTCTGATTCGAAGCTGTGGGAAGTACGATGCAACTTTTCCAGAAGTGATTGTAAATGGAAATTACGCGTGACAACAACCCAAATTCAAAATGGTTTAGTGTGAGAACACATTATCCCATTCATAAGTATTCACCTATATCTAAATCGATATAAGGTACAAAGGGTATATCCCAATTGGTTAGGATTATTTGAATGAGAATATGCCGAAAAATATGAAACACCTCCAGCAAAAGAATTGATGGCTCGTATAAAAGCAAAGTACGGTGTCAATGTATCATATTTGAGGGCATTAAGAGGAAAATGCAGTGTTAAAAAGGAGATTCATGGTGATGAATTTGAACATTATAGAAGCCTTCCAGGGTGGTTGCACATGTTTTTAGAAAGAAATCTCGTATATATCACAAATCTTTAGCTAGATGGTGATGGTAAAAGATTCAAATACCTTTTTATGGCTGTCGGAGTGGCTATAAGAGGATGGAAATATATGTGTAAAGTGGTTGATGTGGATGCAACATTTCTGACATGAGTTTACAAAGGAGCATTGATCGTGGCAACTGCGCAAGATGATGAACATCACCAATATCCTCTTGCTTGGGGAATAATCGACAGAGAGAAGGACAAATCATGAATATGGTTTATGTCAAGGTTAAAGATGTCATACCAAATGGACATGATGCCGTTATGATATCTGATTGTCATAAAAACTTGATAAAAACAGTCAAACAAGTGTACAAACAAGCTGATCATGGTTTTTGTGCGCGTCATATAATGCAAAACATAAAGAACTACGTCAATAAAGGCCAAGGTAGAAAGAGGTAAAATGGAGATAGTGTGGTAGAAATGTTCTATAAATGTGGAGCAACATATAAAATGAACGAATTCGAAGTTCTATTTAATGATTTGAAGGTCAGGTACAAATATGACCTTTGTGACTTTTATGAGACTGTTGTGACCTTTGTGACTATTTTTACCTTTGTGACCTTTGCACATGTATTCTAATTTTGCAAAGTATTTGAAGAAAGGGGAACTTGATCCTATTAAGTGGGCAAGATGCAAATTTAAAGTTGAAAGGTACAACTTATTAAACACTAATGGGCTCGAATTCAACATTGAAGACTTCAAAAAAAGTTTTCAATCCTTGCGCTTTTAGATATTTTTTTGGGAAAGACAGTGGAATGGTTCAATAGGTATAGGTTGGAAGCAGCTAGTGGTGATGATTCTCAAAGGTTAACAGCTATTGTTGAGAAAATATTACATGAATGGTCTGGACATGTATCCAAATATAAGGTTATTGAATTAAACAAACTGATTGATATGTATGAGGTGAGAAATGAGATACGTAGAAGATTTGTAGTGGGTCTTCAAAAAAGAATGTGCAAAATATTTGATGTCGATAAGTATCCATGCAGTCATGTAATTGCGGCTGCACATAAGGTTGGTAAAGGTCATAAGATACTAGAACTATGTTCAACATACTACCTCCGAGAGTCATGGGGTTTGGCTTATCGAGAAACCATGTATACGGTTCCTAATTTCAGCGATTGGAACATTCCACCTCACTATTATGAAGTTATGGTTCTACCTCCTATGTTGGCTGAGAAAAGGCAAAGTGGGAGGCCTAAAAAGAACCGTTATCCTGGACCCGTAATTTTTGGGAAAAACCTATCTTCGTCGAGACAAACAAGTTCAAATGCCAGCATCACTGACAGTGTTTGGAACGTGGCAACCCAAACAACACCAACTTCAAAAAAATAAAGGTTTATTAGTTTGTAATATTATATTATTTGTATTATTTGGACAAAACCTTGGCGACTTTCATCATTATAATTCGATAAATTCTTCAAGTTCGCATCAATTTTTCCTCATTGATGTTTAAGGACTATTGTGACTTTTGTGACTCAAGCGACCCATGCGTCTCTTGCGACCCCTGCGACCATTGCAACCTTTGCGACCCTTGCAACCCTTGCGATATATGTAACCCATGGGACATATGCAGCCGTTTCGACATATGCAACCCTTTCGACCCATGGGACCCATGCGACCCATGTGGCCCTTCCGACTCATGGGACCCATATGACCCATGTGACCTTTGCGACTCATCGTTTCGATATCGGACTCCTATCTTTTCAAATGTCAGCTATGCCTTTTTTTGAGTGCCAGCTATTTTTTGTAATATGTGTCCATCCATCCTTGTTACCCCTATATTAAAAGGTTCATCAAGTTCTCTAAGTCTCACCATCTCACCCATTTGAGATGAGATTGAATCGGAAGAATCCCAGCTTTCTCCTCTCTTCGTCTATGTCTCTAACCCTAAATTCTCTAAAATATATTTGTGACCTTTGTGACCTTCATGACGAAGGTCACATGGTGGACGTAGGACATCGTGTTGTATCTGTGTTACTCAATGTCTTGGTAATCAGCAGACTCGGTCTCTATGCAGTCACACACAAGTCCTTACAACGTGGATGGAGAATATTGTATTGTATCTGCATTACTTAAGGTCTTGGTAATTGGTGGATTCAGATATCGTGCTGTATCTACGCTACTTAAGATCAGGGTTATAGGAGTAACCTCGGAGACGGGGCTGAGTAACCTCTGCTGTATGCGATGTGTCTGTAAACCCTGCAAATGTGACCTTTATGACCTTTGGGACCTTTTGCAACCTTCCTTTTCTTTTCCTTTTTGTAAACTTTGTGACCTTTATGATCTTTGTCAATCGTTATAAATAAATCCATATTTAAATGTTCAAAATGTATTATTTTGCATCTAATGTTCGTAATTATGTGAAATCCATAAATTCTTTTCCATCTTTTCATCCTTATAAATCCATAAATTCATCGATCCTCAATTGGCATCAAGAAGAATGAATCAAGTTTTACCCATCCAACTGATGCGATCCAAATATGACCCTTGTATGACTCTCAATTAGAATAAATTAGAACGATGCATAAACGGGAACCCATCTGACTAATGCGACCCAATATGACCCTTATGCAATCCTCAATTGGAGTAAATTAGAATGATACATAAACGAGAACCGATCCGACTCATACAATCCAAAATGACCCTTGTGTGACCCTCAATTAGAATAAACTAGAATGATGCATATTTATTTAAACAGGAACCCATTCGATTCATGCCACCCTTGCGACCCTTGTACGACCCTCAATTGGAATAAATTAGATCGATGCATATCTATTTAGATAGAAACCCGTCCTACTCATCCGATCCATGTGACCGATGGGACCCATGTGACTCGTCATTTCGATGTCAAACTCCTGTCTTCTAACCCATGTGACCAACTATATTTTTTTTAAATATCTATGTCTACGACATACTCTCATCTGCCCATCCATATCTCTATAATTAAAAGGTTCATCAAGTTTTCTAAGTCTCACCATCTCACCCAATTGATATTGAATCGGGAAAATCCCATATCTCTCCTCTCTTAATCTACGTCTCTAACCCCAAATTTTATGAAAAATCTTTGTGACCTACGAAGGTCATATGGTGGATGCAGGGCTATCTCTGTGTTACTCAACGTCTTGGTAATAGACAGACTCGATCTCTATACAGTCACTCACGAGTTGCATGGTGACCTAGGCGATGGGGTAGAGTCACTCTTGAAATGTGACTTTTTTCACCTTTGCGACCTTGGTGACATTTTGAGACATTTTTTTCCTTTTTGTAGTCTCTATGACTTTGTCATCTTTTTCAATCATTATAAATAAAAAAATCTATATTTAAAAACATGTATTCGTTTTACACTACTATGTAAAAATGTCTTATTTTGATTGGTTTATGTTCTTTTATCCTTATAAATCTATAAATTCATCGAGTTCACAACTATTGTTCCAAATATGCGACCATTCGACCCATGCGACCCATTCATTTATTTTTTGAAATGCCATTATCAAAATAATTAAGAATAATATCAATAATATCGACATTTGAACAAATGTTAAATGTATTATTTCTAAATTTGCTCAAACTCATCCGATGTGTTCTTAAAACACTACAATCACTTTTCAAACATATGTATTCGTTCTATACACGGGTCAAAATTTGTTTTAACCATTGTTTGACGTTTCAAATATATTATTTTGATTGGTTTCTATCCTTTCATCCTCATAAATCCATACATTTGTCGAGTTCACATCTATTGTTCCATATATGCGACCAAACGACCCATGCAACCCTCAATTGATATTAACTAGAACATCATTGTAAATGTATTATTTTAATTTGTTCCTGTCATTTCATCCTTATAAATCCATAAATTCGTCGAGTTCGTATCTATTGTTCCATATATGCGACCAAACGATCCAAGCGACCCATGCCTTTCTTTTTTGAAATGCAATTATCAAAATATTTGAGTTGTAGATGTCTAGTTAAGAATCAATGTAGATAATAATATCAATAATATCAACATTTGAACAAATATTAAATATAGTCTTTTCAAATTTGCTCAAACTCATCCGACGTGTTCTTAAAACACTACTATTACTTTTGAAACACATGTATTCGTTCCACACTTCTTCGGATACATGGTCAAAATCCGTTTTAACTATTGTTTGACATTGTGTTTTAGTTGGTTTATGTCTTGTCATCCTTATAAATCCATAAATTCATCGAGTTCACATCTATTATTCCATATATGCGTCCAAGTGACCTATCTATCCATACAAACCTAAATTGTCATAAATTAGAACGTCGTTGTAAATGTATTATTTTGATTGGTTTTGTCCTTTTTGATCCTTATAAATCCTTAAATTCACCGAGTTCGCATCTATTGTTCCATATATGCAACAAAGCGACCTATGCGACCCTCAATTGACATAAGTTAAAACGTCGCTATAAATATAATATTTTGATTGGTTAATGTCCTTTCATCTTTATAAATCCATAAATTCGTCGAGTTCGTATCTATTGCTCCAAATATGCGACGAAGCAACCCATGCAGCTCTTTTTTGGAATGCCATTATCAAAATATTTGATCAGTAGATGTCTAATTAAGAATCAAGCGACCCATACGACCCTCAAATGGCAAAAATTACAATGTCGTTCAAATGTCTTATTTTGCATGATTGTTTCTATCTGTCTTTTCATTCTTATAAATCCTTAGCTTCGTTGAGTTTCCGCCGAACTTTTCACAAATGTTTGAAAAAACATAATAGTGTTGACAAAGTTGATCACAACATTTACCTTTCGTCGATTCAATGTCAAAGTCATGTCTTTTCTAAGTCCATTCTTTCCCTTTTCCGAATAACGATACACTGTCTCTCTAACTCTCATCATCTTCCATCCATCTTTCACTCTAAGTCTCATAATCTCACGTTTTCATCCTCGGCCGAAACGTATCTTTGAAAATTATCTATTAAAAGTGCCAAATTTCCCTTATTTCATCGAAGTCAGTCTTCTGAACTATCTGGAGCAATATCTTGTAATGTCATTCATCTGTTTTTCTATCTGTCGGTTACATATACCCTTGTAACATGCAAAATCTACAAATGAAGTAAACATGTAATTATCTATATACATATTCAATATATTAGATAAATATAGACTAACGATTCAAAACTCATGATAAAATAAAGTGTTATTATCATAAAAAATAATAATGCTAGTAATAAGATTCCTGATCTCCAGATTTAAATTCTTATGGATAAAAACCGTACTTTTGAAAATTTTAGGATGGATGCTGATTGTTACTTGGACAATTTGAAGTGTTCTACTAGTGTGTTGAAATGGTCTGTTTAACAATCAGAGGAAGAAACTTCATCTTTTTGGTATATAACTTAACGATATAAGGGCAAACTGGTAAATTTGCAAAGCTGGTCGTTTGTTCATTATAAAAGTAGAACTCATCACCGATTTTTCTATTCTTTTTATTCTATTTTCATGTAATCTCATCGTTTTCTATCATTGATGATTTTTAGGTTTCTTGAATCAAATTTGATGAATAAATGAATTCTTTCAATTATGAATTTGAGGTTAACTAAATATTAAACTAATTCAAGAGTTTAGGATTATCAATATTATGTAAGAGTCAATGGTTTAATTTTTTTGGATATACAAACACATCTACAAGACTCATACAAGATTTCCCTCTTATTGGTACAAGTATACCTACAGTCCAACGAACTACGTATCGTTGATTTGTATATTAATGATCTAAAAAAAAGAAAGAGGAATATATGAATGTGTTATCACTGCAAATTGACATATTTAAACTCATTGTTACAATCTTAAGAGGAGATGAACTAGATAAGTATATGTTAGATTTGAGTTAAAAAAGTTGATTTACATGGCAATCATACGCATTTCTCAACTCAAGAAAATCATGGTTTGCTTTGTATTATGATGATGAGTACTCTAGGCGCGTGAAAATTGTAACAATTGCTCTTTTAAATTTATTGAATAAATCAAAAGAGGATGAGGAAATGAAAGAAATTATGTTTTGGGAAAAAGAAACTTCAAGCATGGTTGGATATGCGAGTTCTAAATCGCCCATGAAATGTGAAAATGTGTCACTATTGGGTTGATTTAGGGTGAAGAAGCGTGTTTTATCAACCCGAATAGTTAGATCTAGGCATGTTCGGATTGGTTTTTCGGGGTTTCAACGAACTACAGATTTAGAAACGATTTCGTAATACCTTTTTGCATTGAACGTGTGATTGTCGGATGTGATAGATTTGATAGCACAAGCCCTCTACGCGTATCCACACCGAGATCGGATCTGCTTTCCAACCGTTGGTGCAGAATTCGGGAAGAACGAAAAACTGTTTTTCGTTCTTCGTTCTTTTTTCTTTTAACGGCTATTAGGGTTTTGATTTTGCGATTGTAAAACTGAAAACGAAAACTCGTTTTTCTTTTATTAAATAATTATTAACTTTTAATAATTACAACTTAACCCTAGACTATCAAAATATTACAGAAAAGGCATAACACTTTCAATCTCCCACTTGTCTTTATGTAATATTTCAAACAGTCAAAATATATATATCTCCATACACATACTTGTCCGTACATCTTATGTACTAACCCCTAAAGAAAAACAAATACAATTACATTCTTTGGTGCTAGCGGATGAATACAATTGTATTCCACACTGATTGTCTAACAATCACAAGTAGATACCGAGACACTCGTATGCGTGTGACCTCGTAGGTTCATCACTAAACCGGTAGCCAATTAGTCTCCACTAATTAGCTAATCGAGGTTGGCGTCTAGCAACACTCCCAAACGACCGGATATCGTGAAGTAACATCCTTAGAAAAGGCATAACACTTTCAATCTCCCACTTGTCTTTATGTAATATTTCAAACAGTCAAAATATATATATCTCCATACACATACTTGTCCGTACATCTTATGTACTAACCCCTAAAGAAAAACAAATACAATTACATTCTTTGGTGCTAGCGGATGAATACAATTGTATTCCACACTGATTGTCTAACAATCACAAGTAGATACCGAGACACTCGTATGCGTGTGACCTCGTAGGTTCATCACTAAACCGGTAGCCAATTAGTCTCCACTAATTAGCTAATCGAGGTTGGCGTCTAGCAACACTCCCAAACGACCGGATATCGTGAAGTAACATCCTTACTCAATTGAGTAACAATATTACCCAAAACGAACCATGGTGAAGTTGACATTAGTATTTCCTTCCATCTTTACAGCTCCGGATGCTTCCAAGGTATGGTTATAACTGTCAGCCTTGCAGTTCATCAACTATGTCTCATGTCACCTTTCTTCATTCATTCAATGTACTCTTGCCAGAGATTCGTACAACCATTGTGATTACTGACAACATAGAGCTCAAACTCTTACCAAGAGTTGATGGATCCCATCTTGATCAGTCATCACATACATGTTGTTCTTTCCGGATCACTGTAGTCCGAGTAGTGATCCTACGAACAAAAACAATTCAGATTAAATCATACCAAAACTTGACTCTCTTTATTATGATCTCTATCATAATGTCAATTTTCAGATTTAATCTTGGACTCTATCATACAACTATGAAAACTCATCAAATGAAAATAATGCCAGATATTATGAAAATAAAATCGATGTCTAAAACAACTCGCTACATGTCTATGAACTAATGTCAGCTAGTCATCTCTCTCAATCCAATCCTCAGCTTATGCTTGTCAAACTCCTTTGACCCAAGCGCCTTTGTGAACGAATCTACTGCGTTTTCCTTTCCATCCACCTTCTGGATTTGCACGTCCCCACACGTTATGATCTCTCGTATGAGGTGAAAGTTCCACAGAACATGTTTTTGATTTCTCATGAGACCTTGGTTCCTTCGCCTGAGCAATAGCTCCGGTGTTATCACACAACAAAGGAACGAATTCCTTTATCGAAGGTACCACACCAAGTTCATCTATGAACTTTCTCATCCAAACTGCTTCTTTAGCTGCTTCGCAAGCCGCTATATATTCTGCTTCAGTCACCGAATCGGCTATAGTAGCTTGTTTGGAGCTCTTCCAACTTACTGTGCCTCTATTTAGACAAAATACATAGCCTGAAATGGACCGACTGTCATCTTTGTCTGTTGAGAAACTCGCATCAGTAAATCATTCTAGCTCCAAGTTAGAACCACCATAAATGAGGAACTGGTCCTTAGTCCTTCGTAAGTACTTAAGGATGTTCTTAAAAAGCTTCCAGTGTTTCTCACCAGGATCTGCCTGATATCTATTCACTACACTTAGTGTGTAGGCTACATCAGGCCTAGTACACGTCATGGAGTACATGATGGCTCCCACTGCGCTAGCGTAGGGAACTCGACTCATGCGTTCTCTTTCTTCTGGGGTCTTAGGACAATCCTCCCTAGAAGAGAAATTCTAGTGCCTATCGGTAGATAGCCCTTCTTGGAACTTTGCATGTTGTATCGTCTCATGATACTGTAAATGTACTGGGATTGTGACAATCCAAGCAACCTCTTCGATCTATCCCTATAGATCTTTATTCCCAGAATATAGGCTGCTTCTCCTAAATCCTTCATGGAGAATTTATCAGACAACCATGACTTCGTCTCTTTCAATGCCGGAATGTCATTCCCAATGAGCAAAATGTCATCCTCATAAAGCACAAGGAAGACAACCGTGCTCCCACTAACAAAAATTGAACTCTTCAGCTACCTTGTTAAAGCGAATGTTCAAGGTTCGAGAAGCTTGCTTGAGTCCATAAATGGACCTCTGAAGCTTGCATACCATGTGACCTTGAGTTGGCGACGTGAAACCCTCAGGTCGAGTGATCATCTCGTTTTTATCTTGCACGGTTTTAGAGATGTTTACGATATAGATGCAATGTTTACTTATAATTTTGTATCTTTTTTACTTATTTTCGTGTTTTCATGTTCTTACAGGTTTTAATGAGTATTCGGTTAATTTTGGAGCTAAAAGACGTACACGAGACAAAGTGCCAACGTCGAGGATCATCACGGAACAAACAGAATGAGAATCGGCGAAGAACAAGCTTAGCCCGCGCGGGGTACACTCTTGCCCGCACGGGGCATTTGGTTTGGCATTTGGTCCAACAACTTGAGCACGAGTCGGGCAAGCCATCAGCATTGTCGTGGCATCAGCCCGAGTGGGGCACATCCCAGCCCGACCGGGGTACTCCCTAGCCCATGCGGGGCGACCTTGTTTTTATTGCGACACCGTGCACCGCGCCCGCGCGGGTCGCGTCCGTCACCTGCAACACCAGATAATTTAATTTATCTTAAAACGAAGAGGAGTTTGTTGGGAACTTATACAAATAGGAAAACGACTTTAGGGAAGAGGAATAAATGATATTTTGTTGGAAAAAGTAATGGAAACGTTGCCCAACTTAATCAAGAATGAAAATCTCATGAAAAGGCAAAATCGGTGGCTGCTGCAACAAAAGGAAAAGAACCAAATGACCAGAAGAAAAGAAGAAGGAAAATAAAGAACAGGAGCTAGGGGTTGAGGGAACTTCAGTAGGAGAGAGAGTAGAGAGAACAAAATCGAAGGAGACGTACAAGGAGCATTGGAGATCAACCCAAGACTTCGGTTTCGTTTGGTTTTCGTGATCCTTAGACTATCTATTTCGATTATGTTTGTTTACGGACGCATGAGCGAGTAGTTTGTTTTGTTGTAGGAGAAGGGATTAGCCCATGGCTATCCCGAAACCACTTTGATTTATCTTTGAATGCATCTTCCCGTTTTCATTTATCTATTCTCTATCTGAGTGCTTCATTGACTTGTGTTTGCGATGACCACGTAGATGCATGTTTAAGGAACTTAGGAGAAGGAACAAAAGGAGAAATCTAATTATGGATAATGAGGTTTAGAACAATCGAGGTTAGGCCACGAAAGTAGGATAGCAGCGGTTGAGGGTAAAATGGATGATTCACAGATCTTATGGGTTTAGTTCAAGGTGTCAGCCATGAAAGTAGGGGATTACTTGACTAGATCACGTGTCTATGCCTTGAGAGAGGTTAGATATCATATTATGGTCGTCTGCCTTAGATAACTTGATTGGGATTGCATAACAGATAGGTTGATTGTTAGTTCCGGTAGTTTTGTGGTGAAACCGGATTCCTGGAACGTTTGTCTCATTGTTAGGAACTTGTTTGTTTATTTGTTTTTAGTATTTCATCCTCAAATCCCATATTCGTTCGTTGCAAGTTTGATTCATAGTTTGAGTTTAGGTTGTGTTGCATAGTCTCTGTGGGATCGACACCTAAAGTACTACACACGTGTCGTGCACTTGCGGGTAGTTTAGGTTAAATATTTGTTTAACTTTGATAACGCATCATTGAGTCATGAAAACCTCTTCCTGGAGCTCTCCGTTAAGGAAAGCCGTTTTCACGTTCATTTTCCAAATCTCGTAGTCATAGAATACCGCTATCGCAAGCAGAATCCGAATAGATTTGAGCATTACCACAGGGGAGAACGTTTCTTCATAGTCAATCCCTTCTCGTTGACTATACCCCTTGGCAACTAGACGAGCTTTATAGGTCTCTACCTGCCCGTCTATTCCAATCTTCTTCTTGTAAACCAATTTACAACCGATCGGTCTGGAAGCCTGTGAAGAATCAACCAAAGTCCATACTTTGTTGATCTTCATAGATTCCATCTCGGAGTCCATGGCTTTCCACCATTTCTCAGAATCTGGGCCTGGTATAGCTTCTTGGAAAGTCAACGGGTCGTCATCTCTATGATCGACCACGTCCTCCTGCACCATCAAATTAAGTCTCTCAGGTGCACGATGAGAAGGTGTTGACCTTCTCAAGGAAACCTGTGCAGCAAGTTCAACCTACACTAGGATACCTTGTTGGACTTGTTCCTAAACAGATTCTTGAACTAGTTTCTGAAATTGTTATGGAACAGGCACTGTCACTTCAACATTTGAAGATGAAGACCCGGAGCCTAACACTGTATCACCCAGCCAAGAACGCTCATTTGACATCTCATGTCAATGAGCTCGTGTTGGTTCTTCGGGTTCTTGAATCTCGTCAAGAACTACTTCTCCACCATGAATTCCTTCCTCAAGGAATTCTTTTACAAGAAAGGTTGCCGTTCTTGGGATAACCTATGAACCTACACTTGTCAGACCTAGCATCTAGCTTGTCTGGCTGAAGTCTCTTAACGAAGGCCGAACAACCCCAAACCTTGATGTGTCTCAGGTTTGGTTTCCGTCCCTTCCATATCTCATATGGAGTCTTAGAGACTGCTTTAGTGGGAACTTTGTTTAGAATGTACACGGCTGCTTCTAAAGCATAACCCCACAGGTTTATTGGAAGATCTCTGAATCCCATAATAGATCAGACCATATCTAATAAAGTACGATTTCTCCTTTCGGACACACCATTATGTTGTGGTGTTCCTGTAGAAGTCCATTGAGACAAAATCCCATCTTGTCTTAGATAATCAACAAACTCATGGCTAAGATATTCACCGTCCCGGTCAGATCTCAACACCTTGATACTCTTTCCGGTATGTTTCTCCACTACACTGCGGAATCCCTTGAACATTTCAAAAGATTCGGATTTGTGTTTCATCAAGAACACAAATCCATATCTCGACATATCATCAGTGAACATGATGAAATATGAATATCCACCTGATGCGTTATCAGAGTTAAATAAAATAACCTAAACTACCCGCAAGTGCACGGCACATGTGTAGTATTTTAGGTGTCGACCCACAGAGACTACGCAACACTACCTAAACTCGAACTAGGAATCAAACTTGCTAATGAAAGACTATGGATGAGGAATGAAATACTGAAAGTAAATAAACTACTTGGGTTCTAACGATAAGACAAACGTCCTAGGAAACCGGTTTCACCACAAGACTACCGAAACCAACGATCAACCTATCTATCATGCAATCCCAGTTAAAGCTATCTAAGGCGGACGATCCTAACATGATATCTACCGTCTCTCAAGGCATAGACACGTGATCTAGACAAGCTGCCCCCTACTTTCGTGGCTGACACCTTGAACTAAACCCATAGACTCTATGATTCACCCGTTCACCCTCAACCGTTGCTACCCTACTTTCGTGGCCTAACCTCGATTGTTCTAAACCTGATCTTCCAAGACTAGAATTCTACTTTCGGTCCTTCTCCTAATCTCTAACACATGCATCTACGTGGCCTTTGTAAACACAAGTAAATTCAAGCTCTCAGATAAAGAATAGATGAACTAAAATGGGAAGATGCATTCAAAATAGATCAACAGTGGTTCCGTAATAGCCAAGGGCTAATCCCTTCTCCTAGAACAAACGAACTACTCGCTCATGCATCTGTAAAGAAACATAAACATAGTAGAAAGTCTAAGGAACATAAAAACCAAATAAAACCGAAGTGGTAGTGCTCGATCTCCAATGCTCCTCGCTTGTCTCCTCGCAAGAATCTCCTTAATCTTCTACCGAACTAATCTCCAATGTAAGCTTGCTTCAATGACGTCTTTTGCCTCCTTTTAAGCCTCCTAAGTCGGTCTAGATGTTGCCTAAATTGCCCCCACGAGTCTCCTTTGTTTTAAGTTAAGTTTACTTATCTAAAAAGGTAGTTTCGGGCCGCTACCCGCTCGAGCATTGAGTGTGCCCGCTCGGGTGCGGCTAGGGCGAAACGCGCGGGGTTTTGCCCGTTCGTGCAAGGGTTGTGCCCGACCGGGTGAGGCTTTTCCATGCTCAATCTCGTCTCGTTTGTCCCGTGATGATCCCCAAAGTTGCTCCTTAGCTCCGTGCACGTATTTTTAGCTCCAAAATGATCCAAATACGCGTAAGAACCTGTAAGAACATGAAAAGCACGAAAGCAAGTAAAACGGATACGGAATCATACGTAAAACATCACATATGTATCAAAAACGTCTCCTAAATCGTGCAAGAAATACGTATGAAAACGAGATGATCAAAATCCCCCAGACTTGAATGTTTGCTTGTCCCTAAGCAAACGTAAACGTGGAATACATGGGGTATGAAAATACGAGAATTCCCCTTCTCCTAGAAATACCGCTAAAGCGAACCTTAACCGATCAACTAGCATGTCGAGAGCAAATTCGGCCTAATCGAGTTTTCAGCCTTAATCCTAGGTCCACCACGGTTACCCATGAGAAAGTAAATCAAAGGAAACTAGACACGCTACCGTAAATCCCTCCACCAGACAAGACTTCAGACTATGCTAAACCTAGGTCAACCGAGGATACTTGTTTCTTTCTTTCCGAGCTTCTTTCTTTCTTTTTCTTTTCTTTTTCTTTTTATTTTTTATGACTTTTTCTTTTTTTTTGTTTCCTTTTTATTTTTTTCCCTTTTTTTTCTTCTTTTCTTTTCTTCTTTTTCTTTGCATACACACTAGGCTTCTAGGACGTCGGATTTGAAGGGATCTAGCCTCTACTTAGACCCAGACTACCGATGACGGTATACTCATGCGTCTCGTGTGAGAGCGCAGCGGAGTAGGCGGCTTTTTGTGCCATGCCCTTACGACGTAGAAAGATGATCGCCAACCCACCACTTAGACCCGAGCCACCGAAGGAGTAACAAGATCGATGCACTCATATCGATTTTTGATCATGCTTATTAGGCACTATTTCTATCGACAGCGGAGTGTTAGTGTGCGCTTTTTAATCTGCAAAACAAGATCGATTTTATATGATCCAATGATCCTCAATGTAACCAAAGTAAAGTGTCGTCTACACGAAGTATGACCATCTGGGTAGAGAAAATAAACGACAGACCAGCCTAGCAACCTCGTCTAAACATCCCCACAAGTAACACTAGGATTCCCAAGAACTACGACCTATTGTTTTTCAGCCGACTAATAAGCTCTAACGCATAGGAAAACCTAGCTCAATCATGCAAAGTCTAACGGAAAAGGTCAACCTCTTAAGCATTCCTAAGTTCGGGGTTCATCTCAAAACGTGGCACCGGACAAGTGCCTTGGGACGACTCTGACTCAATCAAAACAAAAACAAACTAAAAATCGCAAAAATAACCTAAAAACTAAAAATCAAAGGAAAATGAAACGAAATCACCTGACAAACGTGAACTGCTCCCCCCAGACTTGAATTGACGGCGTCCTCGACGTGAAGCTCCGATGGAAGATGAAGGAAGTGAAGCACGTTTGTGGTGTGATATATATTTTTTTGTGTTTTTCTTTTTCTTTTTTTCTTTTTTCGAAAAATAAATAACTGAGTCTTTAACCTAAATACTAAGAAAATCTAAAGCAAACAGCTGGGTTGCCTCCCAGAAAGCGCTTATTTAACGTCATTAAGCTTTGACGTCTCCATTCCTCATGCATGCGCGACGGGTGGATCGGAAAGGGAAATGGAGTTTCCACTTTCGATCGGTTGAGCGGCTTGGTAGAGCTTAAGCCGCTGTCCATTGGCGTTGAACGTGTCACCCGCATCACTCCATAGTTCCACGTCTCGTACCTGAAAAGGATCAGACCAACAAGGCAGTAGGTGTCCCGAGAAAGGCTTAGGTCGAGAATTAGAAAGTGGAACGAAATCACCTGATTGGAAGTCATGAGGTAGGGTCTTCTTGTCGTGCCATCCCTTAGGCACATCATGCACGGGATTCACTTGCTTGCTGTCCGAGGCTGGATAAAGGGTATTTGCGTTGAAAAGTTTAATGACATCTTTTTCCATTACCTCGTGCAAGTGCGGGTGCAGCCTCCTTTGACATTCGATGTAAGGTTCGTGGCTGTCCTCCCTATAATTTCCGTGCATATACATTGAAGAGCTGACCCTTTTACGCTTCTTTACGCGGCGGGTTGCTTTCTCATCTCATCTGCACTCATGTTAGCATTTAAAAGAGCAAGATATGTGTTATCGGAATCAACGTACTCATACCGAAAAGAAGATGGTGGAGGGTCGGGCTCAAGTTCGGACGTCTTCTCCGCTG
>CM071860.1:51529011-51569851 GCA_036759665.1 Gynandropsis gynandra | reverse complement strand
GTCACTAGTCGTTTGCATTTTCGGCAATATGATGATGATGATGATGATGATGATACCGTGAAAATCCTCACTTACCACTGCATCTCTGGCCAGATTTGAACGCGTGACTGGTACTGTGAAAATCCTCTCTTCAGAAGAAGATGACCCTGACATCGAATCGCCGTCACCAGTCGTTTGCATTTTCGGCAATATGATGATGATGATGATGATGAGAGTTAGAGAGAGAGTTTTGTTATTAGAAAAAAGGAAACGGCTGGAATACGAATCGTCGTCAGATGGAATTCGAAAAGTTTTTTCAAATTTTGGCGAAAAGTTCGGCGGGAATTCTGGTGAAAATGAAATAATTCCAAATGAGGGTCGCATGGTCGCATGGGTCGCATGGTCGCATGTATTGATGAATAGATGCAAACTCGGCGAATTTGCGGGTTTAAGATGATAAAATGACAAAAACCAATCAAACAATACATTTACAACGTCAAACTAATGAATTCCAAATTAGGGTCGCATGCGTCGCATGGGTCGCATGATCGCATATATTGATGAATAGATGCGAACTCGACGAATTTACGGGTTTGGGATGATAAAATGACAAAAACCAATCAAAACAATACATTTACAAAGATTCCAAATCAAAACAATACATTTACAAAGATTCCAAATCAAAACAATACATTTACAAAGATTCCAAATCAAAACAATACATTTACAAAGATTCTAAATCAAACAATACATTTACAAATATTCTAAATCAAAACAATACATTTACAAAGTCAATCAAAGATTCTGCACGCATTCTATTTCCACTGGAGAAATAGTTCACTGAGGGTCGCAGGGGTCGCATGGGTCGCATGGGTCGCATGATCGCATATATTGATGAATAGATGCGAACTCGACGAATTTACGGGTTTGGGATGATAAAATGACAAAAACCAATCAAACAATACATTTACAACGTCAAACTAATGAATTCCAAATTAGGGTCGCATGCGTCGCATGGGTCGCATGATCGCATATATTGATGAATAGATGCGAACTCGACGAATTTACGGGTTTGGGATGATAAAATGACAAAAACCAATCAAACAATACATTTACAACGTCAAACTAATGAATTCCAAATTAGGGTCGCATGGTCGCATATATTGATCAATAGATGCGAACTCGGCGAATTTACGGGTTTAAGATGATAAAATGACAAAAACCAATCAAACAATACATTTACAACGTCAAACTAATGAATTCCAAATTAGGGTCGCATGCGTCGCATGGGTCGCATGATCGCATATATTGATGAATAGATGCGAACTCGACGAATTTACGGGTTTGGGATGATAAAATGACAAAAACCAATCAAACAATACATTTACAACGTCAAACTAATGAATTCCAAATTAGGGTCGCATGCGTCGCATGGGTCGCATGATCGCATATATTGATGAATAGATGCGAACTCGACGAATTTACGGGTTTGGGATGATAAAATGACAAAAACCAATCAAAACAATACATTTACAAAGATTCCAAATCAAAACAATACATTTACAAAGTCAATCAAAGATTCTGCACGCATTCTATTTCCACTGGAGAAATAGTTCATTGAGGGTCGCAGGGGTCGCATGGGTCGCATGGGTCGCATGGTCGCATGTGTTGATGAATAGATGCGAACTCGGCGAATTTACGGGTTTAAGATGATAAAATGACAAAAACCAATCAAACAATACATTTACAACGTCAAACTAATGAATTCCAAATTAGGGTCGCATGCGTCGCATGGGTCGCATGATCGCATATATTGATGAATAGATGCGAACTCGACGAATTTACGGGTTTGGGATGATAAAATGACAAAAACCAATCAAAACAATACATTTACAACGTCAATCAACGGTTAAAACAGATTGTGACCCATGTGTACCTAGTTGAGTTGTGTATAACCAATGCCCGTGTTTCAAAAGTGATAGTAGTGTTTTAAGAACTCGGGGGATGATTAAACAATACATTTAACATTTTCTTCAAATGTCGATATTATTTATATTATTATCTATATTGATTCTAAATTAGACATATACAACTCAAATATATTGTTAATGGCATATTGATAATGGCATGGGTCGCTTGGTCGCATATATGCCAAATTAGGGTCGCATGATCGCATATATTGATGAATAGATGCGAACTCGACGAATTTACGGGTTTGGGATGATAAAATGACAAAAACCAATCAAACAATACATTTACAATGTCAAACTAATGAATTCCAAATTAGGGTCGCATGCGTCGCATGGGTCGCATGATCGCATATATTGATGAATAGATGCGAACTCGACGAATTTACGGGTTTAGGATGATAAAATGACAAAAACCAATCAAACAATACATTTACAATGTCAAACTAATGAATTCCAAATTAGGGTCGCATGCGTCGCATGGGTCGCATGATCGCATATATTGATGAATAGATGCGAACTCGACGAATTTACGGGTTTAGGATGATAAAATGACAAAAACCAATCAAAACAATACATTTACAAAGATTCCAAATCAAAACAATACATTTACAAAGTCAATCAAAGATTCTGCACGCATTCTATTTCCACTGGAGAAATAGTTCATTGAGGGTCGCATGGGTGCTTAATTATTTTTCCTAACAAACAATACATTTACAAAGTCAATCAAAGATTCTGCACGCATTCTATTTCCACTGGAGAAATAGTTCATTGAGGGTCGCATGGGTCGCATGAGTTCACTGGAGAAATATTACATTAGCAGAGAGTGACCCAACACCGTCACCTACGACATCTCCTGCCATGTATTTGGTCTTCCAGTGAACATTTGAAGAGTAACCCAACACCGTCACCTAAGTCACCCCCGTAACTCGTTAGTGACTGCATAGACCCTGAGTCCGCCGATTACCAAGACCTTGAGTAACAAATAGACAGCACGATGCCCTGCGTCGACAATGGTGACTGCACTACGCAGGTCACAAAGTTAAAAAAGATTTTTCATAGAAATATGGGTTAGATACGCATACTAAGAGAAGAGACGTAGACGTTAACTTATATACATGGGTCGGAAGGGTCACATGGGTCGGCAGACAGGAGTCACATGGGTCGGAAGAAAAGATTCGGACTGCAAAACGACAAGTCCATGGGTAGGAAGGGTCACATGGGTCGCATGGGTCACATTGGTGGCAAAACGACAAGTCGCACCGAGTCGCATAGGTCGCATGAGTCGAACAAGGGTATTATGTGGTCGCATGAGTCGTCCATGGGTTACAAAGGTCACAAAAGTTATTCTGATGATATTCTATGAGATATTCTGGATATTTTCTGATATCTTATTTAAATCTGGAATATTTTCGAAGATTGTATAATATTATGCGATATTATATTTCCTTTTTCGTATAATATTTTCGAAGATTGTATATTGATTCGACTTCTTTCATAATCTTACGAACAATAGATGCAAAATAAGACATTTTCAACGTTTAAATATTGATTACATAAGGTCTCAAAGGTCACAAGAGTTACATAAGGTTACATAAGGTCTCAAAGGTCACAAGAGTTACATAAGGTTACATAAGGTCTCAAAGGTCACAACGGTTAAAACAATGAAAGAAAAAAGTTGAAGAAGAAGAAAAAGGCAAAAAGAAGTTCGAGAAAGAAGAGGGCAAAGTACGAGAAAAAAAAGGAAAGAAAAAAAGGTCAAATTTGCTGAAGATTAATGACTCTTTCACCGCAAGAAATGCTCCATTGACATTTCGGGCTTTGAGTCATGTATGGTGAGTTCCATGGTAGCAAATGACCTCCAACCGTGAGCTTAGGTAACGCGGATAGAGCTTGATGCCTGAGTCCGCCGATTACCAAGACCTTATGTAGTGCTTATACATCACAAAGTACTCCATCCATGTTGTAAGTACTTGTGTGTATCTGCATACAGACTGAGTCCGACGATTACCAAGACATTGAGTAACAAATAGACAGCACGATGCCCTGGGTCGACCATGTGACCTTAACGGTCACAAAGGTAACAAGGATTTTTCAGAGAATTAGATGTTAGAAATCGCCCTTCTGGGAGAATGAAAGACTCGAAACAAGAGATGATTTGGTGCTTGTTGTTGTAGCGTTCCTCCTCTATTTATTACGAAAAATAAATGGACTCCTAAAATCCAGAAAGACAATAAATACAAAGAATGACTAAGGTGCATGCATTGGTAAAATAAAAACCATAGCTAGAACCTGAAAAAGGCAGTGTAGTCTGACATTGAAAAGACTAGTCGGAAGGGTCGCAATAGTCGGAAGGGTCGCAATGGTCGGAAGGGTCGCAATGGTCGGAAAGGTCGCACGGGTCCAACATATTTTGATTTGAGCTGTATTTTCAAAAATTTATTCATATTAATTTGTGAATAATTTGTAAATAATAAATTAATATCGCAGGGGTCCAAGGGTCGCAGAAGGACAAGGGTCGCAGAAGGACAAGGGTCGCAGAAGGACAAGGGTCGCAGAAGGACAAGGGTCGCAGAAGGACAAGGGTCGCAGAAGGACAAGGGTCGCAGAAGGACAAGGGTCGCAGAAGGACAAGGGTCGCAGGGGTCCAAGGGTCGCAGAGGAACAAGGGTCGCAGAGGGACAAGAGTCGCAGGGGTCCAAGGGTCGCAGAGGAAAAAGGGTCGCAGAGGGACAAGGGTCGCAGGGGTCCAAGGGTCGCAGAGGAACAAGGGTCGAAGAGGGACAAGGGTCGCAGGGGTCCAAGGGTCGCAGAGGAACAAGGGTCGAAGAGGGACAAGGGTCGCAGGGGTCCAAGGGTCGCAGAGGAACAAGGGTCGAAGAGGGACAAGGGTCGCAGGGGTCCAAGGGTCGCAGAGGAACAAGGGTCGAAGAGGGACAAGGGTCGCAGGGGTCCAAGGGTCGCAGAGGAACAAGGGTCGCAGAGGGACAAGGGTCGCAGGGTCAAACTGGGTCGCTGGGTCGAACTGGGTCGCTGGGTCGAACTGGGTCGTAAAGTCGCAGGGATATTTTGGGAATATCAACATTTATACGGGTACTTTTGAAGTTAGAAATATTTTCTTTTTCGGGAAGGGTATTTTTGAAGTGTTTTAGCCCTACGAGGGTATTTTTGAAGTTAACCCTTACTATTCATAAATTACTTTTAATTAATTACATAATATTAATATTTTTTCAAAAAACGAAATATTTATATTAATTTAGAGGATATTTTAGTTATCATATATGTCAATAAATAAATAAAAATTAGTAATTAATAAATCTATATATAAAAATTGCAAAATTTCTGAATTCTCACACTTTCACCTCATCATCCTATTATTATAAAACTTTGAATACGAATTAAAAAGAATTTGAGTTATAAAATAATTGAAAATTATTATAAACTAAAGAAATGATATAAATAAATAAAATATAGATATATATAAAACTATATAAAGTACAAAATATTTTAATATTTCAAAATTTATTTATAAAATATAACAAATTTACGCTATTTATGTGAACGAAAATTAATAATATATTTACAAAAAAGTTTGATTATAATAAATTGAAAAAATATTAGAAATTGATAAAATGAGAGAAATAAATAAAATAGAGATAGATAAACATATATATACGTTGTATAAATCCATATATTTTTTCTTATTCACGAATTCTATGAAATAAATTAATATTTCAAAATGTATATTTGATGTGTAGTTATATAATAAATTCGCGTACTTAGATGAAAATTTAGTTATAAAAATATGAAAAACATTGGAGACTGCTGAAATGAACAAATGATAAAATTGATAATCGTCTATTATATTATATGAAACAATTCGTTTTAAAAATCACATATTTTTAATATAATATTGATATCATTATCATATATTTTTGAGTTATAATAATTAGATCGTGTCAATTTTTTTGATGATTTTAAACAAAAAATTTAAATATATCATCTATTTTTTTTAAAATGATATAGAAAATATATCATCACATTTAATTTTTTTTCTTTCTATATAATGATGCATTTGTGATATATAAATTCCAATTTTATAATTAAAAATTGATAAAACTCCGTGCATCAAGTGGGTTCTATTACTATATAAATATCATCTAAATAGATGGTGTATGTTCACTGAAAATGGATCGGGACCGCTCAAAAACTATTTTTATATGTTACTTTGTTGATATTGTGATTACTCCATGGTAAATCAGAAACTATTATCATGTGTATCACATCAAAAGATGTTTTATCATTGAATATCATCATATCTTTTGCAGATCATCGTTTGGAGAAATTCTCATTCGCTTATTATCCAAAATGATTGGATATGGCATAAATCCGAACAAAAATGAGTATAAGGGTGTTTGTTTGGCTCTTTGAAGAAGTAGAGACAAAAGTTCGAATGAACATAGAATCATCATACGTGAAAGTAGAATAATAAAGTATACTCGGTATAAAATTATTCTTGATTCAAGCATGTGAACATTAACATAAATAATAAAAGAAAATGCAGAGAAAATTTGAAAACAAAATTGGAAGAAAAAAATAAAGATTGCAGAGTTAATTTAAATTCTAACCAATAAGCACCAAATACTATGTATCCCTATATAATAATATATTATATATGTTACATATTTTTAATTTTTTTCACTCTAACTCTGAGTCAATTGATTCAATTATTTTGTTTTTTCATATGATTTTAAGATATAGAAGGAACATTATAACAATTGATTATATTTAGACAAAATATTGACATTCATAGTTCAATGCAATATATTTTTACCCCATTGATATTCTATTAGCTTCATATTTATTTTAATTATCATGTGTTATTGAAGATTATTTAAAAATATATTTTTCCACTTAATATTATTATTAAAACAGATCAAATTTATGTTCAAACATTCTGATATTTTTTATTAGGATCTATTACCTATTATTTGATAAAATAATATATATGTAATACCATGAACCAAAATTTTTAGTATTTCTAATATATCCATTTATTTTTAATAGATTAATTTTATTATATATTTGTAAATTTTTAACATCCCGCGCATTTGCACGGGTTCTTTTTCTAGTACCTTTAATGATAATAAAATTTATGGCTTGACATTTAACTAAATTAGGTATAGATGGCGTGTTGATTGAATTTACTGTTCTATTTTTAAATGCTTATTATAATTAATACATTAATGTAATGTGATGATAATTTGTAGATATACATGATAATCCAATAGTACACGTTTGAATTTATAATTTAAAATAATAAGGAAAAATTTATTAATTAAATATATTTTGTTGAATAATAAATTTCATTTAAAAGGTTAAACAATATAATTTATAGATATAATATGGAATGAAAAGTTTGGTTTGTCGATAATATTATAGGATGTTTTGGTCTTGATCTTTTTATATCCAAATCTGTATAATTTATAAAAATTGATTGGAATTATATTATAATATCAAAATTATTATTGTGATTTGCTTATATTTTGCATTTGAAAAAGTTAATTTAATGATAATCTCCAAATTATTTTTAGGTTATTATTGATGTAAATCTTTGTAAAGGATTATGGTCGAAGTGTTACAATATCTGAATAATAGGTTTTAAAATAAAACACGTGACAATATTAAAGTTTCAAAAATGTTAATTCATATAAATGTTAAATGGTGGTTTTTTGGTATATACAGTTAATTATCTTTGGAATAACGTGAGTGTCAACCACGAAAATTTCCTTTGCAATAATCTTCGACATATTCGACTCGAAGTCACATTGCAAGTTCATATCATATTGATAGTTTGCCGATTTCGTTTTCTATAAGATCTTAATGTCAATGAATCGAACTATTGAGGAGAAATAACATAATTACGTTATTAAAGACTTACCTATTTAATAAAGGTTATATTGTTTATAAATGTTAAAAGACGTTAAAGAAACATGAAATCGATAATGGTTCTCATATTTTTTTAATGGTGATAATAGTTTATCATATATATTTTGCGTATATTGATAATATTGGAATTTTAAAAAGTTACTACAGAAAGAAATATATCTACAAAGTATATTATGTCGATTTATGAGTATATATAACAAAATGTATTTTGTTGATATATAAATAGAGATTGTAAACATATAGCAAATAGTACGAAGACTATACGACTAAACAACCTTTCACATAGAGCAAAGATTTTCCATTTCCTGATAAATCTTTTTAAAGTAGAATGTTCAACAATATATCATTTTAATAAAATATATTTATATAATATACTATATACTTGATTACACCTCATCCAAAAACCATTAAAACTTCTCGTGTGATACCAAGCTAAGTGTTCTTGTTACTTGTAGCGACACTTGGATGCACCTGCTAGTCGTCTTTGTAAAGCATTAACCATTCATCATAAACTTGATAATCCATTATCAAGTATAAATCCATGTATTACAGTTATGCTTCAAATGAACTGCCAAATAAAAAGATTAACCAAGACAAAAATTTGACATGGAGATTCAGTCATACCTTTGGGTCACAATTCTTGAAAATTTGACATGGAGATTCAGACTTTGAATATTTGACATGAAAATTTGACCTCCTTGCCAACAATTCTTGAAGATGGCACGATGTTTTCAAAGTCAAGCTAACTATCAACATTTATGAAAACACCTGTTTTTGTAGCTAGAACCAAGTCCTCCAAGAGCACAATGATAAAAAAAATTCTTTACGTTTTTTAAATGATCAATATCTAAAAAAAGATTGAAAAATCAAACAAATTATATAAATAAAAATAAGAAAAAAAAACTGCAATGAAACATCAGAGAATACGACTCAGACAATTTCATTCAGATCATCTTCCATTTGCACTACCTCACACGGACATTCGGGCTAATGTTGAAGAAATCACAATCAAACTTTTTATGAAAAGATTCCAATGCTTAAAACACACAGCGAGTTTCACGTGAATAAAATTAGAAAACAATTCGTTAAACATCCGCCATCATCACAAAACCTACCTCCAAATCCACCCATGGAAGCCCATACAAGGATCGAGACCATAACCACCGTTGCCATAACCATAATCTCCATATCCATCTAACCTACATTGAAGATCACATTAAGCAACAATATCCTATTTCAATGAGCCTACATTGAGCATACCATTTTCAATAACTCTAGCTCAAGACTCATGGAAACCAAGTTCAATAGATTCATAATACCAATACTAATTGAAACTTATAGTCTATCAAGCACCATACCAATTCCCATGCATTTCTTGTACACCCAAATATGAAAACTTGTGATGGAGAAACATTAGGTATGAGTGACAAACATGGATGAATCGCTATATAAAGGTGATGGATAATTAACCTTTGAAGATGTTTATAGTAAAAGTCGATTGATCATCTCCTAAGTAGTTGATGTGGAAGATAAGATCTACTCGATTACAAAATTGTCCAATTTCTGAGGCATAAAATGCAGCTCGCTCCAATAGTATAAATAACAAAGGAAAATTAATGAGGTTTACAACTCACGAAACCTGATTTTGAAGCTGTTGAGTTTACATTGTCCCTCATAAGCTTTGAGGTGCATATAATGGCACCACAACCTATAATTGATCTTTTGTATTATATAGTAACTAACTAAGAACCACCAAAAATTGTTTGCATTCTACATTAGCTAACCATATCGATTCTCTTATCGATCCCAAGCCATTAAAAGATGAAAAACCCCTGTACACATATATGAATATAACGATCACAAAAAGTGGACTCTTTGAATGTGAACTCTTTGAGTAACCTTGAACTTGAGGGTATTCTTAAGGTAATCTATAAACTCATCACCAGTAGTAAACCTTGCAAATTTAGAAGATTCACATCAATTAGGTAAGCCACAATAACTATGAAAACTATACATCAAATCACCAACAAAAGAAATGATTTAAAATCAATAACATCGATCATCACCAATCAGTTAGCGTTGCAACTTTAGAAGATTCACATTGATCATAAATTAGAAACATTTCTGCCATGTAAAATACCAATAAGGTAAGGTTAGGGGGAGACAACAATAAAAACACACATGTTTGAGCAAACTGCGGTTTACCTGGAAGAATGGATGTGATATGTAACCGAGAAGTATGACTATATTGTAAGATTCCTCATACCCAGACTCACCATCGTCAAACTCACCTTCAAGTCCTGAAAAACAAGAGCATATATATTAAAATATGACAAAATATAAGGACATAGGATAATAGATTTCGAACATAAGAAATCTAAAATCTCATGAGGTTTATCTTTTAGCCATTTTATTGTGACATCTACATACATTCAGCAATCATGTCATAACTTCTAATTCCCGTCATCTGAACAATAACAAAGAGAACTAGTGAAAATTTTGAGACATCAGAAACTTATTGATAGTGTAAGAACCAAAAAGAATGAGCTAAACATGAAACAATATCAAATATGATAGAGAAGCTCAATTGTTGTTCCCGTTGACACTATTTGTAACAAATAAATGGGCTGATCCAACCTATTCGAGTGATTCACATCTAGGTAGTTAGGATTCAGACCAAAATTACAAGCTTATTTGAAAGCAAAAACGTCATAAACACAAGATCTAGACTTAATGAAATGACATTCTCTTTTTACAGCTAAACCACGAAGTCTTTCAAATTACATGGCAGCCAATTCTTCTCAGTAAATGCCAAGGAATCATAAAAGATTAAACAAACTAGAAGATTAGATTTCGATTGGACCAAAAAATAAGTTAGAATCAATGAAGAAAAATTATAAAAATTTATATATCCTTTGATGTTTCAATATCATATCTTGGTCTCTATTATATAAATGCAAAAAGTACTGCAGAAATACTTGCAATGATATATTACTGAGAATTTCTGAAACACAAGAGATTTGAAAAGGTAGAAGCAGAGTGGGAGTGTGGTAAATCTTGGAATTTTACTTGTTGAACACATGTGAAAGAGATTTAGATGGACATGGCCACAACTCCCACATTCATTGCCATTTTCATACTAAAAAACATCTAACCCAGAGATATGTCAAAACTAGATCGAAAAAGAGACTCAGAAATCTTATGAAGCTTTAAATAAATGAAATCACGACTGAAATTAGAATCCCATTTGGTAATAAATAAAAAAAACGATGAGAACATTAGTAAAAAATAATATCTTTCACTTCAGTGTAGTAATCTTCTTGTACTTCTCTTGAATAGCCACTTCGAACCTATCCATCTATAGAAGGCCATTGCAATTAACCTCTCGAAAAAGATGTTTCTTGAAAATGGGGATGATACTTGCAAGAACTATAATTTCTGAATCAGATATTAGACTCCCTAACCGCTATAACTTCTATTACTGACATCATCCTCTACATCGCAATCGACTTCACAAATCTCAAAGTCACCAAACATAAAATCGATATGAAAATTAATTACACAAAAACAATATCGTAACCAAAATACTAACTGACATATATATTCATCTCTCTTTGATCAATCTCTCCACCTATGGAAGAAGAAGAAGAAAGAAGCAACAAAAAAGGAAGACTAATAGTTCTGGAATAACATGGGGTTTGCATTTGTAAAAACCCTACCTGAATTAGATAGCCGACTCCCTAACCACGGTAACTTCAATTCCAACTTCTTCCTCTACACTGCAATCGACTTCTTCACAAAATCAAAGTCATGCAATCTATCCTAACCGCGAATTGAATTGCAAGAGGTGAAAGGCCACTGCAAACTGTTTTTACAAACAAACAAAAAAATTAAACTTTTTTTGTATCTTCTGACTAACGTCTCTTTCCCATCGCCGAAAGCGATGAACCGCATCCCATATGGAGACCACTGGAGATCGTTGATCTAACCAGATAAGGTCTTGAACTCCTTTTGAACATGTGATCATTGTTTGTCCCCCACATCCCGATGATTAAGAGACATCGGTAGATGCGATCCACTCGTCGTTGGGAGAATAACGCGCGACCATGGGAAGATAAACATGTTTACTGATAGATAGAGATCTTGATAGGGTTTTTGAAGTCGAGGATGATGACAGGTCGATCATTAGTGTAGAGGACAATGTACAAAAAGAAAAGGAGAAGACATAGAAAAACAATAGGAGAAGATGAAGAGAATAAAATGAATAAGGAATGTATGAATGAACGAGGAAGATGAATGAGTATTCAATTTAACTGTGTTTATCCAATGCAAGAATTCAATCTAATACGTGTTTTCATTGATATTTAATTGAGTTTTGTAAATAATTATTATCATTACTACATAGTTGTATTATTTTGTATGAGTTGTATCAAATTATAATTCATAGTTAGTATAAAACTACGTAATTTTACAATTTTGTATCAGTTGTACCAATTTATACTTCATATTTAGTATAAAATTACATTAATGTATAATTTTTTCGGTTTTTTCGATTTACGTATTTTGTACCATTTTACAAAAAGAAATGGTGAAAAGTGATATAATCATGATGTACAATATTGAAGTTCGTTTTATGAATTGCCAAGGCATAGCAAGTTGTGCGAAATAGACACATTCCAGACTATCGACACAACATGGCACAAGTTACCATGTCTTAACAATATCGCAAAGGCATGGAGAATTGTGTCCATTGTTCCAATCGACACAACCTAGATGATCGACAACATGGCACAACTCTAAATGAATTAAAAATATTACAAAGGCATAGAAAGTGTTGATCGACATAACTTACACGATCGACACAAGGCACACAACTAAAAAAATATTGGTTTAAGATTGTATGGAAATTAGCACATATACATGTGATTTTGATGGATAAATTTTGTTTCATTTATTTGTGTGGAAATAATTTTGATGGATCTAATGATTTGATAATCATTCATTTGATTGTGGGGTTTTTATAAGAAGAGTTGATATGATTATCGATATGGTGAATTTTAGAAAAGGATGAAATTTATACCATAATATTTGGTATTGATTAATTTGTAACCAAACAAAGATTCATACATCTTAAATATCTTAAATTTTCTAATAAGTATCTTAACTCGGGATTGTGTAATATCCCATATAAGCCTTTGGCCCCATGTGAAGTATTATTATTTTTTTTATAATGTAGTTTAACTTTATACAAATGTATTTGAATTTATTTTACATTATAATTAATCACTAAATAGTTGTGTCGGTTGTCCCAATTAGACTATGTGTTAGCATTATTTTATATCCATATTAAAAAAATTTGAAAATGTAAAACAAAAATCGTATGTATATATAAATATATAGATATATATATATAGATGTAGTATATATATGATAATATATAGATATGATATATATTATATATAATAAAATAGAGAGGAATTTACCAACAAATAAGTGAAATATAGAGGATGAATAAGATGGCAATTATCTCTTCTTCTTGTTAACGTGTGTTTATGAATGATGGATGCATGCATATTTATAGGCATTGCAAGATGCCTTTCTCGACTGTGGAAAAAGCAGAAAATATATTAATATTTACTATGTTCATTTTTTAAATGTTTATTGATTTTCTCATTATAAACCTTGTCATGAAAAGACTCTATAGGATAAAAAAAATGAAGTGAGCAAAAAATACAGTCAATTAAAATTTTCAATGATTTATTATAAGGTTGTTTCTTCACAGACTTCGCAAATGAGGCATCCCGATATTCTAAATGTGTTTATTGAATATTGAAATATGGATAACCTTTTTGAATCAACTACATTTTTTCTTGATCAGATATAATGAACATCAATTATTTTCTTGTTATCGAGTTCTCGGTTATATGAGAATTTTTTTCATATACTCAAGAACTCTAGAAGAAGAAAATAATTGATATTCATAATATCCGATCAAGGAAAAAATGTAGCTTATTCATAAAGGCTATTCCAATTTAAATTCGGAGGGATATGCTTCATTGTATCACAATTGATATACCCTTCCTTCAGTTGAACAATACATGCAACATTATCTTCATATATTCGGTTGATATTAACCATAAACATTCTTCACTTGCTTCATAAAATGCAATGACTTCAACATGTTTGTGATCAAACTTTTTATGGATCTGATAAATAAGCCACATCTAGCAAACCAATGAACTCATGTTTGAAATCTCTAGGATAAAATAGTCGTAAATCAATCATACCTTGTAAACAACGAAAGATATGTTTAATCTCTATCCAATGACAATGTGTACGAGATGAACTATATTAAGCCAAGATTTTACTAGCAACACTATATTAGAAAGAGTACAATTTATCCGATACAAGAGGGCCCCAATTACAGTTATATATGGTACTTCTGGTCTAGCATCTCTTCATTATGTTCACAAGGACAAATGAATTCTTTTCATCAACAAGAAATTTACAAACCATTAGAATACTTAATAGATTTGCTTTATCCATATTTAAACATTTGTAAGTCTTTCTTTGTATAATTTGGTTAACGCACAAATAAACCACTCTTTAGATGCTCTATTTATAAACCATGAAAATATTTGGTTTGTCAAATAATTTTTATTTCATTCCATTGTAGATAATTTATCACATCTGTTTTTTCATGGGTCCTGATTTAACCAAATCATCCACATAACAACAATTATGACAAAGCCGCTCTTGTTTTCTAAATAAATAAGGAGATATTTGCTTAGACGATTATACCAATATGTCCACATTATTTCAATCTATATAAGGATCATTGCAATTTGATCGCACACAATTTTTAAGGCTTTTAGTTTGATGCTTACCACATGCTTAATCCTTAGAGAATTTTCATGAATATATCATTATCTAAAGATCCATACAAATATGTTGTAACGTTATCCATAAGATATATTTCTAAATTTTTAAAAAACGTTAAAGTCATCAAATATTTGCATGTGATTGCATCCCAACATGGCATTTTGTTTCTTCATAATTACATAGTCACTTTTCATTTTATCCAACCATATTGACATTTTGATACTAACATTTGTTTTGGATCCATTCTCATTTTCCATTTCATTCAATATAAAAAAGAATACTCTATCATTATCATTTTTATAATATCTTTTTTAAGTCTTTCTCCATGGATATAGTTAATGAAAACTCATTGTTCTCTATATGCTTAAGATCATTTTCATCATTTCTATACTGAATATCTTAATCCTCACTTGTTTATTCTTGTATGTTCTAAATAAAAAATAGACTATTTCCAACGGACATATCCATTGAAAATTGTCATTTTTCCGTTGAAAAGAACGATTCCCATAGATTGCAACGGATCGGGAGCCATTGGAAATCGTTCGTTGAAAATCCATTTCCGTTGCGATTTGTAACGGACATGCAACAAATATTATTCGTTGAAATCATATCACTGGTCTAGCAATGGATCAATCCGTTGGAGATTGGCAACAGATACCCGTTATAAATGGTGCAACAGATACCCGTTACAAACAATCAATGGATTACCGTTGAAAACATGTAATAGATTTCCGTTGCACGTCCGTTGACATGTAAAATGGCGGGAAATAAGTGTGTTCAACGGATATACGTTGATAGTATGGCGGGACCTGGCAGCGGATTTCCGTTGCAAAGGTGGCAGGAATTTTTGTTTCAATTAATGCCCGTTACAATTTTGAAAAATCATCAACGGGCATCCATTAAAATATCTACTAAAAATTTTAAAAAATTAAAAAAATTATAAAAAAATTATTAAAAAATTAAGTAATAAAAAGTTTTTAAAAATTAAAAACATAATTTATTTAACATATCATCTCAATTAGTTGTGTCATCTTCATCCCCGTGATCGCCAACACCTCATGAAGGTGTTGCATCAGAGTCGATACCTGGTCTTGTCGTGGCATTTTTTGCCGCATCGGTTCAGACGGTTGATACGCTCGACAGATTGGCAATTCGATAATGCTCTTCATGTGACACATCTTTGCTCAAGTATCTCAAAGATCCGATTGCGTTACCTTAAGAGCATTATGCGTTGTTCGAAGTGTGGTTTCCTGATGCTCGATACGTCATTCTTGTGTGTAACTCTCTTGAACCACGGGGGTACTATCGTAGCGTTCTTGACGATATCCTTTTGGAGCAAACCGAGACCGTATAAACGTCCCTTATATGGTCTAGCAGACTAAAACATAAAACACGTTAAAGTTAACATCGTTAACAATATTTTATTAAAGTAAATTTACTTTAAAGAATTATACACAATAATATTAATGTTTATCTCCAAATAAATTTTGTCCTTTTGCAAAGGATTGAGATCGTCAAGAGTTGAACCACAAGCTTGTGATTGCTGTGTGATCTTATTTGTCACAACTTTCACGGTCTGTTATGCCCGAGGGTCGACGAGTTTGAGTTCGTCACTTTCTTCCCCGACGACAAACGTCTTCTTAGCGTGAGTTTCTACAACCATCTCAAGAAGAGTCAATCCTTGTCCCGTTTTCTGCATCTTTAACATTATAATTATATAATTACATAAAAATTTTATATAACAATAAAATTTAAATAATGCATTAAAATAAATTATATCAATTCTTTTTTTCATTTTGGGAATGATTTTGATCCCTAAGTATGGCGAACCATCTCCGGGAACCTTCTCGTTGTACCGACATTTCTTAGCCTTCTTGCTCTTGGCGTTGAATTCTTCGGACTCCCAATGTTGGACGAATTGGTTGAATACCTCGTCCGTTTCCCTGATTGGTTTGGCATTCTACTTGTAATAGTTGTTCTTGGCTTTGTTCATCATCAAGTGCAATCGGGCTAGCACGTTGTGCATCAAAGCTGTGTAGATGCGCGACGTATCCTTCTTCCGCCGTGTATATGCATGCTGCGAAATTAAATTGCAATAAATTAGTTAATAGATAAAAGTAAATATCAATTTAAAATTTAAATTTTATATTAAAATTTTACTTACGATGAATGTACACCACCATCGGTGGTGTATGACTTCTAGCGTCGCCTGCCAAGAATAGTATAGTCGATCTTGTAGTGATCTTTGGATGATGTTGTTGTTCGTATATTTCAGAACATCATCGACATTAAACCTGCACGTGAAAATCAAATTATTAGATAATATTTATAATTCAATACAATAGACATTATGTAATTAATGTCTTACCCTAACGTCCCGTCAGGATGTTCAAGATCAATAATCAGGACGAAAGGATGCTCATCGAAACTATGGATCAAAGCGTCTATGTGCACAATGTCATCTTCTTCATCTAATATCAGTGATACCGATATAGGTGAAGGAGGTCGATATGGTGGCAGTGAAGGTGTTGGCGAGGCAATTGCCGAACCCACCAACATACCACCGTAACCGATGAATCGTCCAGCTCTCATTGCGTACGGTGTATTTAAGTGTTTGAGATATTTTTTTTTTGAGAGGGTTTTGTTTTAAGATTGTGTTGAAGACTGAGCTGTTGAACGAGTGGAATAAAGAATATTCTAACGGGCATTCGTTGGAAATACCAACGGATGCTAGTTAGATATTGCATTAACTCCACAATTAATTGACGCGACTGTTGGATCCTCAATGGGCATCCATTGGAAATTGCAACGGATTCCCTTTGCAAACGTCTATTCCCGAGGCAATGGACACCGGAATGACAGTACGTCTCCGTTTGCAACGGGCATCCATTTCAATTTCCAACAGGTGCCCATTCAGAACCATAACCGATGTTGCAGGCATAGGCTAGCCATGATGACATCATTCAATGGACATCCATTGCAAGTTGCAACAGATACCCATTGGAAGCGCTTTAACGGGTATCTGTTGCAAATCAGCAACGGGTATCTGTTGGGGGCGACCAACAATCATCCATTTGGCGGCCTTAACAGCCGCAATGGGTATCCGTTGGCGGCTTGAACAATTGCAACACGCATCCGTTACCAGTTTCAAACTAATGCCCGTTGAGATAGTATAAACCTTGACAATTTTGTAAGTGTTAATCAGAATTTAACGTTTCAACGGGTTTCTGTTGCAATTGGCTTCGGGTTCCTGTTGAAAGGCGAATATATTAAGTTAAAAAAATTAACAAGTTAGAAAAATTTATATATTACAACTACATAAGTCACATTTCTTCTTTGGTAGATTCTTCGATTGGTGAGTCTTCCTTCAATTGTTCATTGAATTCATCACTATTTTCATCTTCTGCATTTTCCAATTCATCGTCTTCATATCTCCATCTATGTCAGTTCTTGCAAGAATCTCCTCCCAATTTTCTGTATCAAATAATCGTATCGACTCCAGATGATTGGTTTGCAATGGATCTTCTTTTTCATATGAGCTTTGAACCCCTCTTAGCTTGATCTTTACAATGACCCACCATTTCTCTCTGGGACGTTTCAATGTTATTGGATTTTGCACGTAACATACTTGATCTGCTTGATCTATTGTGATGAAGGGATCATACTTACAATATTTTCATGCCAGATTGATATCAATTCCTTCCCATCGACTTTTTCGTGTACCACGTCCTACGGTTTGGTCGAACCACTTACATTTAAAAAGTATTACCTTCAATCCAACAAGACCAAGATATTTCACTTGTAGGATTTTGTGCAAAATGTCGTAGAAATTATCACCCTCTATTTCACTATTAACACAAACGCCGTAATTGTATGTGCTTCTATGTTTTCCGTGTTCATATATGTGGAATGTGTATCCACGAGTAAACAAAATTGGCTAACACATAATATTTCGTGCAGGACCATTAACCAAATCTTTTAACCATGTAGGATGTCTCTCATCAGAAGATTTGACCTATATAACATAAAAATGAATACTTTATAACATAACATTTTATTTATATATATATATAAAACGTACGAATATACGTTTTCTTACGTAATTTCTCAACCACGAGCCATAATGTTGAAGTTTCATTTTCGTGAGTTCATCTGCATTTAGATGAGGATATGCACCCATTACTTCTTCATCAAATATCCTGTAATGAAACAACATTTAAATATATATTTTTAATTATATATATTTGCATTTATAAGATCGATTTTCATTGTTTTGTACCCTTTGAAAGGTAATAGCTCTTGAAAATTTAGTAATATATATGTGTGGATGTGATTGTATTCTTTTAGTGTTAGCTATTATTCTTCATATTACCTCATGTACGTCCAATCGGTGTAAATATCTCAGGAATCGTGCAAAATTGCGGATTATATTGATATAGATATTTTGTGTGATCTTCCGCTGAGCGTCTTTGTTTCGTCGGAATATGCGACTCGAAATAAAATGTGTTGAAATATGTAATTTATTCCAACAATTATTGTTTAAGAGTAGATCCTTCAACCGTTGCTTTGTCTTTTGCTTTTTTCTTTAGATGAAAGAAAAACCTTTCGAAAGCATACATCCATCTGAATTGGACTGGTCCACCGAGTATTGTCTCATCTGGTAAATGTATTGGCATGACATCGAAGAAGGAACGCAGAAACACTTTTACCAATGAGTATAATACTTTAGAGATGTTGTTTTTATTAATTACAAGTCATATCTTTTTAAATTTTTTAAGCATATATCTCTAAAAAATATGTTAATTACGCATAGTACATCGTGAACGTTTCGTGGTAAGAGCTCGAAACATGCAATTGGAATGAGTCGCTGCATGAAAATGTGTCAGTTGTGACTTTTCAACCTCGATCAGCCTTAAACCAACAATATCAACACACCAAGCAATGTTCAATGTATATCCATCTGGAAATTTAACGTATTCTTTTAACCACCTTAATAATGCGGTTTTCGCTGGCTTAGACAATCTGAATATTGGGATAGGTGCCATTCCATCTCGTAACTCCAACTCAAGTCTTCGACATATTTTCTTCAAATATTTTCTTGATTGTATATTATTTTTTGTTTTCCGCGTCACATTCAAAAAAATATTGATGATGTTATCGAAAGAGTTCTTTGATATGCATAAGATCTAAAATATAACGTAATATCAGTGATTTCCAATATGGTAGTTTCTAAAAGATACTACGTTTATACCAGTTATTGCATTCACCTTGGCTTTTTGGTTTTCTATGCCCATGATCTCTACTGTATTCTATCGATTCTTGTAAATATCCCATTGTGTTTAATCGTTTGTAAAGGATTTGTGTTCCGGTTTGCATGCACGGTGCCTCTTATTGTTGTTTTTTCGAAAATGTTTTTTATCTTTTCCTGAAAGCATGTCCACGGGGAAGATATCTTCTATGATAATCAAACTAAAATGGTTTCTTCCCATGTACTAGTCGAAATAAATTTGTGCCCTCCATACAATAGGGACATGCCCATTTCTGTGCATACTCCATCCAGTTAACATTTCATAGGCAGAAAAGTCGCTAATTGTCCACAACAAGACCGCGCCAATGTGAAATTGTGCTTTGTACTCACGTAATAAGCAAGAATTCCATCATTCTGCAAATATCTGAATTTATGAATCAATGGCTGCAAAAAGACATCAAAACCTTTATTCGGATGTTCTTTTCCTGTAATCAACAACGTTAGAAAATTACTTCTCACATATCAGGAGGTATATTATATGGAGATAAAATTATCGACCATATAGAATATTGACTTCCAGATTGTCCATATGGACTAAAACCATTGGTGCACAGACAAAGATACATATTTCTTGTCTCATACGCAAACTCGGGAAATATTTCATTTAAATCTTTCCAAGTCTTACCATCCGATTGATGTTGCAATATCCTTGCTCCCTTTGAGTGTTTTACGTGCCATCTCATTGCCGCTGTAGTTTTTTTTCAATTCAAATAACCTTCTCAACCTGTTTGTTATAGGCATTAGAATTTTTTTTATACGGTACATATTTAGGTGAAGATGGTTTCATTGGATGAAATGTGCTTGCTTTTGCATTCCAACATGTCTTTATCATTTCCTGAAAAACAACATACAACTGTTTCTAAAAACATCAATTTTCTCATGTAGCATTTCCAAATCTTTTAAAACATTTTTTGTTTCGTAGTATGTCTCGAGAACTTGATTATTATCCAGTAAATATTCACGCATGGTCTTGCAAAATGAATTCATGCAATTTTCATCAACATTGTAGTCTCATCAATCTTGATAACAAATATAAATGATACTGATCTTCGTGACAACCTTCATATATAGGTTGATTCGCTGAATCTAATAGGTTGAAAAATCGACATTCCTCGATGTTTGGCATCTCTTCATGCTGTTGTTCATGAACAACTCCTGGAAAAGCATCTAACACCATTTCCACATATGGATTGGTCGTCAATACTTCATAAGCAACTTCTTCATTTCTTTTTATTTCGTGTGCTTCTTGCACAATATCTCTAACTCTACAATTTTCTCCATGAAATAACCAAATTTCTTAATTCTCTATGAAACCCACCTTGTAAGATGTTTGTAAACAATTTCTTGACTTCGATACTTCATATTTTTGCATATTTTGCAGGGACATAACATTGTCCTGCGTTCTTAATAGAAAGGTTGAATGGATGCAAAAATCATGAACTGCTCCAATCCATGTAACAATTCATTAGTAATTTCCTTGATTACGAGATCTTTTCTTCTATACATCCACACTCTCGATCTATATATCTCTATTTGAAGAAGACGAAATTTTTTTTGAAAATATATTTGTTTGTTGATAGCTTAGTGGTAGAAGTCGTGTTATGGATCATTAAATGGTGTTTCTTTTCAATGGATATCCGTTAGAAACTTGAATAGATGACCGTTGAAATGTTCAACGGATGCCCCTTGAAAATTCACGTTGAAATATCCAAACGGCAACCTCGACAGTTATAATTTCAATTGCCATCTATTGCTATTGTCAATAGACATACGTTGTGTTGTGTAACGGACATCCGTAAGCCGGTTTTTTGGGTTTTCAATGGCCGTTCAAAGGATACCTGCAACGAATTTTCTCCCTTGCACATTTGTTACAAATTGCAACGGAAAGTTGCCCGATGTTCATTATAGGGCATCTGTTGGTGTCTGTTGGAAAGTTTCATCAACGGATGGATCCGTTGATCCGTGCGTTGAAAAGGCCGTATCTTTTTATGTAAAATATTTGTGAATCATTATCTTCATCAATTTTTTCCGAGGAATTTTTATCTTTAGAATAAGGAGGTCATCAACGATTCTAATGTGTCGTATATTGATTTGAAATTCTTTTATCTATATATAGATTGATGTTTTATTGTTAAATGGATAGAAACAACCCGAAATCCCCTAGCAACTCCATAATAGAACCTGAAACTTGTCTCTTTAAGGAAAGGACGCCCCATAATACTTATGATCTAGTATTGATAAATCGGTGAACACTTAGAATCTCTCCAAGAGTGTGCTAGATAAATATCAAGAAATAACAATGAAAATACACTCTCAATTGACTAAAACTTCGTTAAAAATCATACAATAAGTCTCATATTTGTAAAGACAAAATAATAATAATAAAAAACGAAATAAAATAAACTAACTTAACAAAACTCGATAAAATGCTTGGTCGAGCAGTATAATCTATCGGTCAATCATTGCATAAGTCTTAACCCTTAATTGTAAAATTGAAGTACACTAGTTCAATGAATTTTTTATGATGAAGGATTCTCTGCTTTGACCGGGCGCTCAGGTTTAGCGCTTCTCTATTCTATTCTGTTTTGTGATCGAGCATTTAAGTTGAACGGGTTTCTGCTCTCGTTGAGGTTCTGATTGAATTTTACTATTTTGTTTCTCTTAAATTTTTTTAGAATTGCTTTAAGCATAATACACATCCATACTTTGTGTTCAAAATAATTTCTCACTTTCTTGAACTTTATACGAGATTTTAGATTGATTAGAATATGCTAAGTGTTTGGGTAATTTTGTTGCTTAGGTTAATCAACATTTAGACCTTGTGCGTCAACAATATCTTATCGAAAGAAATGATTGTATGATGGTTAATTTCTTTTTGTACAAAATTATGAGGATCATCAACCTTCTCGATCTAAACATATGAGATTACCTTTCATCCTATGATCATTCAAAAACTTATCTAAAATGGATAAGTTTTTTGAATTCGTCTCTTTGAAAATATCAATGATTGATTGATATAATAACATTTATGGATTTTTAAATTTTTGCATATGGATATTAATAGTTTCAATATATTCTATCTAAGATATTTTCATTTTATATTTTCTATATTGTATTGGTAGAGTTATCACAGTTTGAACTATTGAGTATGCAAATTACATTGACTGTATCTCAATTCAACTTCGAGATAAAATGAAAATAATTTTATCCTCTGAAATTTAATCAATTAATATTTCATTAAATTCAATATATATATATATATTTTTTTTCTTTTATATTTCTTGTAGTAACAATGTTCCACCACTGTAATAATAACAAAAGACAATTAGATATATTATAAAATAAGTATGTAGGGTGGTAAACCTTTTAGTGGCATGTGATTTGTAGGTGAAAAAAGTCTTATTTTATTCACCAACTTGATTATTCTAGAAGAACTATTCACCTATTTTTTTGTCTTTCACATTATAAGTCATATACTTGTCAAGTTCTTTCGAATAATACACAAACTTCCATAATATCCAAATTGATCTCATTTTTAATAATGAAGTGAATAATAAACTGAATTTATCGTTAACAGCAGATATTACAAGAGTACTTATAGAAGTGATCACAAAACCCTATGGCATATATGAAAAGACAGAATTGTTCTTTACATGCCCCCGCAAGATGGAGCATCCGAGGTGAGTCCAATCTTGGAACAAAGTAGCTCGAATGGAAGTCGCTGAGAGGTTTTGTCAGAACATCAGCAAGTTGATCAGCGACCCGAACATGGGTGACCCGAAGAGTCTTCGATTCAACTAGTCCACGAACAAATAGATAATCGAGAGCCAAGTGTTTCATACGAAAATGGAAAACTGGTTTAGCACTCAGATATGTTGCTCCAATGTTGTCGCAATAGATGTCGTTATTCCAAGTTCTGATAGCAAGGCGAGAACCCAGAGAACTTCAGCTGTTGTGGATGCAACAGATCTGTATTCAGCTTCTGTAGACGAGCGTGAGAGTCCCGTTTGCTTCTTGGACGACCATGAGATAGGATGCGCACCAAGGAATACAAGATAAGCACTAGTGGACTTGAGATGATGACAGTCACCAGCCCAATCAGCATCGGTAAATGCATGCAAGGACAGAGAGTTTGTGGCGGAAAAGAAGATGCCATGATCCTTCGTGAGCGATAGATATTGTAGCCCTCCAACAAGTGACCGATATTCTGTTGGATTGGATAGAGGAATACCGGTTTTGAGAGTCACTCGTGCGGTGGACGACATCGGGGTAGGAACTGACTTTGATTCATGCATGAGGGAACGATCGAGGAGATCTAAAATGTACTTCCGTTGGGTCAAAAGGAGACCGCGAGATGTCCGTGTTGCCTCAACCCCAAGAAAGAAGGACAGTGCACCTAAGTCCTTGATTGAGAATCAAACTGCAAGCGCATCAATGAAGTGTTGTACCCCAGACGAGGAATTCCCTGTAACAACAGTATCCTCAACATATACCAACACATATATTTGTAGCTCGGTGGTCCGAAGGATGAAGAGAGAGGTATCCGCCAAGGAATTTGTGAAACCGCGAGCAAGTAGAAAAGTCCGAAGCTCCAAATACCATGCGCGAGGGGCTTGTTTAAGTCCACATATTGCTCGTTGAAGTCTGCACACATAATGAGGGTGATTTTTATCAAGAAAACCCGGGAGTTGAGACATGTATACCTCCTCCGATAGACGACCTTGAAGAAAGGCATTATTGACGTAAAGTTGTCTTAGAGACCACCCACGAGAGATCGCAAGACTCAGAACAATGCGGATGGTTGCAGGCTTCACAACCGGACTGAATGTTTCATGATAGTCAATCCCCGGTCATTGATGGAACCTATTTGCAACAAGCCGAGCTTTGAAACGCTCCACGCTTCCATCTTGTTTTCGTTTGATGCGAAAAACCCAGCAGTAACCGATAATATTCTTAGCTAGAGAAGAGAGAACAAGCTACCAAGTTTGATTACGATGCAAGGCTTGTAATTCGGCATCCATTGCTTTACGCCATCGAGGGTCCTTGAGAGCCTGAGTGATAGTAGCGGGTTCACGGTCCACCTGGGTACCAAAGGTAAATTTGTTATTGTTCCTCACAATGTTGTTTTTTGAGCGGGTCACCATTAGATGTGAATTGATTGTGGTGGCCTGATCATCTCGTTTTCATACGTATTTCTTGCACGATTTTAGAGATGTTTATGATATATATGCGATGCTTTACGTATGATTCCGTGTCCGTTTTACTTGTTTTCGTGTTTTCATGTTCATACAGATTTTTATGCGTATTCGGTTCATTTCGGAGTTAAAGGACATGCACGAGGCTAAGTACCAACATCGAGGATCATCACGGGACAAACGGGACGAGAATTGGCAAGAAAAAGCCACCACCCGATCGGGCACAACTCACACCCGAGCGGACAAAAGTTACGACGATTTTGGGCAGCAATTCATACACGACTCAGGCAAGAAAAACCACGATCGGGGCCTCATACCCAAGCGGGCACACCTCCAGCCCGAGCGGGCACTCCATTCTCATCGCGTTTCTGCGCGACTGACCGCGCCGTACCCGAGCAGGTAAATTGTACCGCCCGCTCGGGTCGCGACCATCACCTGCAACTTCAAATAAGGTAATTTGACTTAAAACAAATGGAAGTTTGTGGGGGACTCATACAATAAGAAAAACGACTTTAAAGGGATAAAAGCGGCCAGAGGTCGAGATTCAAGCATTCTTTATTCAGTTCTTGATTAAGGAGAGAGTAGAGAAGGAGGAGGAGATTCTTGCGAGGAGGCATACGAGGAGCATTGGAGATCAACCCCATACTTCTGTTTCGTTTGGTTTTCATGTTCCTTAGACTTTCTATTTCGTTTATGTTTGTGTACAGACGCATGAGCGAGTAGTTTGTTTGTTCTAGGAGAAGGGATTAGCCTATGGCTATCCCGTAACCACTTTTGATTTATCTTTGAATGCATCTTCCCGTTTTCGTTTATCTATTCTTTATCTGAGTGCTTAAATGACTTGTGTTTACAAAAGCCACGTAGATGCATGTGTTAGGAGTTAGGAGAAGGACCGAAAGGAGAATTCTAGTCCTAGAAGATCAGGTTTAGAACAACCGAGGTTAGGCCACAAAAGTATGGTAGCAGCGGTTGAGGGTAAAACGGATGAATCACAGATCTTATGGGTTTAGTTCAGGGTGTCAGCCACGAAAGTAGGGGGCAACTTGACTAGATCACGTGTCTATGCCTCGAGAGAGGGTAGATATCATATTAGGATCCGAGAGGACAGGCACGGGAGCCTGCGGTGACACTGGAGAATTGGCAGCTGGAGACGATGACCGAGAGACAACATCAGATGGCAGCAGCGGCGAAGGATCCGAGCTTAGGGGCTGAGACGGTGGAGGAGCAATGAGTGGCAGAGAAAAGGATTGAGCTGGACTGACACATGTTTGTGGTACGATGGTGTTCATTGGTGTTTGCGACTTTGGTTGAGGGAAGAATTTGATAGGGTTAACAAAGGGGTAGACGGACTCAAAAAATTGTACATGCACAAAGAGGAAGATGCAAGACCGAAGAGGATCAAGACAAACGTAAGCACTTTGAGTGGAAGAGTACCCTAGGAAGAAACAAGGATCGGATTTGGGTTAAAGTTTGTGTGCGGTATAGGGGTGAAGCCACGAATAACATAGGTAACCAAAGACGCGAAGTTTAGTTTAGTTGGGTGTTTGTTGAAATAGACACTCGTAAGGAGAGGACATACTAAGATTGAGTATCGAGAGACGGTTGATGAGATAAACCGTCACGAAAAACGCATAAGACCAATAGGGGAGAGGCATGGAAGAATGTGTAAGGAGGGAAAGACCTGTTTCTACGATATGCCTGTGTCGTCTTTCGGAGATACCATTGTGCTCGGGAGTGTGTAGTGGAGATGTAAAGTGAGAAATGCCATGAGAGGCAAGGAATGAACGCATGACAATATATTCACCCCCATTATCCGAATAAAGAGTAGCAATGCGTGTTTGGAATTTTGTTTCGACGAGAGTTTTGAATTGAACGAATGTGTCACGGACTTGGGATTTGGTTTTCAGTGGATAAAGCCAAGAATAACGTGTGCAGTGATCTACGAAAAGGACATAGTATTTGACGCCATCGACGGAGTAAATAGGAGACGTCTAAACATCGGAAAATATAACTTCAAGGGGATGAAAGGTAGTAAGAGTAGAGGAGGAAATGACAATTTGTGACTTTTGTTACGACAGGAAGCATTGCAAAACAATTGGGAGGAATCCCGAGAAAATGGTAGTTCAAATCTTGAGAGGACTTTATTTAAAATGAAATACGACAGATGACCTAAACGAGAATGCCACTCGGACGAAGTGGTCTTGACACTATGGAAAGCATGAAAAGAGGACGGAGAAGGAGATTGTACGGGCCACTCATAAACTCCATCTTTAGTGCTTCCTTTCAGAAGTGGCGCCCCCGTGCTGAGATCCTTCACCTGAAAATCATACAGAGAAAATTCAACAGAGACGTCATTATTCTTGCACAATTGATGGACATAAATAAGATTCTTGCAGATCTTAGGAACACATAGCACATTCTGTAATGATAACGATCGAGTGCTAAGAGGTATAGAGATGGAACCCGTGTGTGTGATGGGTAACCCATTGCCATCACCAACAACAACATCTTCGTTGTCGCGGTAGGGAATGTGAAGAGCGAGATTGGAGAGATTCGACGTTATGTGGTGAGATGCTCCACTATCAAGTAGCCAAGAGTTTGCATCATAGGAGGAAGCAATAGCTTGATGGGCCTAGGCGACTAGGAGAAAGTGCGGACAACGTTGCATCAGGGAGTTCTCATCAGGAAGCAATAGCTTGATCTGCCATGGTTGCATCAGGGAGTTCTCATGTGTACCGGGGGAGGAGACTAGGCGAAAGTGCGGACAACGTTGAACACTGTGGCCATGAATGCCACAAGCTTAAAAGCGACCTTGATAGCCGCGGCGTGATGGTGGCGAATTGTGACGAGAGCGGCAGGACCAGTTCTATGAGCCTTCCAACCAAGGATTCGGCCGAGAATGAGTGGCCATGGGATTGGCTGTATTTGGAGCAATGGACGAGAGAGATTGGGCTTCGACAACAGCTAATTTGGCTTCATGGTGAAGGAATTTCTCATGAACTTGTTCAACGGATGCAACGGTGTCTTTTGCTCGGATAATATCCGCTATAGGTTTGTACTCCTCTAGAAGACCTTTAAGAATAGCGTCAGGGAGGTCTTCATGGTCGAGCGGTTTCCCTAAGAGAGCGAGTTCATCGGCGGTGGATGTGATTGCCCGCAAATATTAATTGATCAGTTGTGATCCCTTGAAGCAGCGTTTGATTTTGTCGCGGAGTTGGAGGAGATGACCCCGAGATGCTTTGCCGTAAGTGTTGGCGAGGGTCCTCCATGCCTCATAGGTAGATAGCGCACGGATAATAAGCGGTTGAAGGGAAACCAAGATGGCTCCAAACAGAGCCGAAAAGAGGAGACGATCTTGTTGCTTCCAAGGCATTGGGATTGTCGACTGATAACACGTAATCCGTTATAGTTTTTATATCATTCTTAGGTCTAGTTTAGAGTAGATTATTTATATTTCATTCATTTATTGAGTATATTCGAAGACTTTATCCACATTTCGTGTTTTGCATAGGAAACGAAGACACGAGAAGAAACACGAGTGATTTTGGCAATCTAACCCCGAAAACGTAGGTTCAACTTGTGCAAGGCGACGGATGGAAGTGAGCACTCAAACACCGAGCGAAAGGAGCGGAAACAACACCTCAAGTCATGCCCGCTCGAGTGGATTGGGAGTGCCCGGTGCTCGAGGGCCGACTTAAATTTATTTGTCTCAATGTAAGTACGCTTTGGATATAGTCTCCGAAGCATGTCTTCTTACGGCCAAGTCGGTTGTAGGGTCCATTTGGTGTGCCCGCTCGGGTTCTTTCACGTCAAGAAAACCCCGTAGGTTTACACCTGATCAAGTTGTGGGTTAAAAATAATGATTTCATCCCGCAACCTCCTATATAATTCCACAATCATGAATTTGCATTTTTATTTTTATGGTGGCTCATCTCATAGTTATTTAAGAAAGCATTTATAAGTCAATTTTAGCTCGCTCTCATGTCTTCCCATTGGCTCTTATTGAATCTATTTGAGAACTCAAATAATCAAATTTAGAGGTACTTTCTCTGTAAATCAAAATAACAACTCTTCTTCTTCTTCTTCTGATAACATAACTTAGAATTTGTTCTTGGATTGATGAACTCTTCAAACCCTCCAATAACTCGACTAGTGAAATTCAACTCAATGATGATATCGTAACACTTGTTGTCTAATCAACTCTATGTTTATCTCATATATTTGGAGGCAAATCCTGAGATTTGAACTTAACTCCCCTTGATGTCCTCGTGAAGTCATTGTCACTGTCACTTCGACAATACAAGCGAGCAAATTCTAAATTATCTTTGCTTTATTACTCGTGATTTGTCCTTGCATGCTTTATGTCTTATCCAATGTGTCATTCTCATTATATGTGTGCATATGGTATGATGATAGGAAAAATTTCTCAAAATTCTTTAATTATATTGCTCCTTGGAAAAGTATCTCCATAAAAAAAATGTCCAATTCTCCAGAATATTTTCAAAATTTGCTTTTAGAAAATAGAAAACCAACATTCCGAATAACATATATGAGCGGATAATATGATATTCTCATTTATATCTATAGGAAGAAAAATAGACACATCAATAATGTCTAAATGATGTTCATACATTTCAAAAATTCATGATCAAAACTTTCATACAAATGAATTTTATTATTTGCCAAAAGAGCACCAATAAAAGTTTTTCAACTTTATATACATGATACCAAAAATATTTTGGTTATAGAATTTCAAGAATTAGGAATGTATAATAATTACTGAACTTGTTTTAAACTAGCAAAAAAATATATAAATTTTTTTCATATATTTATTCTTAAAAGTGTGAATTACTTTCAGATTAATGTATGAACTAACAAACTATTTTCAAAATAACATATGAACTTTTGAATTAGTTTCAAATTAGTCAAGTAATCAACGTTTGTGATCTGAATCAACGAGAAGGACGATGTTAACCTATTTTTAGAAGACAACAATATGGAAATACCAAGAGATCTGTACGCCTTCAGAAAACCAGTCATGCTTGATGCATCAAATTTTGTTATTGGAAAGTCAAAATGAGAGCAAGTATAAGAGGAATCGATTAAGATGCTTGGAGTGCTGTGAAGAAAGGGTGGAATCCACCAATAGTGATTGATGAAAATGGAAATGTCAAAGAAAAACCTTCTGATCAATGGATGCCCAGTGAGAAAAGAAATTCGACGTTTAATGCTAAAGCTTTAACAACTATTTTCTCTTCTGTACAAATAAATGAGTTCAAGCAAATTCAAGGATGCGAATTTGCAAAAGAGGCATGGGACACTCTAAAGACCATTCATGAAGGAACTACAAGTGTCAAAAGAACGCGTCTGGATATTCTGGAACATCAGGTTGAGAAACTGGAAATGGGTGGATACGGAAGTGTCAAGGAATTCAGTGTCGAATGAATTCAATCGCCAATGAAGTAAATGTAATTGGACAGAACCTTGACGATAAGAAGTGATGATCGGAAATTCAAGCTAAAATATTTCCTAGAGCACTCTACCGCAAGTATACGGTTCGTGTAGTACCAGGTTCGAACTCTAGGGACTAATACAACCTTTTCTAAGAATATCACTAAACTAAGACGGTGATAAATAGATGATGGTGTGGTGTAAATATCTAAAATACTAAACTAAATGATGGCAGCGATAGAAGGATAAGGAAGACTTGACGAAAAAGAACACTACGGGTTTCGGGATACCAGGAATCGCAAGGATGTAACAACGAAAGATCATAAACCTATCGAACTATCTTGATAACAGGAAATTCATGCTCTAAGATGAGGAGTGATTCTACCGAGCCTAAACCTCCTAACCATAATTACGTGCAATCCTACCTTCCAGCAGCGATTAACTCGTAACAATAGTAGCATTACGCGCACAATCCTAATTCCTAAGCCGATTAACCGATCGGTTAGATTCGCATTAATCGAACTTAACCTACAATTCAACAGTTCCGGATTCATACTTTAACCTTCCAGAAAAATACGAATTCCTAAGTTAATGAACGGGCAGCACTAGTATAAGTGTTTACGATTTTGATTATAGAACCGAATATCAAGACAAATACGATAGATCTAGGCATTAACTCAGAACTTATACATCCATTACAAAACCGATATCCCTAACCCATAGTTGGTAATCTACTCACTCATGGGATTTACTATCAATGAAGATATAGTAACCCTAAACATGATAAAACCTAGGAAATCCGATGCCTCGATCTTCCCTATCGTGTTACCGATGTACGGATTGATGCTTCTCTCCTTCTCCAGCGTCTCCCGAGCCTTTCCTGATGATTTCCAAGCCTTTCCTTGCCCTAGCCGTCGCCCCCTTGTGTCTGGAACTGATCCCCTCTATTATTTTGCTCATTAAAACTCTAAAAAGAGGTTGTTGCGAGAAAGGCGGCCCGCTCGGGTACACGTTTTACCCGGTCGTGCAGAGGGCAGCTCGATCGTGTACTTCGTTCAGCCCGATCGGGCATCAGCACCCGATCGCGTGGTCTAACAGCTCGAGTCGTGTAAATTCTCGGGGATTTTTCAGGACTAATTGCAGCCCGAGCGGGTACCATGTTGCAGCCCGATCAGGTATTGTCACCCGATCATGTTGTCTTCGTGCCCGGGTCGTGTAGATTGTTGTAATTAACCCCGTAGCTTTTGCCCGAGCGGGTAGCCTTTAGTGCCTGAGCGGGCACTCTTCATTTCATGCCTTAGCTCTTTTCCGCTTGATGCTCGGGTGTTCCATTGGGTTCCAAGGCTTGAATTTGGCTCCGAGGGAATTGTATCTTTAATTTGTGTGGTTTGATTCAGGAATTTTCCTTTTAACGCTCGTTTAGGCCTTGTCGCCTTGAAACCTGAAAACCAATAAAAAGGGCGTATATAAAGAAGAATCGTATCGAAATTGTAACTCGTGCTAAGAAATATATGCGAAAATGATGTGAATAAGTAGCCTAAAGGTGATACACTCTACGTGTTATCAAACTCCCCCAGACCTGAACCTTTGTTTGTCCTCAAACAAAACTAAAGCCAAGTGTAGGAAGAATCTGATAACGATGGATACTAGCACGAAAAGTTTGAAGAGTTAGTCATTCTGCAAATCAGTGTGTCACATGAACGAAAGCCTAAGCGTACCGAGTATAGACTTATACCAACCGAAAGTTCCGAGCCATGCAATCCTACAAAAAATATAAGTCTATTTCACAACTCTAGATAGCGTCCAAGCGATCTCCATACCAATTCCCCTAAGCTTAAGATATCATTAAACAAGGTTTCTCGTTCTTATTCTTTTCTTTCTTTCTTTCGATACTTAGATCCATGCTTGGTTCCTAGGACGTCAAAGTCGAAGAGGGATGGCTTTCTACTTAGACCCAGGCTGCCTATGGCACACTCATAAGGTCGTGTAACCTTAGCGGAGTGAAGAGGTGTGTTATTGAAGATTATTTTTTCGCTTTTTATAAATTTTTTTTCGATAATTACGCATCTCTCTAACCCTTAGGACGTAGAATAGCGGCTCAACCCACCACTTAGACCTGAACCATCGATCTCGATATACTCATGTCAATGCTAACCTGGAATAGTCAGAAACTTATCCAAGATGACAGTGGAGTATAAGCGTGTGGCATCTAATGTCTCATGAACGGTAAAGATATATCAAACAAGCAAGGGATAAACGGTATACACGGAGATATGGATACTTGGTACTGAAACCTAACAGGTGAATTCAACTATAGATCATGGCTTCAAATACAACTACTCGACTAATCGGTATCCAAAAGGCTTCTAAGCAAACCTAGACTATTGTTCACGATTCGACAAGGTTGCAAAATAATAACCAAAGCTCGAAAATTCGTACTAGGTATCCATATATTTATTCCTAATTCTAGCCCTACCGCAAGTATACGGTTCGTGTCATACCAGGGTCTAACTCTAGGGACTAATGCAGCCTTTTCTAAGAATATCACTAAACTAAGACGGTGAGAAATAGATGATGGCGTGGTGTAAATATCTAAAACACTAAACTAAATGATGGCAGCGATAGAAGGATAAGGAAGACTTGACGATAAAGAACACTACGGGTTTCGGGATACCGGGAATCGCAAGGATGTAACAATGAAAGATCATAAACCTATCGAACTATCTTGATAAGGGGAAATTCATGCTCTAAGATGAGGAGTGATTCTGCTGAGCCTAAACCTCCTAACCATAATTACGTGTAATCCTACCTTCTAGCAGCGATTAACTCGTAACTACATTAGCATTACGCGCGCAATCCTAACCGGTCAGATTCTCATTAATCGAACTTAACCTACAATTCAACAGTTTCGGATTCATACTTTAACCTTCCAGTAAAATACGAATTCCTAAGTTAATGAGCGGGCAACACTAGTATAAGCGTTTACGATGTTGATTATAGAACCGAATATCAAGACTAATACGATAGATCTAAGCGTTAACGCAAAACTTATACATCGATTACAAAATCTATATCCCTAACCCATAGTTGGGAATCTACTCACTCATGGGATTTACTGTCAATGAAGATAACATAACCCTAAACATGATAAAACCTAGGAAATCCGTTGCCTCGATCTTCCCTATCGTGTTACCGATGTACGGATTGATGCTTCTCTCCTTCTCCAGCGTCTCCCGAGCCTTTCCTAATGATTTCCAAGCCTTTCCTTGCCCTAGTCATCGCCCCTTGTATCTGGAATTGATCCCCTCTATTATTTTGCTCATTCAAACTCTAAAAAGAGGTTGTTGTGAGAAAGTCGGCCCACTCGGGTACACGTTTTACCCGGTCGTGCAGAGGGCAGCCCGGTTGTGTACTTCGTCCAGCCCGATCGAGCATCAGCACCCGATCACGTGGTCTAACATCCCGAGTCGTGTAAACTCTCAGGGATTTTCAAGACTAATTGCCGCCCGAGCGGGTACCATGTTGCAACCCGATCGGGTATGGTCATCCGATCATGTTGTCTTCGTGCCCGGGTCGTGTAGATTGTTGTAATTAACCCCGTAGCTTTTGCCCGAGCGGGTAGCCTTCAGTGCCCGAGTGGGCACTCTTCATTTCATGCCTTAGCTCTTTTCCGCTCGATGCTCGGGTGTTCCATTGGGTTCCGTGGCTTGAATTTGGCTCCGAGTGAATTGTATCTTCAATTTGTGTGGTTTGATTCAGGAATTTGCCTTTTAACGCTCGTTTAGGCCTTGTCGCCTTGAAACCTGAAAAACAATAGAAAGGGCATATATAGAACAATCGTATCGGAATTGTAACTCGTGCTAAGAAATATATGCGAAAATGATGTGAATAACTAGCCTAAAAGTGATACACTCTACGTGTTATCAAGAAGCTTGTCAAAAAGTTGCTCAAATGTCTACCAAAGAAATTTCATGCACAAAACGTTGCAATGAATATGTCATTGGTCACAGACACTACAAGTTTTAAAGAAAATTTTGGAATTTTAGCGGCTTATTAATTAGAACTACAACTCGAACAAGGGGAATCAAAAAAGAAGAAAGTTAAGGCATTGTTCTTCAGGCTACAAACAAAAATTTTAGACTTGACAATCTTGAAGAAAATATTGTTTTACTGACCATAAGATTTGGAAAGTTCATAAAAAAACGCTTAGGAGTGAGAAAAACATCTACTGATGAACTAGGCAATAAAAAGGATAACAAATCCGGAGCTCAATGTCATGAGTGTAAAGGGTTTGGACACTTTAAATCTGATTCTCCTAGTATCTCAAAAAGAGAAAGTGATCTGAAAAGTTTACGAGAAACGCAATGCTACAAATGCAAAGGATTTGGACATACAAAGAATGAATGTGCTGATGGAAACTCGGTCAAGGGAAAATCATTAATCATGTTTAGTAAATCAAGTTCGGAATCTGAAGAAGAACTGTCGAGTTTTTTTGCTTTCATTGGAATTATTGATGAGACTGGTAAAGAAAGAAATAAAGCTGAAATTGAAGAAGAGGAAGATGAAGTAGATTGGTTAAAAATGAGCACACTTAACGTTCAACTAGTCAAAACAAATGAAAAGTTGGAAGCTCAAAAATGCAGAAATGAAACTGGAGATTACACTAAAAGAAGAAGAATTGTGCTATATTGAGAGTAAACTTGAAGAAACGAACAACCAACAGAAAATGCTCTCAAATGGCACTAATAAGCTTGATCACCTGCTTTCGATAGACAAACGAAAAGGAGCTAACCACAGAATTGAATATACAACAAATTCAGGTGGCATAGAGAATAATTTTGTTTCACGAGGAGATTTCCAAAAGGATATGAGGCAGAAAAGAAAAAATTGGTGCAATACAATAAAAAAGGAACGAGATCTCAAAATCTTCAATAAAAACATAAATGGAAGTTATCTTTTTCATGGATACAATTCAAGAAGACAGTATCAGACTTCACATCATGGTTACAACACTAGAAGGCAATATCAGGTACCATTTCATGGACATAATACTGAAAGGAGGTATCAAAGTGTAAATCAAAAGAGGAATACGGTGACATGCTATTTATGTGGAATCAGAGGACATAAACAGACTAGATGTTACAGAAAACTCAGGAATGACCCAGGTAAGTATATGTCTCCTAAAGTGAAACAAATTTGGATTAAAAAAAGTGAATTGTACTGCAATGTTGCATATATATATGATCTAAAAGATAAGTCTAATACTTGGAAGATAGTGGATGTTCCAGACATATGACAGGTTCAAAAGAACTTCTATCAAATTTCACAGAAATCAAGAATGCATGCAATGTCATTTTTGGAGACGGAAACAAAGGAAAAATTCTTGGAAGAGGCGATATAAATTCTCCAGGACAGTCTGTTCTGAAAAATGTGCAATATGTAGCAGGATTAACAGCAAATCTGATTAGCATCAATCAGCTGTGTGACAGCAACCATTGGGTCCAATTTAATCATAAAGAATGTCAAGTGATGAATTCTGATAACAAGTGTATACTTACAGGTACACGCTCTTCAAACAACTGCTATGTATGGAGTGAAGAGAAAATATGTCTTAAGACAAGATATGATGTGTTATCCTTGTGGCATCAAATACTAGGACATGTGAACTATCGATCTCTCGTGAAACTATCAAGCTCAACTGCTGTCAGAGGTATTCCTAAATTAAATCTTCATAGAACAAAAGTTTGTAAACCATGTCAATTAGGAAAACAGATAAAAGTACATCACAAGAATATGTCTGGCGTGAAGACTGATAAAATTTTGGAGCTGGTGCATATGGATCTGATGGGTCCAATGAGAACGAAAAGTTTTGGTGGGAAGAGATACATTTTTGTGGTTGTTGATGATTTTTTTAGGTACACTTTGGTGAAATTTATAAGAGAAAAATCTGACACAATTGAACTATTCCATTATTGTTTCTTCAACTGAAAAACATAAAAGGTTGTATTAAAAGAATCATGAGTGATCACGGGAAAGAATTTGAGAATGATGTATTTCAGAATTTTTGTAAAAAACATTGCATCATTCATGAGTTCTTTGCGACCAAACACCACAACATAATGGTGTGGTTGAGAGAAATAACAGAACTTTGCAAGAGATGGCTCGGGCGATGCTGCATGGAAAATCCATCTCTATCAAGTTTTGGGTTTGATGCATTATCAAAGTTAAACAAATATTTAACCTAAACTACCCGCAAGTGCACGGCACGTGTGTAGTACTTTAGGTGTCGATCCCACAGGAACTACGCAACACAACCTAAACTCAAACTGTGAATCAAACTTGCAACGAACGAATATGGAATTTGGGAATGAAATACTGAAAACAAATAAGCAGACGAGTTCCTAACAATGAGACAAACGTTCCAGGAATCCGATTTCACCACAAGACTACCGAAACAAACAATCAACCTATATATCATGCAATCCCAATTATGTCATCTAAGGCAGACGATCCTAATATGATATCTACCCTCTCTCAAGGCATAGACACGTGATCTAGTCAAGTTATCCCCTACTTCCGTGGCTGACACCTTGAACTAAACCCATAAGATCTATGATTCATCCGTTTTACCCTCAACCTCTGCTACCCTACTTTCGTGGCCTAACCTCGGTTGTTCTAAACCTGATTATCCGGAATTAGAATTCTCCTTTTGGTCCTTATCCTAAGTTCCTAAAACATGTATCTACATGGTCGTCGCAAACAAAAGTCAATGAAGCACTCATACAAAGAATAGATTGACGAAAACAGAAAGATGTATTCAAAATAGATCAAGGTGGTTCCGGAATAGCCAAGGGCTAATCCCTTTTCCTAGAACAAACAAACTACTCGCTCATGCATCCGTAAACAAACAGAATTGAAGTAGAAAGTCTAAGGAACATGAAAATCAAACGAAACCGAAGTCTTGGGTTGATCTCCAATGCTCCTTGTATGCCTCCTTCGCAAGAATCTCCTTTATCTCTCTTCTCTCTCTCCTCCTGTGAATTCTCCAAACTAACTCTCTAACTGAAGCTCCTCGACCCCTAGCTCATGTTCTTCCTTTTCCTTCTTCCTTTCTTTCCTTTTCCCCTCCTTTTTCCTTCTGGTCGTTTGGTTCTTTTCCTTTTGTTGCAGCAGCTACCGATTTTGCCTTTTCGTGAGTTTTCCATTCTTGATTAAGTTGGACATTGTTTCTATTACTTTCTCCAGAAAAATATCATTTATTCCTCTTCTCTAAACTTGTTTTCCATTTTGTATAAGTCCTCAACAAACTCTTTTTCGTTTTAAGACAAATTAACTTATTTGGTGTTGCAGGTGACGGACGCGACCCATGCGGGCTGAGTGTGTGCCCCGCTCGGGCGCGACGCGTGGTGTCGCGATGAAAACAAGGTCGCCCCGCACAGGCTAGGGAGTGCCTGATCGGGCTGGGGTGTGCCCCGGTCGGGCTGATGTGTGCCCACGCGGGCTGATGCCCTGACCCTGCTGCTTGCTTTCGTGGCTGACACCTTGAACTAAACCCATAAGATCTGTGATTCATCGGTTTTACCCTCAACCGCTACTGCCCTACTTTCGTTGGCTAACCTCGGTTGTTCTAAACCTGATTATCCGGAATTAGAATTCTCCTTTCGGTCCTTCTCCTAAGTTCATAAAACATGCATTTACGTGGCCATCGCAAACACAAGTCAATGAAGCACTCAGATAAAAAATAGACAGACGAAAACGGGAAGATGCATTCGAAAATAGAACAAGGTGGTTCTGGGATAGCCAAGGGCTAATCCTTTCTCCTAGAACAAAACAAACTACTCTCTCATGAATTTTTAAACAAACATAATTGAAGTAGAAAGTCTAAGGAACATGAAAACCAAAAGAAACCGAAGTCTTGGGTTGATCTCCAATGCTCCTTGTATGCCTCCTTCACAAGATCTCCTTCTTATCTCTACTCTCTCTCCTCATGTGAATTCTCCAAACTAACTCTCTAACTGAAGCTCCTCGACCCCTAGCTCCTGTTTTTCCTTTTCCTTCTTCCTTTCTTTCCTATTCCCCTCGTTTTTCCTTCTGGTCGTTTGGTTCTTTTCCTTTTGTTGCAGTAGCCATTGATTTTGCCTTTTCATGAGTTTTCCATTCTTGATTAAGTTGGGCAACATTTTCATTACTTTTTCCAGAAAAATATCACTTATTCCTCTTCTCTAAAGTCTTTTTCCTTTTTGTATAAGTCCCCAACAAACTCCTTTTCGTTTTAAGACAAATTAACTTATCTGGTGTTGCAGGTGACGGACGCGACCCGCGCGAGCTGAGTGTGTGCTCCGCGCAGGCGCGGTGCGGGGTGTCGCGATGAAAACAAGGTCGCCCCGCCTGGGCTAGGGAGTGCCCGATCGGGCTGGGGTGTGCCCCGGTCAGGCTGATGTGTGCCCCGCGCGGGCTGATGCCCCGACCGTGCTGCTTGCTTGCCCCACTCGTGCTCAATTTGCTGGACAAAATGTTGAACCAAATGCCCCACGCAGGCAAGGGTGTACCCCGCACGGGCTAAGCTTGTTCCTCGCCGGTTCTCGTCTCGTTTGTTCCGTGATGATCTTCAATTTTAGTACTTTGTCTCGTGTACGTCCTTTAGCTCCAAAATGAACCGAATACACATTAAAACCTGTAAGAACATGAAAATACGAACGTAAACATCACATCTATATCATAAACATCTCTAAAATCATGCAAGAAATACGTATGAAAACGAGATGACCAGGGCTGAGGCTATAAATACTGCATGTTACATCATTAATCGTGTATATATTCGACCAGGTATGTCGAAAACTCCTTACAAACTGTGGAAAGGTAAAAGTCTGAACCTAAGCTATTTCCATGTTTTTGGGTGCATACTTGCTATGTGTTGAACCACAGAGAATATTTGGATAAGTTTGATGCTAAGAGCGATGAAGGAATATTTCTTGGTTATGGTACCAATACAACTGCATACAGAATATTTAACTTGCGTACCAGAAAATTTGTTGAACATGTGAATGTGGTGTTTGATGAAGATCATCTGACTGATAGTGTTATATTTCCATTTTCCACAGATACACTACAAAGACAGTCAGAAACAATTATTGAACATTCAAGTGTACCTGCTGAAAAAACTGTTGCTGAGTTTAGAACTGAAGGAGATTATTCAGAATAATCACAAAACTAACATGGAACAGACGACGGTGCATAAAAATATTCATTAGATGATATCATAGGTAACATCGAATATGGTAGAAAAACACGAAATAAACCGAGGGTGAATTACCATTGTTAAATTTACAAGTTTTACGTCTCAAATAGAATTCAAGTGTGTTCGTGATGCCTTAAATGACGAATCATGGATAAAAGCCATGCATGAAGAACTACAACAATTCGTTAGGAATGATGTCTAGACATTGGTTCCTCGTCTTGTGGATTTAAATGTTATAGGCATAGAATGGATATTTAAAAATGAAACTAAGGAACAAGGTGAAATTGTTAGGAACAAGGTGAAATTGCCAGAACAAGGCAAGGTTAGTTGCACAGGGCTATACACAAGTCGAATGTGTTGATTTTGATGAAACATTTGCTCCTGTTGCTAGATGATGTGGGTGAAACACAAGTTATATATTTTCCTAGACCACTTCACCGCAAGTATACGGATCGTGTAGTACCAGGGTCGATCTCTAGGGACTAAAGCAACCTAAAACTAAGAATAAAACTAAACTAAGACAAATGGAGATAGATGAAGGTGTGGTCCTAAATATCTAAAACTAAACTAAGTGGTGACAATGATACTAGGTTGGGGTAAACTCGGATATGACGAACACTACGGGTGTCGGGATATCGGGAATCGTATGGATGAAGCAACTAAAGATCATAAACCTATCGACTTCATGCCCTAAGGTGAGGAGTGATTCTTCCGAGCCTAAACCTCCTAACCATGAGTACGTGCAACCCTACCTTCCAGCAGTGATTAACCCGTACCATGGCAGCTTTACGAACGCAATCCTAATTCCTAAGTCGACTAACCGACCGGTCAGATTCTCATTAGCCGAACTTAACCTACAACTTAACAGGTC
>CM071860.1:51516498-51528912 GCA_036759665.1 Gynandropsis gynandra | reverse complement strand
TCCTATGTTACTGAGCGGGCAGCACTAGTATAAGAATGATAATATTAAGTGTGGAACCGAATATCAAGAATAAATCAATAGATCTAAGCATTAACGCAAATCATTGTTCATCCGTTACAATCCGATATCCCTAACCCATAGTTGGGAACCTACTCACTCATGGAGAATACAGAAAACGAAGATAACATAATCCTAAACATGATAGACTCTAGGAAACTCGACGCCTCGACCTTCCCTATCGTGTTACCGATGTGAGGATTGATGCTTCTCTTCTTCTCCAACGTCTCTCGAGCCTTTCCAGATGTTTTCCAAGCCTTTCCTTGCCTTGTACGTCGCCGCCATTGCTCTAGATCTCTTCTGGTCTATGAATTAGGTCATTTTAATGCAAGATCTAGGTTGTTGCGAAATACACGGCCCGCTCGGGCACCACTGTTACCCGGTCGCGCAGAGGTGCGCCCGGTCGTGTACTCCATTCGTGCCCGATCGGGCATCAGCACCCGATCGCATGGTTGAGCAGTCCGAGTCGTGCAAACTCTCGGGGATATTTGGGATGAATTAACGCCCGAGCGGGTATAAGTCTTGCGCCCGATCGCGTAAGGCTACCCGATCTCGTTGCCTTCGTGCCAGGGTTGTGTAGGGTGTACAGATAAAACCCCATAGGTTTTACCCGAGCGGGTGGACTATGGTGCCCGACCGGGCACCCTTGAAATCTTGAATTTCCTCTTTTCCGCTCGTTGCTCGGGTGTTTCTTTGGGTTCTAAGGCTTGATCTTGGTTCTGAGTGGATTTATCTTCAATGTGCGTGGTTTTGTTTAGGAATTCGTCTTTTTAAGCTCATTTAATCCTTGTCGCCTAAAAACCTATAAACCAACAAAACGGGTGTATGTAACGAATAATCGTATCGGATATGTAAACCTAACTATGAATTATATGCGAAAATGGCACTAAAACCTAACCTAAAATTGATACACTTTCAGTGTTATCAAACTCCCCCAGACCTAAACTTTTGTTTGTCCTCAAACAAAACTAAAGTCTAGTACAAGAAGAATCTAATAACGATGGATACTAGCTCAAAAATATCGAAGGGTTAGTCATCCCGCATATCAACGCGTCACATGGATAAGAGCCTAAGCGTACCGAGTATAGCCTTATATCTACCTTTTCTTGATTACGCCACACTCTAACCCTTAGGACGTAGAAAAGCGCCTCTACCCACCACTTAGACCCGAACCATCGAATATCGATGTACTCATGTCAGTCAATCCTAGGAATAGTGAAAAACTTATCCTAGATGATAGCGGAGTATAAGCGTGTGGAATCTAACTCGTGAACGCTAAAAATATCAAGTAAGCTAAGGCTAGACGGTATAAACGGAGATGTGACTACTTGGTACCGAAATCTAAGGAATCAATTCAACTAGATAAATGTTTCAAACACAACTACTCGATTAATCGGTATCAAAAGGCTTCTAAGCAAACCTAGACCATTATCCACGATTCAACAAAGTCGCAAAACATGACTAAACTCGAAAAATTTTTCACTAAGTATCCATCACCTACACCTAATCCTAAATCTAATCCTAAGTGCAAATATGTAGCTCTAATGTAAAATCCATATCACAAAATGAAAGAGTAACCCCCCAGACCTGAACGGAACACAGTCCCGGTGTTCGAGACCTATGAGGGATCCCCGCATGCTAGAGATGCGAGAAAATATAAAAAGATAACGAGTACACCTGGTGTGTGTGTGTGTGTGTGTGTGTGTGTGTGTGTGTGTGGCTTTCTCGAATCGTGATACATCCGGATGGTGTGACTCTTGTGCTCTAATGCATGCGTTAGCGTGAAAGACCTGCGATAAAACCATGCAATGCAAGAGAATAGAAAAAAGAGCACTACATAAGTAAGTCTGAAAGAGCGTACATGATCGCTAAAACTAAAACTGAAAAAGCAAGAAAAATGAGTCCATAAAATATGAAAAGAAAAAGAAAGAAAGGAAAAAGGAAGAAGTGATCTAATCCTCATCCACTCTACCGCGGGTGGCCGGTAGGTCCGCTGGCTCCGCGGGTGCTCCTTCCCCAGGTGGGAAGTAGAAAGACTCCAGCTCGTAAGGGATGTGAGGACGGTACGGGATGCCTCCAGTATGATAGTCCTACGGGATCGGTATGTATGGCTCCTGGTAGTGCTGCATACTGAGCTGCTTAAACCGCCGGACGGACTCTGTGAGGTAGTAGGTATGCTGGATCGACTGCTCCTGGAACTGCTGCTGCTCTGCATACCTTGCAGCCTCGATATCGTGCCTTGCTGCCTCCGTGTCGTACCTCTGCTTTGTCATAAATGACTGGTACCTAGTCTCCTCCGCTACGTACCTGAGGGCGTCGGAGACTCCTTCCATCGAAGGAAAATCACAGAGACGATGAGGATACTCTGGGCGCACGCGTGAATGTGTGACGCGTCGGCTGCGCTGCCTCGACATGGACGGTCCTGGTGCAGTGGCTGGAGGTGGATCCATCTCTGCTAGCCTCGGGCCGATGTGTCTGATAGTTGGATTAATCCTGAATCGGGATCCCTCCTCGTCTAGACCCGGCACCTGAATTTCACTTAGGTCGACTTCCAAGTTGCGACCATGTTCGTCCTTGTAGCACCAGATGACGTTGTACCTCGCCAATGTGATTGCTCTTCGGTTGCGTAGGTTCTGGAGGTTTAACTCGGGCTCCTCGTCGATCTTATCCTCGATCAGGATGCCAAGGTTGATCCCGACTCTCCGTGCGATCATCGTGACTATGCCACCGCACATGATCTTCGTGTCAGTGCTACTCTTCTCGATGGCTATGTCGAGAAAATGTCTCATCACCAACGATGCCAAGTCGACATCCAAGATGTCCCACTCATCGGGCTCGAAGCCTGATCGCACTTCCCGCCTCAGGTAAGCCAACTCGATGTGGTTGACTCCACCTTGCGCTCCCTTTCCTAGTATTGACGAGACTAGGAAATAGTGAAAATACCTCAAGACAGGGTGGCGTATGTGGCTCACCTTCGACCTCATCGAGTATTCGTCGTACGCTATCTGGGCCCAGAATTTTGCTTGACAGCTCCGGTTATGCTCTGGCATCTTCGTGAAATTGCAGTGTGGAACGTCAAGGATGGTCGCGAACTGTCTCGCGGTGAGCCGGTAGTTCTGCCCTAGCAGGCGGAACTCCATGAAAGCTCTCTCCCGATCTCCGGATTCGGGAAAGAAGGCTGCGTACGAAGCGAGGAATTCAGCCGTCAGGTTGCAGTATGTGTACTCTTGTGTATCTCTCAGTCTCGTCCGTCCTAGCGTGTTGAAGATGTCATCTATATACGCCCCGATGTGGAGAGCAGTCATCGCTTCGGCTGATAGGAAGCGGGACGGGATGATCCACGGCTGAAGTTCCATGAATCTCTGCTTCTGACCGGACAAGAACGTCGTCGTCCGGTAGTTGTACTGTTGGTGGGAGGTGGTGATGGGCATGTAAGGCGTCAACTCCGTAATCGCATCCGGCCTCGCTGGCTATCCTTAATCTGGGTCATATGTGTCAGATCGGCGCTTCTTGGAACTCTGGAAGATCTTAGGGGCCATCTGCAAAACAATCGAAAGACAAAAATCAGCAATCGGCTCGGTCTTGCCAGATGCCCGATCGGGTACTATGTGTTGCCCGGTAGGGTAGCAATTCGAAAAATCACCCCCGTGGGTAGTGCCCGACTCGGATGGAAACGACGCCCGATCGGGTGAATGTCCAGATCGCCCGACCGGTTGCTGAGCCTAGCCCGGTCGGGTAGATCACGAAATCGCGACTTGCAGTTCGCAATTCGTGGCCAAATCAACCAAATAACCCTAAATCTTCCCTAATCAGACCTAGATCTAACCCATAGCAGTACAAATCTCAGAGTAGTTCATGAAACACGAGTTATATATTTTCCTAGACCACTTCACCGCAAGTATACAGATCGTGTAGTACCAGGGTCGATCTCTAGGGACTAAAGCAACCTAAAACTAAGAATAAAACTAAACTAAGACAAATGGAGTTAGATGAAGGTGTGGTCCTAAATATCTAAAACTAAACTAAGTGGTGACAGCGATACTAGGTTGCGGTAAACTCGGATATGATGAATACTACGGGTGTCGGGATATCGGGAATCGTATGGATGAAGCAACTAAAGATCATAAACGTATCGACTTATCTTGACAACGGGAAATTCATGCCCTAAGGTGAGGAGTGATTCTTCCGAGCCTAAACCTCCTAACCATGAGTACGTACAATCTTACCTTCCAGCCGTGATTAACCCGTACCATGGCAGCTTTACGAACGCAATCCTAATTCCTAAGTCGACTAACCGACCGGTCAGATTCTCATTAGCCAAACTTAACCTACAACTTAACAGGTCCGGATTCATCCTTTAACCTTCCAGCAAAGTCTGAATTCCTATGTTACTGAGCGGTCATCACTAGTATAAGAATGATAATATTTAGTGTAGAACCGAATATCAAGAATAAATCAATAGATCAAAGCATTAACGCAAATCATTGTTCATCCGTTACAATCCGATATCTCTAACCCATAGTTGGGAACCTACTCACTCATTGAGAATACAGAAAACGAAGATAACATAATCCTAAACATGATAGACTCTAGGAAACTCGATGCCTCGACCTTCCCTATCGTGTTACCGATGTGAGGATTGATGCTTCTCTTCTTCTCTAACGTCTCCCGAGCCTTTCCAGATGTTTTCCAAGCCTTTCCTTGCCCTGTACGTCGCCCCCTTTGCTCTAGATCTCTTATGGTCTATAAATTAAGTCCTTTGAATGCAAGATCTAGGTTGTTGCGAAATACACGGCCCGCTCGGGCACCACTGTTACCCGGTCGTGCAGAGGCGCGCCCGGTCGTGTACTCCATTCGTCCCCGATCGGGCATCAGCACCCGATCGCGTGGTTGAGCGGCCCGAGTCGTGCAAACTCACGGGGATATTTGGGATGAATTAATGCCCGAGCGGGTATACGTCTTGCGCCCGATCGGGTAAGGCTACCCTATCTCGTTGCCTTCGTGCCCGGGTCGTGCAGGGTGTACAAATAAAACCCCGTAGGTTTTACCCGAGCGGGTGGACTATGGTGCCCGACTGGGCACCCTTGAAACCTTGAATTTCCTCTTTTCCGCTCGTTGCTCGGGTGTTCCTTTGGGTTCTAAGGCTTGATCTTGGCTCTGAGTGGATTTATCTTCAATGTGCGTGGTTTTGTTTAGGAATTCGTCTTTTTAAGCTCATTTAGGCCTTGTCGCGTAAAAACCTGTAAACCAATAATACGGGTGTATGTAACGAATAATCGTATCGGATATGTAAACCTAACTATGAATTATATGCGAAAATGGCACTAAAACCTAACCTAAAATTGATACACATTCAGTTTTATCACCAAACTAGAATCAATTCATCTGTTACTTGGTGTTGCATGTTTCTTCGATTTTAAGTTATTTCAGATGGATGTTAAAAGTGCATTTCTAAATGGTATACATCAAGAGGAGGTTTACGTCAAACAACCAAAAGGTTTTGAAGATCCACATCATCCTGAACATGTTTACAAGCTGAAGAAAGCTTTATTCGAATTGAAGCAGGTACCACGTGCATGGTATGAATGGCTGACAAGTTTTCTGATCCAGAACCGCTACAAGAGATGGGGAGTTGACCAAACTATGTTTATCCATAATTCTGATGATATTCTTCTAGTTGTGTAGATCTATGTAGATGACATTGTTTTTGGCTCAAAATCGCAGGATAAAGTCAATTGGTTTGTCCAAACCATGAAGCGAGAATTCGAGATGAGTATGTTTGGTGAGCTAAGTTATTTTCTTCTATTGCAAGTAAAACAATTTGACGATGGATTATTCATATCCCAGAGCAAATATGCTAAAAATCTGGTAAAAGGATTTGAATTAGAGCAAGTCAGCAAGCACTCCCATGTCAATGACAACTAAGCTGACAAAGGATTCAGATGGAGAAGATGTTGAAGTGAAACTTTACAGGAGTATGATTGGAAGTTTGCTCTATCTTACCGCAAGTAGACTTGAGTTGTGTTTGGAGTGTAGGGATCTGTGCCAGATATCAAGCAAAACTGAAAAAAATCTCATTCGCTGGCTGCGAACGAATAATTAAATACGTCAAAGGTACAACAGAATATGGAATTTTGTATTCCAGAGATATTAACTGTGAACTTGCTGGTTTCAGTGATACTGATTGGGGAGACAATGCGGATGACAGAAAAAAAAACACTTCTGGTGTTTGTTTCTTTCTCGGAAACAATTTGGTATCTTGGCATAGTAAAAAGCAGAACTCAACATCACTATCTACAGCTGAAGCTCAATACATTGCTCTAGGAAGTTGTTGCACTCAACTCATATAGATGAACCATATGCTAATGGACTACAATATGAGTTCTAAAAATTTTGTTGCATGGTGTGATAGCAGAAGTGTCATAGATATCTCGAAAAATCCAGTTCGGCAATCCTGGACAAAGCATATCAAAATCAGACATCATTTTTTGAGATAAAAGGTTGAACAAAAACAAATGAAAGTGGAATACGTACCTACCGAACGTCAGCTAGCGGATATCTTCACAAAACCTTTGGATTTAAATCAGTTTGTTTCTTTAAGGAAATCACTTGGTGTTTGTGAGCTTTGATGATTTTGTTGATATAAGTAACAAATTGATGAATTTTCAGATTTTTTGATGATCTTAGGAAGAAAAAGGAAAATAAGTTATAAATCTGTATAAGTTAAGTACACTTAGATGACCCATGCTCAGCCTATTGAATATTCAAATGCCCCTATCTTCATAAGTTTCCTTTCCGGTAACTTAAGTGCACTTAATTGTATCACTTACTCCTCTAACAACTTTTACACTTATTTCTATGAAGATTTAAGAAAAGCGTGTTATGAGTATATGCTCGGGTCTAAGTTGAGAGGTATTTAGTTTCAGTTATAACGTCCTATGGTACAAAGCTAAGTTGACTTACATACTCCTCTATGTTAAATTCATTTACATAAGAGTATACCTAAAAGGGTAATCAAGGAGCTTGTTATATGAACAAAATGATATCTAAAAAACGTCCTAGAAGCTGATGATTTTTGAAAAAAAAAGAAAAATGAGGTAATTTTGGCTGAAGCTTATCTTAAGTGAAAAGCAGTCTTGCGTAAGTGTACTTAAATGGTTAGTCTTGTGCATTAATTGACTCATTTTTAACGGTCTAATAATTTTTAAATATTCATCATTCTTATCAGTTTTTTTTTAATAAAGAAGCAAATTCTACATACTCGAGTGATTCTCTTAAATAAGGCGGTTTTCTGAAAAATGGTTTTTGTGATTTGATGTGTTGGTGGCTGGTGTAACTGGTGCAGTTATTCTTATTTTTGAACTGTTGCTTGCTTTTAAAACCTTTGTGCATTTTCTCTCTGAGCGGTTGCTTTTCATATTGCATTTGAAATTTCAAAACCCTAACCAAATCTATAGAAAGGAAGAAATGCAATTTGTCTACAAATTTCGCACACAAAATCGAAAAAATGAACCTCAGGAGAACAAAGGTTAGAGACCTTCCTCCTGATGCAACAATATTGTACAACGAAGTTCCTGTTCGTGTCGGTGACCTTACATTTACAGATGATCCTCCGAGGATCAATGGAAAGAGATATAAGGTCATGGCGATGATGAGACCAAAGCGGAAACAGACTAAACGTTCAGCCACACCTCCTGTGGCTCAGGTAGAAACTCAGTCCATCTGAGTCTCAGAACGGTTCATCAAGCTCGTCGACACACGGAAATGTTAGAGCCGATGTTCAACCTCCGGCTCGATCACCAACACAACGACTTTCTTCTCCTTGAAGAGGTACACCTGTCTCTCCTTCTAAAGTTTTCTCACAAAAATTTTACAAGGAAACCAATGCAAAAAGCAATGTTCAGATCCGACAGGACACAGCCACCTTCCTCTACTGCTTGAAAAGCAATGTTCAGATCAACTATGGAAAGGTGTTTTTAGACTCTATTGTGGGACTTGGCTTGTCAAATTCGACGAAGTTTATTCTTTCATTTCCATGTTTGATTCATAATATTCTGAGTAAACAAGTCCCAGATATTGTGGGGACTGAAGAAGTACGAGAAAATATCCCTCAGTGAATGAAAAGGGGTACATGGCGAAGATGCCATCTTCGGATGAAAATGACACTGCTGGAGAAGATGTGGTTCAAGAATCATTCAGTTGAAACAGACGGTCACAACGATTATGTCCACCTTAGAGAATGTTCAGAAGGCGCTGACTAGTCTTCTCAAGCACCATCAGAGTAAAATGGTAAAGTTCTTTTATTTCCCATTGTGTTGTTCGGTTTCTGTTTTTGACGTGCATTGTGTGAATCTCATATCACAGAAACAGGGGTAGAACCACAGGAAGATGAGGAACAGATGGAACCCACAACAAGCAGAGCAAAGGGCAAGAGACCAAGGAACAAATGTGTTCCTTAATGCTGACAGATATTTTTAAGTGCACTTATGGACCAGCTATATTTTAAGTGTACTTAATTACATTTATGTTTGAACTTCTTTGTGTTGATTGGTACTGCACTATGTTTGATGATTGGTATTGCACTATGCTTGAGTGTTTATTGCATTGTGTTTGAATTTTGTATGTCGTGTGATGGGTGTTTATGTGATAAGAATTCAAAGGGGGGATTGTAAATGCAATAAAATAGGGTTGTAGAATGTAATTCTGTAAAACCAAGTCGTTGAGATATACAAGGATCATAAAGGTTCGTGAGAGGAATGAGTAGAACTTCAAGGAGTCAAAGAGAAGAATGAGGAGAAGAAGACGGAGTCAAAAGATGATCAAGAGAAGTCAAGTTTGAAGAAAAAACAGCAAGGATGTGCGGTTGGAAACCCAGTGGGTTAGCTGAGCACATGTGATGATAGATAAGTTAACTCGAGAAGAAGAAGAGGTTAACGAATCTGGGTGAATATCGAATAAGTACCAAAAATAGAGTGAATAAAGTTCACAAAGTTTGTAAGTGTACTTAGTGAGATATTGTGAGAAAGAGTATGAAACAGTATAGTGTTTATTTACATCTAATTCAGGGGGGGCTATCTGCGAAAATCTTTAGGACATTGTAAAAAACGAACAAGTGTGCTTAAAAGGATTGATTATATAAAGCTAGTATTGTTTTGTAAATTTTGGTCTCTTCAAAATAACAATTGATTTAGTTGTCTGTTACAAGTTTTCAAACTCAAAATTTCTCAAGGAGCAGTAATCAACCCTAGCACGACCCCCTGTGACATTCAAATTCTGCACGCTGATCATCTCATTTTCATACGTATTTCTTGCACGATTTAGGAGAAGTTTTTGATACATATGTGATGTTTTACGTATGATTCCGTTTCCGTTTTACTTGTTTTCGTGTTTTCATGTTCTGACAGGTCTTTACGCGTATTTGGATCATTTTGGAGCTAAAAGGACATGCACGGAGCTAAGGAGCAACTTCGAGGATCATCACGGGACAAACGGGACGAGATTGAGCATGAAAAGCCTCCACCCGGTCGGGCACAACCCTTGCACGACCAGGCAAAACCTTCGGCCAAACTTGTGCACCATTTGCACGACTCGGGCATGACTTGCCCGACCATTTGCCTTATGCCCGAGCAGGCACACATACCATGCTCGATCGGGCATGCACTCCAGCACACATTCCGCACGACTCGCCCTAGCCGCACCCAAGCGGGCACACTCAATGCCAGAGCGGGTGACGGCCCGAAACTTCCTATTAAGTTAAGTAAACTTAACTTAAAACAATGGGGACTCGTGGGGGCAATTTAGGCAACATCTAGACCGACTTAGGAGGCTTAAAAGGAGGCAAAAGACATCATTGAAGCAAGCTTACATAGGAGATTAAATCAGTTCGTGATTAAGGAGATTCTTGCGAGGAGACAAGCGAGGAGCATTGGAGATCAAGCCCCGACACTTCGGTTTTGTTTGGTTTTCATGTTCCTTAGACTTTCTACTTTGTTTATGTTTCTTTACAGACGCATGAGCGAGTAGTTTGTTTGTTTTAGGAGAAGGGATTAGCCCTTGGCTATCCCGGAACCACTTTTGATCTATTTTGAATGCATCTTCCCGTTTTAGTTTATCTATTCTCTATCTGAGTGCTTGAATTTACTTGTATTTGCGACGGCCGCGTAGATGCATGTATTAGAGATTAGGAGAAGGACCGAAAAGAGAATTCTAGTCTTGGAAGATCAGGTTTAGAACAACCGAGGTTAGGCCACGAAAGTACGGTAGCAACGGTTGAGGTTGAACGGATGAATCAAAGAGCTTGTGGGTTTAGTTCAAGGTGTCAACCACGAAAGTAGGGGGCAGCTTGTCTAGATCACGTGTCTATGCCTTGAGAGAGGGTAGATATCATGTCAGGATCGTCTGCCTTAGATAGCTTTAACTGGGATTGCAAGATAGATAGGTTGATCGTTGGTTTCGATAGTCTTGTGGTGAAACCGGTGAAACCGGTTTCCTAGGACGCTTGTCTTATCGTTAGAACCCAAGTAGTTTATTTACTTTCAGTATTTCAATTCTTCATCCATATTCTTTCGTTCGCAAGTTTGATTCCTAGTTCGAGTTTAGATAGTGTTGCGTAGTCTCTGTGGGATCGACACCTAAAATACTACACACGTGTCGTGCACTTGCGGGTAGTTTAGGTTATTTTATTTAACTCTGATAACGCATCAAGTTTTTGGCGCCGTTGCCGGGGACTATTGTCAACGCGTCTTAGCTTTGAACCTAGAGTCTTTCTTGCTTTGTTATTTTTGTTTTTATTTTTGTTTTCTTTTCTTTCGTTCCTTCTACGTAAATTGTTCTTTGTTTGTCCTTTGCAGAACTTTCAAGTCAACAAAAGATGGATAATCAAAACAGCAATGGACAGATGCAATTACAGGCTCCTCCACCACGTCGTCTAAGGGATTACATGGTGCCGAACATGAACAACGTGCAAACAGCCATAAGGATGCCTGCTGTTGCAAGAGAGCAATTTGAGATTAAGCCAGCAATGATAAACATGCTTTATCAGAAGCAATTCATGGTTGGAACCATGAGGATCCCCATCAGCACCTCAGAGACTTCCTCGAGCTTTCAGGTACGTTCAAAATTCATGGAGTCTCTGAGGATGCAATCTTGCTGCGTCTTTTCCCTTTTTCAATTGGGGGAAAAGCGAAAGCTTGGCTGCAATCACTCCCCGCGGGATCTATCACCACCGCCGGATCTATCACCACTTAGGATCAACTCTGCACATTGTTCCTTTCACGTTTCTTTCCTCCGAGCAAGACGATTCAGATGAGGGGGAAATCACGACATTCAGATGCAGAGATGGAGAGACTTTGTTTGAGGCATGGGGTAGATTCAAGGATCTTCTACAGTTATGTCCACACCATGGTCTTGAGCAGTGGTACGTTATCCAAACTTTTTATAACGGAATTTCAGATGAGCACCGCACGAGGTTGGATAACGCTGCTAGAGGATCATTCATGGATCTAAGCATCGAGCAGGCATTTGAGCTGATTGATAACCTCGCCATGAACCACACCATGTGGGTAATGCAGCGAATGCCATGTACTGTGCAAATTGCGAAGATACGGGGCATGTAGCCTATCAATGTACGGTACATGAGGATTACGAACAGGTGAATTATGCCCAGCAGGAAGACAACACTCAATTCGGGAATTCTTACAACCCGAATTGGAGGAATCATCCGAACCTGTCATACCGAACGACTTAACCGTTAAGGCATTCGGGATTTCAGCCATCACAACAGCCATACCAACACAACCACCAGCCATTCCAGCAAGAACAGCAAGCTCCGCAAGCCTCTCAACCTCCTCAAGCACCTTCATCGAACTTTGAGGCGGTGATGCTTGAATTTGTCAAGGATCACAAGCACCAACAATCAATCCAAACCAAATTCAACGCAGATGTGGGGACAGCGATTAGTGAGCTCAAAACTCAGATAGAGTCTTTGGGCAATCATATGAAGAGTTTAGAGAACTCCGTAGCACAGCAAGCTGCCCCATCCTCTCGGAATCCCGGACAGCTTCCAGGTAAACCCGAATTGAACCTGAGAGAGTACGTGAATGTTATTTCTTTGTGTAGCAGTTATATGATCGAGCATTCACCCTCCAATGAGCAAAACCGTGCTGCTGGTACATCCATGAAAAGAGGCAAAGGTAAGATTGCGATTATGGAAGGAGTCAAACCAGATCTGGACAAACCATACGTTGCTCGAGCGGCATACAAACCTCCGATACCGTTTCCTCAACGGTTGGTGAGCAGTAAGAATGAAGAACGAGTGGGCAGATTCGTAGAGGGTCTCAAGAAGCTTGACATCAACAT